>CADDXX010000748.1:179802-190720 GCA_902810485.1 Alauda arvensis
TAAGTCATAAGAAGATTGAAAGTTAGCTCTGATTTTCTTCAGGAACAGGTAAAATGGTATAGCTAGCTAACTCAGAAAGTAGCTTTCTAAAAAAAGTCTTTTGACTTTGGTAAGTTTACAAAAAAATATTTATTCAATTGCAATTTATAAAGTTTTCTTAGAAAATCTGAACCACAAAGAGCGACATTTTGCTTATTGTTTCTTGTACAAAAGGTCTTGGAGTAGCTGAAAGGGAAAATTTGATGGTAATTAAAGGATAGAACGAACAATATTTTTAGAGGGTAATTTTATCATCTGGAATGATTTAAACATAAGAAATAATGTCTTCCTAGCCTAATTGAGCACCATACTGCAAACTGGGATTAGGATTTTATCAAAGCAGCTTGGATGGGTTGGAACCTGTGTTCAGTTCATGTGATACAGAAGCCCCTTTTAGACACCAACAGAACAGGAAGAGGGGGGAGAGGGCTCACCCTAACCCTAAATGTTATCACTAAGRCTAACCCTAAACATAAGCCCAACCCTAAATGTAACCCCAACACTGGAGGAAGAAGAGGAAGATGAGGAGGAGGAGGAGGGGGCCTAACCCTAACACAACACAAACACTAAGCCTAACCCTAACCCTTACCCAGAAGACCTAAGCCAAACTCTAATCCAGAACCCTAACCAGARTTCCTCTATAAATTCAGCATTATGTTTGCAAGCCTGTCAAAGTGGATGTTAATRCCATCTTAGTGCATCTTAGGAGTTTTTCATCCTCCTAAATGTTCTGGAAAAYTTAGGGGGTTTGGCCACTCTTTGTTTATACTTGCTTTTCAAATATTTATGGAGTCATATTGTTGGAACAATGAAAATAGCCATTACAGTGTTTGTACAATGCCTTTAATGACGTGCTTTAACTTTTGGGCAGCCTTGAATTGGTCAGGTCATCCTGGTAAGTTCCTTTCAACTGAAATCTCTCCTCTCCCCCCTCTCCAACCTGTCAAACCCACCCCATTTTGTTTCTCTGCATTGTTATCTACCTATTAATGTGACATTTTTCCAGAGGGTAAAACTTAATAACTAGGACAATCTGAGGAAAGCAGGSACTGGAGCTGTGCTCAAGCTTTTTTTTGTGGCAGTGGGTCTTTGGATAGCTTAAGGTTTCTTAGGTTTGCTCTTTTTCTATCCTGCCGTGTAAACAACTCATTCTAACATTGACATGCTCTAAGTTTAAAACAAATTGGAGAAAATGTTTTAGGTTTTTTTCCATCAAACTGATTTTTTTTTTTCTTTTTCAGTAAACATATCCCATTTATAATGTCCCTCTGCCAGTGCAATGACATATAATGCAGTGTGAAAAAGTAGTGGCTTAGGCCAACAAGCAGCTGGGAATGGTTCCATAAAGTGTGCARTGAAATATGGCCTTGAGGTTGTGAGAAAAGACTGCAGAGCCAGCATACTCAGGTTTCCTCACCTCATAGTGACCCGTGGCCTCCAARATGGTTTATTTCTGAGAGCCAGGCAGAATGATAAGGACAGAGGGTCAACAAGTCAATACTACCCCACCTRCCTCCCAGGATGCTCCTGAACCTGGCAGCTGCAAAATGCTCCCATTTTCTGCCATTAGCTGTCACCATGTACACCAAGCATTCCACATTCATAGAGGAGATCTGTGAAAGAAATGGAAATGGGTTGTAGGTTTTCCAGGTGAACAGTTTGTAGCTGATTGAGAAATTCTTTGGCAGAAGGGACTGTGAAGGGTCTGCAAACACAATATAGCCAGCTTTACATCACTGCCCAAGCCCACAGCTATGCTCTGAAAATCCCAGGCTGTCTGACTAAATTCTTTCAGAGCAATCAGAATACTCTGAATTGCTTTTTAGGAGCRGACTGAGTCTTGGTAGTCTGAGATTCAGACTTTAATATCTTGGTGAGTTTTATTGTACTTAAAGGTCCCTGGATAGTGAAACCTACTTCTCTCTCACAAATTTCTYTATTTTGAGAACTTTGCATAATTTCTTATGTGTTTCACTTTTTAGACTCTTTGCATTTATTTATAATACTTTTCATCTGCATGTTGTGGCTGTTGTTTGTTATAGCATTATTACACAYAAACATCCTTAAAGCCTTTATAACTAATGAAATCTAAACAAGCAGCAGGAATAATTAGTGATCAAAGTATAATTATATTAATTTTAAAAATATGCATGTCTGTGTTAAACAGTATTCTTCTCTCTTTTGACTGACATTTTGGGGGAAATTCTTTATTGATTTTTTCTTTTATATTTATGCCTACCTGATGCAGTATCTCACGTTTTGAATAAATCTTCAAACGAAATCCCCCCCAATGTACAAACTCTTTGGCAGCCATTCTCTGTTAGCCTACTATGTGTATGTTTTATAGAGAGAGATATATAAACAAATAAACCACTAGTCTTAGAAAGTAGACTTCATGAAAGAATACAAATTTATCTTCTTCCAGATAATGTCATGAGATCAGAGATTGATCTGAATGGGCTGCTGGCAGCTTACTCTTTAACTGTATTAGATTTGTCTGTATTAAATCAAAATGGAAGCAGCTGGATGTGTATCTGAAAGTCAGATTCCTATTCAACAGCAGAGAGACACAAAATCTGTAGGAGTAAAGATTCCTATCAAAGATAAGATTATTAAGTGAACAATAGCAAAGAAAAAAGCAGCCTCATCAAAATCTCCCCTCCTAATTGTATTGTGTCAAATCAATATTTGTATTAATGTTGCTGATTATATCAGTGGAATCCTGCYCTATGTTGTTATACTATTTTGTATCTTGCTGAGTAATGGTTAAAATGCCATCATAGATTATAGTCCTCAAAAAGATTTTTAAGGACTATTTTGCTCATTAAGAMTAAGTTGAAAATGCAGTTTTTATTCTTATCAAGGTCCATGTCAGGTCCAGGAAGTGGATTATCTCCTCCATAGTCTACCCTCTCCATTTATCATCTTTCCAGTCACTGCAAATATATTCTTCCTGACCAAAAAAAAAAACAAAACAAAAAAAAAAACAAAAACAAAAACAAAAAGCACACCCACAAAAAAACAAACCCATTAAAAATTCCAAAATATGTCTGTCTGGTTTAATTTCCCCTATGTGTAATTCTTAGAAAACAGTCCAAAACATTACAGTATAAAAATATACGTAACAGTAAGGCAGATGGGATGAACTATGAGTTTAGGGAAGAAATGTTTGGGGAAGGTATCAGGGAAAGGAAAAGACAGGATAGGATTCTGACTGTAGAACACTGAGAAAGAACAATAACATTGAACTTACACGTTCTGAGTTCCAGTCACCCTCAGAATCACAGCTGGTTGTTTTAGAYGTAGGTTTTGTACAGTAGCATAGTGAAGAAAGGATGATTTCCCTGATGGCAGTAGCTGGTAATTGTTCCTGGATGATGGGGTGTGCTGCAGTTTCTGCTACACTAACARCTTAAGCCAACTGTATTACATTTAGTGTTTCTGTTTTTTAAATTGCCATTTATGATGCTAAGCATAATTAACACCRTTTTCAATCTCATTTGCATCCTTTTCTTTTTTATTTCCCCTCAGTTGTGGGAACTTCTTTTATGTAAGTTCTTTTCCTTCAGTAGCTTTATGTCTGCCTTTTGTAATGCACTTGGAGCACATGCTTCAATTCCCTTTTCTGTAGTGGCTTTCTTTATCTGAGTCTTACTTCCATTGATGCAGAGCAATTTTACAGATAAAGATACAGAGTACGCTTTTTTCAATTTATAAACCTGTATCTGTGTAAATCAAGTATTTAGATGCTGTGGACTGGTTCCATACAAAGGACAATGACAATGAAACACTGCATTCCAAAACTTAATTTGAGGTGTCCAACAATTTCCTAAAATGTATGTTTGGAGCCCATACTCTCCTAATCCACTACACAGGAAACTGGAATAGAATTCAAGTCAAGCAGTTCACTGGAGAGCCTTTGAAGATAGCTGTAAGGGGGAGACACTCTCCAAAGACAAAGTTCATTCGTGAGCAGACAAAAGGTGCTTATCCCACTTTAATAATCACCCCAGCAAAATTCTTTTGTTTAATGCAAGGAATTGTTTTTCTTTATTTCTGCTTGGAAATAAGAAAAACAAATTTTTAAAATCTTCCTGTTGCTAGGTTTGAGCATTCCTTGGAGGTTCATTTTGAACAGACATTTAAATTCCAACTGTTAGAGAAGGAGACGGGGATCAAAAACAGTAGTATACATTCTTCATGTCAAATGGTTCAAACTGTATTTAAAGGTAACTTGGTTTTGAAGTTTTCTTGAGCCTTAGCCATGACGTGGCTGCTCAGCAATATCAGCAGGATAAAGCCACATTATCCATATGAACAGTGGCAAAAATGTGAACCATGTAGGTTTGCCTGGAGGAAACTTTGACAACTGGTGAATTTTTAGAGCACCTGAAGAAACATGAGTGTCTCAGTTGCTGGTAGCTGGATGAGATGATCACTGTAGGTCCTCCCACCTGTAGCAGTCTGTTCTAAAGTCAAAACAGGGCTACAATGATCCATTCAGTGGCAGTGGAGACCATGGGCACCATGGAGTCTAATCTGTGTCTACCCACTTCCTTGAATGTAACTTTTACTTTAGCTTTTGGGAGTTAGATTTTTTTTTCCTGGTTTTTCTTTGTATGCTTTTTCCCTGCTAAAGTCCAGGCCTGGTTTCTATTTGTCTGTGAGTTAAATAATGATGAAAGCTGAACTTTTAATGAWCTGCATTATGGTATATATACCATATATACATGGTATATATTGAACTCATTCTGCTCTTACACCATTCTGCTAGAAGTCCAGTGACAATCATGAGTTTGCTGTACGATGGATTAGAAAAGGAAAAGGCAGCAAACAAGAATGGTGCTACATTTCTCAGCATTAAGCAATTGCTCAAATTTGGATGTGTTTTTTTTTTTTCTTTACCTAAAAGGTTCTTTAGGATGTGGAGTTTAAGATACCAAAGGTRAATAGTTTCCCTGTTCTCAATTTATAAATGAAGTGATTTTTAAAATTGAACCTGGAAATAATAGATTGGCCATTCAGCCATTTGCTTTTAAAGAGAAATCCTCAGAAATCCCACAGTTCTATAGCACAGATTTGTTAATATGCAGAGACCTTCAGAGTGGTCCTTTGGYTTTCTTGCAAGGTGTTAAAAGTTAATAATACGTTAAAAATAAGAAAGACTTTTGGGATCTCAGTTCTGATTTTCTTCACATTAAATACTGGAATAATAAACATTCTTATTTCTACACTAATAAACAGTTCAGATCCTTGTGTAGGGTGATCTGAGTAAACCCAGATCTGCTAAATTGCTATTTTACAGCTTGTGCCAGTGGCCATGCAGAGGTTTGTGTCTGGCGTGTGCCGAGGACCATTTGCAGTAAGTAACTCAAATATAACTATCTTGCTTCAGAAGGTAAGAAATTTTTTTTGTGGCATATGGAGCAAATACAGTGTGGGAAAATGATTAGGGGTAATATAGAGAAAACCAGAAAGTTATGTTCACATTAACCAGGAAGTTATGCTCACACTAATAGTAAGGAAATTATAGGGTGAAACTCGCTGGGTGAAATGCATTTGCTGCTCCCTGGCTGGGACTTGGTCAGCATGTCCCATTTCCAACACACAACACTCTAAGGGGAACTAAAAGGGGGATGGAGCAGAGTGGAGACACCACAGCCATGCTTTGCTGAAATCCTTTCAAGAAGGGGAACYCAGTGGTACCCTGTAGCTGATAAGCCTCATAGCAGCTGCCAACCACGGGGAAGAAAAGATGTCTTGCTGCTGAGCCAGCAACAATGGAGATATCACAGACATAACATTGTGCACACTTCCATCCAAAAGACTGCCACAGGTGTAATACTGACATTATCCACCTCTGAGGGTGAACATGATGAATGACTGGAGTCCCTCAATCTCCACCTAAACATAGAATTTAGTATAAAACCGAGTTAGTGTGAGTCCTTCAAGGGTAGTGGCACTTGCCATCAGCAGGAACRTACTTGGCTATGGAGACCTGGGAGGACATCTCCCTTATGCTSTTGGTGTGTGTCCCTCAACCAGTCAGTGCAACTTGCCCTTTAACCCACCGGAATATTCAGAGAAGGGTCCCTRCAGTGGGATGCTGACAGACTGGTTGGGCACAAGGCTTTTGGCTTTCCTGGGGCACTGACAGACTAATAGAACACACAGGATTTGAGAAAAACTCCCCTTTTCACATGACACCAACATTCCTGTCCCATCTTATCTRCAGCTATTCCCTCTACCACCACCTATATTCAAGAAGAGTCTATAGAAATAATGAGACTCTTTTTGACAGTGGAATTCTCTTTGAGAGCATGCATGGAGTAAGTCAGAGAAAGGCCAAAGCACAAAATTAAAGAAACTACCAAGGCACACAAAGATACAAAATGCTATGAGTGCATTGGCAGTGAAAGGAAAACTCGGGAAAGTGTGTCTGCTGCTAAGTGGTCTAGAGAGCCTCTCTCTGAAAAATAATGACAACAAAACTAATAGATGTTTTCATTCTTGTCCAGTGTATGCTGTTGGACATTGTCAATATAAGTAACACAATTATTATTAACCACAAATATTTTCTAGCAGACTAAAGAAAGATGGATTTGGACACTTGAACAAATTGTGGTTGGAATGGGCTAAATGAGATAAAATTGATTCAAAGGTTTCCAAAGTATGGTTGAAACAGTGTCAGAGGCTGACTGATTATCTCTAAAAATAACAGGAGMGGTTCCAGAACAATGGAAAAAAAAMMCTCTTTTTGCTTAAAGGAGCCACAAGGAAATTATAGTGCTGTCAGGATAATATAATTTATGAGAATAATTAAACTCCTTATCAGCAAGTAGGATGAAAAAAAACCTGTTATGACTAAGAGCTAGCAGCCCTATTCTAGCAAGGAATATCTAGAAGAAATCAAACTTATTATATTATAAGCAGAGGTAACTTCCYATGTTATACTGTTAGATAACAGAAGTAGGTGCTTTATAAGTGATTTAAGTGGGGTTTTTTTTTTAACCATGTCTTTTTTGCCTGTTCAAGAAATGACACCATGAACTTCTTGACAAAGTATTGAAATGAAATCTGTATAATCCCTGTTTAAAACAATCACACTACTTCCTTCAACAAAACATATTCTTTCACTTCTGTGGGGGTTATTTGGTTGTGCCTTTGGTAATAATAGATGACTAATACAGAGTATTGTTGAAATCAGATATTAAAAATGAATCATGATTTTTGGCGTCCAAGGTTATTAATTTATAATGGTGTATAGGAAATACATGATATTCATTTGTCCAATATTCTGAGTTATTTCTGCAGAACTGTGAATACTAAAAGCTTTTTCAAGACAGACATTCTAACAGCCAAGGCTTCAGAAAAAGCTCYTTGTTGGTCATGATTAGATTGTTTCCAATAGTTTATCTAAGTTGATTAATGATATGTGAGTTTTGATGTTGTTGGACTAACATAAATGTCTTTACCACAGAATTTGATGAACATCAAGGTTTCAGTCACCAGGCTAAATTATTTAGGAGGAGATACTGGTGTAAATGTAAGACAGTAATGTAAAGGCAACATTACCTGGTATCTAATAGATTTTTTTCCAGAAGTTCATAGCAATTTTTTTCAGGAAGCAGAGCTAAAAGGGGATTCATAGTCCTGGATATTCAAAAGTGTCCTCTTGRTAAAATTCTAATCATGTGCAAAAAGAAATGAAAGAATGTGACACAATTTCTCATAAAAAACCTCGGAACCAAGATTTTGAGTTGACTTGTGTTCAGTCCTTAACCCTATGAATCACAGGGCCCTTTTCTCTTCCTAGATGAACAGAAGACTAAACTGCTGTATTTTTTTAGTCAATGTGATCTGCTATTAACTAGCCACCTTGGATATAGGACCCTTAAACCCATCTAAATGCTGGTAGTCTGGGTAATAGTCATCTTGTTATTGAAATAAAGTGGTCTCCTTATGAATTGAGAGTTTGTGTTACAGTCTTGAAGGCAGGTGTTTCACTCAAATTGTGTTTGTGAAGCTGAGATTTATCCAGTTTTGTATTACTGAGTCTGTAAAAGGCAGAAATGGTCCTGGGAAGAGCTCAAATTAGGCTTGCTTGCTTTAATGAAACTTATCCTAGGTAGATTAGTTGTCAAAAATTGTTTAAAACAACCACTGAAAAACTTCAGAAGATGAGGATTTAGCTTTTTCTCAATGTCATCTTCCTAATCTAATGAAAAGTRATAAACAAGCCTTGTTTCTTTAAGAAATCCTTTGATGGATCTATGTATATTTTGGTTTAAATGTATACAAAATAATACTGCACAAAATAAATTTCAAAGAAGTGTTTCATAATTGTTTTAGGAAATATTCCTGCAAGTTATGTCCATTCAGATGGAAAAAAATATTCATACAATGTCGTTGAATCCAGTAYAACCCAGACATTAAAGATGCATTTTAAAAACTAAGTAAATAATAATTCACTACTGATCCAATGTATTCAGCAATTTACATTTGATTTTATAGAAAAAAAAATCAAATCTGAAGCTCAGTGTAAATACAACAGACTTCTTACTAGTGAGTGATTTGACAATTGTGGACAACAATGGTATCAGATATAGAATATATAAATCAATTCATTGAAAACTTTAATTTTTGAAAGCCATTTCTGGTGAGTCCAGCGTGTCCAATCAGGTGCAATCCCTTATTTATCCAAATGCTGGTATTTCTGGTAGCTACCATAAGATAGCATTATAACTATGAAAAGTGGAAAATATTTTGCATATAATTTAAAGATGTTGGGGCAAAACTGGAGATTGCTTTTTGCAGTCTACCTGCTTTTATAATAAATTTCACAGCTCATTGTGGGGGACATATAACAGTACTGTGCTAGCAGTATTCTGTTCTTGATTATTCTTTCCTAACAAATTACTTATCTTGAGATAAGTAACATCTGATGAAACAGTAGGTGAAGAAATAATTTTACGGCAGTAAAAATGAATGAAATAGTAATTTGAGGATATATTTATATCACTGGAAAAAGGATAAATAAGGAAATGCTTTATGCTAAAAACCAAATAATACTGAAGAAAAAAATCCTTTGAAACACACCTACCATCTTATGGGTGTATAATGTGAAAGGATATTAAAAAAAAATGGTGCAGATTGTAAAATGAAAGTTTCATGACAATTAAGTCGATTGTTCCTTGCTTCTTTGATATTTGTTGTATCAAAGTTAAGTATACCTAAGAAAGAAAATTTTTCTTTTTGATCTCATAAATTGATAAAAACAATGCAATAATTCTTCTTCTCAGTGTTAGGCTCAGAAAACTCAAAATTCTCCTAAGGTACTGAGAAAACCAATCAAGAGCATGTAGCTTATTGCCTTGCCTTGACATTGCATTAATCTCCCAGCACCAGTATAAAATGGCAATTCAGATAATTTCTTTCAAAYGTTTCTCTGACATTTTAAAAATTAAACTGGAAAGCAATCAGTTTTGCTGTTGTTATACAACAAATGCATTAATTGATTACCTGCTTTGCTAAAGAGAAAACAAAATTCTGTCGATAAAGTCCAAAACTCTGGTAAAAAAGTAAACACAAAATTTGTAATTGATTGCTGCCCATCTAGTGTTTGGATAATGAAATGATCTTTAGTTAGTTTTCATCATTTACATTTCTAAGTTGGATCCCATTGTTGTTTTCRGAGATGACAATTAATTTACTTAGAGACCCTGTAACATTTTATTTTTAATAAAAGAAAGATATCCAAATAGTTGGCTACAAATAAATTAATTGAATAATATATGCAGTTTTAAAAATATATAGTACCTTTATTTATTAGAAGKGGGAAAATGAGGAATTATACTTTTGATAAGGCAGTATTTATTTTTGTTCCTACAATTAATTGTGGCCAAAATTATTTCCAATAATGTAATCATTTAATCATGCTTGTTGATGAATTTTGACAYAATTGAGTGGATTGTGTAAGTAGTGAAGGTTAGATATGTATCATTCCTGGAGAAGATGATGATCATACATATGAAAGACATAATCAAGGTGATTTTGCTACCATGATCTAGTCATCTTCTAAAACCAAGTTTGAATGCTGGAACCATAATGAAGGACATTTTGTGGAGATTATTGTTTGGTTTGTTTTGTATTTTATATTGTTGGTTGGTTGGGGTTTTTTGGGGATAGCTTTATCTATTGGTTTCTACTAAAATAAATCTTTGTGAATGTGTCAGAGTGATAAATGTGAGGAAAAGCAGCTAGTGGTATTTGGATCCAATCTTATTCAAATCAATCTGACTTTGAATAGATCATTATTTCTAAAATTCTAAACTATTAAAACTATTAAATTATTCAAAATCTTAACTATTAAAAAAATCTTTTCATAGAATAGGGGAATATTCTATAGGTGCACCATCTCACAAGAAATTCTCCTTTCTCTGTCTGCCTAGGTTTCTTATATGACTAGGTCTCTTTTATACACTTTTTTTCATCCTCAGTAATGATTACAGAGCTTTGCAGTCTGGTATCAATTATAAATGTCACAAATATGCTATTCATTTCTTACAAGACTTTACATATTAAAACAAATTTTGAAATCCTCACACAAATGGCAAGACTTTTTTTCCTTTTTTCAGCTTTTAACATTACATCATTTTGGCTGGTTTTTACATGATTGTGTTCCTAATTAATAGACTTTGAATTAATCATCAGTCATTGCAAAATTTCTGCATCATATAATTTTAAAGAAATCTTCCCCTTAAAGAGCAGACTGCAAGAAATAAATGTAGATGCAAAGTTTGTGTTTGAAGACTAGGTAACATTTCACATTGYCATTCTGATAGTCACCCCAAGATTWAARACTGCCTGCAGTATAYKT
>CADDXX010000748.1:190725-228227 GCA_902810485.1 Alauda arvensis
TTTKGSTTTAAAAACCTCTGAAAACTGTATTCCACTCACTTTCTAGAGAGTTTTCATTGCATTAACATTAAACTTACAAACTGAATTATATTACTTTAGCCTTAACTTCTTGATTTCACTTAAATAAAACCAGGTGTTCAAGATTCTTCAGTTATTCATAAAGTACAACTTYTGTTGTCACATAATTTTTATCATTATGGAAAAAAAAATTATTCTTGAACAGGAAACAGTACAGAAATTTGAAAGGGAATGTGTAGTACTTATGTTGTGACACTCTGTTTTCAAAGCCATATTGCAGGTGTAAAAAGYSAGTAAGTATTCTGRTATCTTTTAAGTGGTGGGGAGGCTGAGTTGTAAAAAGRTTAAGAGAAGSGTTTAAGGCTATTCAGGAATTATTAACAAAACCAGGATTATCTCTCTAAATGCTCTGGCTTTTAGTCCAGCCTTTTTCCACCTTGTTCACACTACTCACAAACAGAATCAGATTAGGTTAAGAGATTAATTAACAGCATCTTAAGTCTTCTGTTATTTTTTTTTYCATGCAGTGTAAAGTCAAAATCACTCAATATGATCTATTGAATCACACTGAACCTAATTGCAGTTCAGCTATCCTTAGCAATTCTTACATTATCTTCTTCTCTGTGTCTCTCATGTGGATCARCATGGAATTTGTTTAGCAGGAGTCAAAATAACCAGAGTTTTGTTTCTTTCAGGATATGGTGGTTTCACTTGAGGACATGGGTCTTAAGGATTTCCCTGTGATAATTGTTATAKTTTACAGGAATTTTCTAAACTGCTAATAACTGTTGAAGTTTGAAAGCTACATCTGCTCTTTTCCTGGAAGAGAAACATTAAACATTTTAGTAATATTTAATTACTTGGAGGAGATTCAAGATGTCTTTTGGACATTAATTTCGTCCAAAGCCCCAAGGCCTAAATTTATGTCTACATTGACACAGGTAGGTGTATAGGTACGTAGGGGTCTCTATGGCCCTGTATAATTTCTGTAATATTTAGGATATTTCCCAAGTCCTCTTTTCCAGCCTTGTTCTAGAGGAGAGAAGTGGATGCTCAAATATAATATTCTYTTCAATGKATGCTGTTGGGTCCTTTAGTGAATTCTCRTACCTCAGCAGTTTCTGTTAGTGTAAGTTCTAATCTTGGGGGTACAGAACTGTTAGGGGACACATGTTGTGAAATGAAGTTAATTAAGGTGTGGACATTGTGTTTTAGGTGCTTCTTGGAGTTGGATTTGCTCCTGGCTAGACTGAGTTCACCTCAATGCAAATCTGGGTTCTCCTTCTGCCAGATCAAATGGGTAGGTAGCTAAAACAACTCTGTAATGGTTGTCCCAATCCTTCTGTTTTGCTGCTGAGGGTAGATTCAGTGGGCAAGAATCTATGTGTATTTTAGCATGGAGAATCCATAAAGGATGAATCATACTGTTTGTTGGAACAGCAGGGCAGGGAATAGAGAGATTTTTGAGTATATTTTGTACCTCAGAAAGCACTGCAGGCTTCCTTTCATGTAATGTGCAGCACCACTGTGTTAGTCTTGACACAACTCTCCACACGGTCATTTATGTCCTGACTATACTTGGAGAACAGATGTGCCACAGCCTTTTGTTTTCTAAGCTATATGATCTACTCAGTTTGTCTGAAGCTAGCAKTGGTGTTCCAGGAACCAACATTAGACTTGATCCTTAGTTAATATATGAAGAACTGCTCTGAAACAASTGGAAAAAACAATATGCTGTTGGCATTTGAAGGTGTTAGAAATATAGAAAGCATTGTAAATACCAGGCACATTTGAGAAATAGCTTTGAGACTCTTTGTTAAATATCTGCTTCTTTTTAAAGCTCCATCTGAATTTTAAGCACCACAGAGTAGAAGAACTGTGGCTTTCATTTTTTTGTTTTGAATTTTTCATTGTCATAATTTGTTATCTTGAAAAGTATAAGAACATTTAAAASTATATGTTTTCCCTTTCTATGCTACAGGAAATATAACAACCACTTAAAAAGTGAGCTGATCCCCTTTGTACCTCCCTTTTTTTTTTGCAATGAGATCACATTCTTGCAGTGCTACAAAAAATCTACAATATATTAGAAGTTCTGATACTAGTCWTGAATTCTTGAAAGCTCCTCTGTARGATCCATTTATCARCTGTTGAGGAACACTCTAGGACACAAGCAAAATCTATGTGCCATCRTTACAAAAAGATAGCAAAAACTGGTGGTGAACTGCAATTATTCCTGCTCRGGAAAATCCTTGTTGAAAAACACGTTGTTTATAGGAAGCTGTGGGTAGTGAGTGAACTTTGCTGACTTTCAAATGGAGCATCAGGAGTCTGACCAAATGTGATGTGGTTGGGAAGAAAAAATAGTGTGTATATATATATGTATATATATGTATCATATGTCATTGTCATTTGTCATATACACTTACAAATCAGAAGAATGAAAAGGTCTTCGTGTTACACTTGTCCCTTTGCAAGTCTTCTCACAGAAATAGTACTGCCTCATAATGTCTCTGAAATGTCAACCAGCTTCAAGGCCCCTTGCCATTTAGGTCACAAATTAAAATCTCGCACAACTCTTTAATATCTCTCTTCCTACTCAATTAATTATGATTATTATTATAGCCAGAAAACTATATTTAAAAAATTAATGTTTCAAAGTCAAGCATTTAAATTAGAAAACATTAAAATTGGCATTCCCCATGCAGCCTTTGGCTTGCTTGGACATATGCATTATAATGTTCTTTAATTGCATCACACAGAATATTTTTTTTTGTATGGGATCCCTGGCTCCATCAGTCAGAGATGGTACTTCCTTAACCAGAAATATTCAGTATTTTGTTSTCTTGTCCTTGTTCAGTGTGTGGACATGCCTTATTGGCCTCAAACTATTCAGACTACATTCTTTAAGCAGAAATTATTGATTTTTCTGTGCTATTTTCTAAATGGAATTMATTAATATAATGTCAGACTTTATTTTCTCAAAATCCTCATAAGGTTAAGGGATTTTATTATCTTCATTTTACAGACAGGTAATGGCCATGCAGAGAAATTAAGCTTAAGTATATTCAGTAGATTTGGGTGTCCAGTTTGGGGTGTCTGTAACCTCTTRCTCTTCAGTGTGCTTGGCACAGTGYAATTCAGAAAAAGCTCAGGATATGGACCTTGCTGAATTCTATATTTCTTCTAAGTAGTTAGGAATCTGACTTGCAATCTGTAGTGGAAAAACCTCCAAAACAAATATTAAAAACTAGCCTTTAAAGAGTCAATGGCTTTTGAATTACAAATTTTGTAATAAAACTTTTACTGAGGGCCAAGGAAAAGGCTAACATCTAACCCAGGWCAGCAGTGCCAGATACAGCTGCCTTGTTTTACTCCAGAAGCTCCTTCTTCCCTTTCCAACATATTCAACAAAAAGTAAATAGATGGTATAAAGATATAAGTATGCAAAGTGGAATAAGATAGTGGGAATAAGAGTGATTATCTGAGCTGAAGAATGGGATATCAGTTGACAACAGCAAGTAGTTTAATAACAGATATTGGCAATGAGATTAAATTTTAGTTGGGGACRTTATCTCAGTTTTATTGTCACTTTAAAATTCATTAACTGCAGATCTTTGAGTAAGCTTGYATGCATGATTGGGACAGAAGACTTTATTATATTTATGTTTATGGGCCATATTAATATCAAGTTGACACTGGTCGGACTCCTTTAGCCACCGCAGGGCAGCACCGAGGGTGGGACGCGTCTCCCACGTGAGCGAGGAGAGGTGGGGCTTAGAGAGCTTTGCTCTTTGGCTCCAGCTCAGAGCAGGTCAGAGGCAAGGAACGAGAGGGAGATCTGCTGTTTGAAATCCAGGAGGGCTCATTCTCCTCAACAGCCAGGGACAGACAGATCCCGAGCAAGGTGCACAGCCTCTTAAAACCGGGGGATGTTCAAGGGGGAGGTGTAGCACTYTGACCAGTGTGAAAAAAACTCACAGAAAGCAAACAAGCTACACAGGCCAATGGGGCATCCTGAATCAGGGGAACCCCCAAAACAGGTTTTTAACATTGGCTTAAAACATTCAGGAAAACTGGGATGGGGTGAGTATAACTGACAGCTCAGGGGTTCAAAACAAGGGGATACAGAACAGTCCACCTACAATAAAATYCAAACAAACCACAACATCAAGTGACTGTGTAATATATACATTTTGGACATATATTCAMACAAGGAACATAAAAGTATTCCCTCATATGTCACAACCATCTCATCAACACTACTGGAGACTTTAAATCCCTAAACCAGGCCTCTGTTTGAACTGTCAAGAGAAGATGTCGAGCTGCCAGCTTCATCCTCTGAGTGTATCAATTCTTTGGTAGTCATAAACTGTAGATTTTGGATGAATTCACGGATCTTCCCTGCTGAAGGAGGTTTAACTTGGCACTCTGGAGGGATTCTCACTGTAATAAGAAAGTTGTAGCTTATTTCATACTGACTTCACCATTTCCCTGCTTCTCCTTAGTCTGAATTTCAGCTTTCTTCCCCTACAGACTACCTCATTCTCAGCCATCAGTTCCCCGCTCCTTTCCTTTCTCTTTCATAGATTTCTTCACACACATGCCATTTATCTCTGTGTCCCTTTGCAGGATCAACTTTTGCTTCTTTACAGTTGAGGTGGACAACTATATGGAAATCTTCCACTGTGATGTTTGGATGCCAGCAGACAGTGTCAGCACAAGCACTGGACAGACCTTTTGTTCCTTTGCTACGTGTGGTAAGTGGAAATGTTTATTTCACTAAGATTATCTTATTAAGGGCCTTGTCAAATGGAATAATAAGGAAAAACAGTTAAGGCGCCGACAAAGTGACACAAACCTGATGGACTACCATAGAGACAAAGCCAAGAAACAAGCCTTATCAGTCACACTAATTGATGGGCTATCAGGAAACTGCATGGTGGGGTATTGCAGCCAGCAAGGATGGAAACCTGAGGGTTCAAAAGAGGGAGGGGAGAGGAGCTTAGCAGGACTAGGCAAACTGATGAAGGAAAAGGCAAGGGAAGGGAATGGGGAGAAATGAAGGAGGAAAGTGGGATGAAAGGGCTGGTGGCACATAGATAAGGCCAGTCACYGTGCTTATGGACTAAGCCCCATGCCTGGCCCCCACAGTCTGTCCCATCTTTTTTTAATCCTTTCCTARCTAGGTCTCTGCATAATCTCACTGYCTATCCACATGTGAGCACTGCAAGARCYGGGTGCCATCCACTGGAAGGGGGTKGCTATGAACAGATCTGAGCTGATGGGCCCGTGTTCAGCTTTGTTATGGATTGAGCCTGCAAGAGGGAAATCAGCAGCTGCCACGTCCCACAGCCTGGGACTGCCCTGCCCTGGGCTCCAGAGGCTGGGCAAAGGAGGAAGTCCTGGGCCAGGGCTGCTCTAACATCCCTTAACAGACAGGTTTTCATTTGACAGAAGTAATTCCAAAGAYTCAATTGGGCAGCATATAATTTTCAAACATTATAATCATAATCYAGCCTGATGCATGGTGCAAATATAATGAAAAGGTGTTTGTTTTTTTTTTAATGTGCAGGGCTAATACTCCCACTTTTTAATAGTGAAGCTTTTTTTAACATTTATTTTCTAGGTTAGAGTATCTATACATGATAATCTTTTTAAAAAAGTGTGATCATGAATAAGATTATGYGAAATTTTGAGACAAAATGAATGAGTGGCATTCTTCATCTTATTTATTTAAGATGAAGATTAATTCCTATTTAAGACCATACTACGGCAGTAAAACTCTGTTGCACTTATCCAGGTATGGATGAAATTAGGATTTACAGATATCAGTTGTTTCAAGGCTGTGCTGGGTTATGAATAATGTTCTTTGCTCTATATCACTACAGCAGAAAAAGRCAGAAGAATCATTTCCTTACGGCTATTGAAAACAGTGGGTAAACTCTCTCCTTCCCACATGCTATCATGCGTGGTGTTTTCTCCATTGTAACACTTGCTCAAAATATTATAGTTTAATATAAATAGGTGTTGTTGTTTTGTTTTGTTTCGGTTTGGTTTTTTGGGWTTTTTTTCCAATAAGCAGTGAAAAKGATCTCCCCAGTAACTAGTAGCTCAAGTACTAAGGTTCTTTCAGAAAATTGAATTGTGCTCAGGGGCAGCTGTGCTTGTGAAGTGTTTAGTGCATGTAAACAAACAGAAAACTATGCATATTCCCTCAGMAAAAGCTACTTACAGAGAGCAGAGTGTCAGTAAGTAAGCATAGGAGGTGACTGTGGCAAATAGTGCAGGGAGAGGAGGAGAGGCAGATGTTATGCAATGACAGTGCACCAAAGATCAGTGTGTAATGTTCAAATAAGCAGTATTCCTGTTACAGCTGGCCATGCACAGCACAGTGTACACTTGGAATATATAATGCTGGAGCATCTGCTTCTCTGCAAGGGTTTCATTTTCTTCTTCAGACAGTAATAATCTCAAATCTTTTTTTTGATAACTCCGGTGTCCTTGATGGGAGAAAAAAGGCTGCAGTGTTGTCACAATCTCTAAATCAATTCCCTTAGCAATGGAAGAGACCCCAGGAATTTTGTACAGTACACTGCAGTGRAAACACAAAAAGTAGTTGCTTTTCTGCCTGCTTCACTCCAGTCATTTTCTTTTCTTGATGTAAGATGGAGAGCAGGTGACAAGGACTAGTCTAAAAGGTAAAAAGAAATTTTATCTTTACAGTCAAAAATTTCTTTTACTGTTGGAACAAGTCAGAAAAGAAYGGACATTTTCAGAATTTAACTTTATTGCTTTGTTCATATTTTTGTACTTTGAGGAATATAAATCTCTTAATGAGATGTGAACCAAAACTGGTTTGCACAGATTCTATTTTGTCACAGAAACCTTGTTTGTTTGTTGAGGGTTTTTTGTTTATATTTTTATAAATTGCTTGCCCGGCCAATATTTTTGAAATTTTTAAACATTCTAATATTCAAGTATACTCTTTTACTGTATATGTATATGATTGTTGTCCCAGAAAAAAAGATAGTGTTTTTTAATGTATTGAAAGATAGTTGAGAAATTAAAAATTAAGGATGCAATTTAATGCAGTTTTCATGCCTGCAGSTTTGACCCCAATAAATAAACAGTGAAGCTTATTTAGTTTTCTGTGGTTTCAAACAGTCCTTCCAGGCTATGGCAGCTTAGTCTTTTTAATAATGTTACTTTGCCTTTGGATAAAAGYCTGCTGCATCCACTGATTCCACAAATGAATGTACAAATATGAAAAGGGGAAATGGATTTATACCTGAATATTGGATGGATCTAATTACACTTTAGAATCAAAAAACCCCACTTCTCAGGAATGTAGAGCCCTAAATTCCATGCATAATTATATATCCTTTTTTTAAAAAAGTAAACCAATTATGTCACTAGCATATTCACATAGAAAGTGATTGAGGGTCACAGCCTTTTGGTAAACATAAATGACCTATGGAGAGGTATAGGCTTTTTACTTCCTTTTGTCTGTACACACCAATGATCACTCCCTCTGCATTTCTCCCTCTTCAAACCCTTTGTGTACCATCTTTCCATTGCCACTTCTTTCAGGGAATCCTGGCAGCCTTCCACACCCATCTCCTTAGCTGAAATTTTCCTCAGTCCCTYCAGAGTACCAGATATTTCCTCCCTGCTTTGTGTGTAGTTCTCCCATCTCCACCCAAATGTTCAGCGCTTCTTTTTTTTCTGCCACCTGTTAAAGAACACATCTTAGTGTGCTAATTCCATTAGGCTTCTTTTTACTTGTAATCTTTTTTTCATAATTACATATTTTCTCTTACTCCTTACTTTCAGTGCAGAAACAAGCCAAAAAAAACCACTGCAGTGTGATGTCTGAATGTGCAAAGCATGAGTTGCTGTGCTGCAGGATACAGYGGTGAACTTCAGGGTCAAAAGCTCAGTAAACCAAGTGTAGGTGAAAGCAGACAGACATTCCTTCCCCTGCAGGAAGGTCTGGGATTTCCTGTGAAGCAGTTAGAAAAAAGTGGGACACAACATCTAAATAGGAGGTAGCCCAAAGAATTTTATTTTTGTTATCTTGCTAGTCAGTGTTTTCAAAGAGAGTAATACTTGTTATCAACAAAACAACAGTTCTTTTGCCAGAACAGTACTCCATTAATTTTTTCCTGTCTTGAACATTGTTTACTTCTATCCTCCAGCTATCCTATCATATTTTGTCAGGGAGGACAGGAAAATGGAAACCTTTCTGAAAAAAAAACCAAAACAAAACAGCCCCCCGAAACAAACCAAAACAAAACCCAACAAAAACCAAACAAAAATACCAAACAAAACCCCAAACCAAACCAAAACAAAAGTTATTAACTCAAGCTAAGATAGGTTATTTTCTCACATTTCCTGCAGAGACATGTTGCAGAGGAATCAATCCTGCTGCAAAAAGCATTGTTCTACCTTCCGCGATTTCTACAAATCTGTTTCTTATTCCCTTTAAGGAATACTTTGGGGTTTTTTTTTGCTAAGCAATACTATAACAGCTGAAATTAGAGTTGAAAAACGTTATACTATAGGCCATGTGGAAGAAACCTGATTGAAATCAGCTCAGAGGAGGAGAGGTTTCAAGTTGATAACCTGTGTTCACTCCAGTACATCACTGTGGTGCAGCAGGTGACTAGAGCTGTAGCCAAGGTAAGGGTAGGTAATCAGAAATATGAAGGAATCCAGAGAAAAACAGCAACTGAAGCAAAACTGTGGAACATAAAAGAGGCTGGAGATGTTAAGGAGATAGCGGAAAAAGGGGTATTTTAGAGTCTGAATGATTAATAATAAAAATATTGTTATTCTAATACTTCAGTGCCTTAGTAAATTAAACAGATGAGCATTAGGGGAAAGGCTAAGCCTTCAGGTATCAGGAGAAACTTGATTAGCAGAGAATCCTACAAATTCTTTATTGCAGTCTGGATAAGAAGGATTATCTTTGCCACAATAAGTTTATTTTTCATTCCTGGAYCCTAAACTTACATGAAAATCAGAATAAAAGCAATTCTGGAACAACTCTCACCATCCTGAAAAATATTTACTGGATAAACAAGTAGATGTTGTTTAGTCACATTTAGTAAAAGAAACCTTTCTCTTATCAGCTATGTGAAAAATTTGCTCTGTGCCAGATGAACTGGAGTAATTTACAGGTATAAAAAATGTAAGACTTCTGAAAATACTTAATTAAAAGTAGATTTTAGTTCACCTGTTTTTTTCAGAAAGCTTTATCTATGTATACTTAAGAAGACAAAACAAGAAATACACTAGAAAAAATAATACATTTGCATTTTAACTCACTAAAGGCACTAATTTAGACCACAATAGGGTGGTTTCGTACCTGGTTTAGTTGAACAACAAGTTTACTCTGCTGTTGACTACATAATGCTGTMATTACTCTTCACCTCACTTCTCTTTGATGTGTTTTGTTTATGAAGTATTTGAGCTATTTTTCTAACATATGGTTATAATTAGTTGCTGTATTGAAGTCAGGATATTTTTTATCATTAATAAAATTGAGAAATATAGTCATTACTGAAGCCTCTGAAAATATGCTAGAATTAGGGGACTTATTTAATGAATGAAGAAAAAAGAGTTATCCATTGTGGTCATCGCTCCAAATTCATTCATTGTCTGCACCTGAAATATGGTATTAACATGATAATTAATGTAAGTACTCCATTTCATCACATACTAGAAATTTCCTATAAACTTACTTCAAATTCTTAGCGTCTCTATTTATTTGATGGACTGATATCTCTAGATATTTTCCTACTAATTTCTCTTAAATGTTTTCCTATTAGTTYTTCTGTAACTCCACTCCCTGAGATGCTTGCCATCTAAAGAATCCCAGCTGAAAGTCATCAGAGGCTTGGGCCTGACTTGCACCCAGCAAGATCCTGTTCTGTGAAAGCAGATACTCACTGTCATCTGTACTCATCCCCTGCTACCTTTTCTGAAAAAACTATGAAAGCATCAGAATCAGACTCTTAATTGGTAGGTCCAGAGTGTTTTCTAGGTTTCAGTCTAATTAACCAATCACTGATTTTCGGAGAACAGGAAGAATCTTCTGGTGAACAGAAATTGTGAAGGACTGCAGCATTCATTTCCCACTGCCAGTCTAAATAAGGCAGTGAAAAAACTGCTGATATCTGTACCTATCCAAGGCCAGCTRAAAGGTTTTTATGGTCCTGCAATCCATCCAGAAAAACTGGTAGACTTCCTCCTGGTGACCTCCTTGATGATCAAGATTTCCTTTTCCGGGTTGATTTAAGTCTTCTGCTGTTTGCCATTCAGCTGTACTGTGAAATAATGAGACAAAAACATAGGTGAGCCATATGGAAAAAGCAAAATGGTTCAAAATCAAGRCATTCCCTTTGTATTGGCAAGGATCTGAGGATACAGATAGCAACAAGAAAGACTAATCACCAGAGATGAGAAATGATTGAGRCACTGCTTYAAATGARATAGAATATGTCTCTATGTAAGGTCTCCTTCTCAGGAGTCTGGCAAAGGATGATAAAGGTAATTGCCAGCAAAGACAGTGGACTTTGTCACATCTGATTGTAAAAATGTAGGAAGACTTGCATTATTACTTCACTATCCCTGTAAATTATTTTTTTTTACTTGACTGTGTAAAGTCATTTTGGTAGAAGATGAGGTTGCTGCTTCAGTGCTCTGGCTGTGGTCCATAAGAAGAGAAAGAGATGTAAAATKATGTTACACAGATGAAAAACAGTGCTTGACGTTATTTTTCTATTTGTGGCTATGGCATATTCTAGTACATAGGAAATTATTGCCTTAGATATAATTCATAATATTGTCATTGATTCTTTTACCTGTGCTTATCATTATTTCTCCTCTTCATTTATATTGTTGTTATTACTGTTTTCCCTCTCACTTGCTGTATCTTTTGATAAATTAGAGGACAGGCTCCTTGGGGCAGTAGCCTTATTTGCTGAATGTTCTCTGTGATGAAGTAAGTCCTGTTTTGGTCTCAACCAGACGTTTGCTAACACTCTAAAGAGAAAACAAGCTGCTTCAAAATGAATTTTGACCCTTGAAATACCTGGAGGTAAGGGTCTCATCCTGCACTTGTTGCAGATGTTTCACTGTCTATTTATTTTGTGTCTAAAAATGGTGTATAGGGGAACTAATTTCAGTCAAAATAAAAGGAATTTTGTATCTTCCACTCCGCAATGGGACATCCAAAGGCTTAAAATCTCACCCCTTGAATCAAGTTAGCTATTCCTTAGTTATTTATTTCTAATACCATCATTAATACCAATATCTGGTTTTATACTCTTTAAGCATATGAGAAAATATTTCCTGGTTTAGACCTAATATATGTCCCAAGTGCCAAATATACTTGTCAGTCCTGCAGCTTTTTTCCTCTGCTGAAAACACCAGATTGTATTTACTCAGCTGAGTCTCTTCTGCCAGTAAACAGCAGGCGTGCTGACACCTCACCACAGGTCACCAGGGATCCAGTTTCTTGAAYGTATTTAAATATTCTGATGCCTGATCAAAATACTGATGTTGTCAAAAGTGAAATATGGATGTGCGTGTTGTGCAGCTCTTGGTTATCATGGGATGTTTCACATGAAATGAAAAGCAGAGCAGAGTTAGTCATGTGAGAATCTCTCCTGCTTTCCCTCTATGCTTCACTGCTTCTTGTCTCCATCTCTGAAAGCTGTGCATAGCCTTTGAACACCCAAAGCAGTGTGCTCMAATAATAAAAGATAAACTCTTAAATGAATATATGGAAACAAYCAGCAAGTATGAAAACTTAATTTCATGTAGCATAGGTTTAGATTGGATGYACTGAATTTTGATATATAGACAAATACTTCTTTTGGTTTTTGTTCCTTTTTATTTTAATTTTAAAATTAGACATTTATTAGAATTCTGTAAGGCACAATATAAAAAAAATCTACCTGTCATTAGAAAAGAAAGTTTCACTTACTGCTAATTTTAATTTAATTTTGTTGTCGATAATCCCAAACAAGTTAGAGAACTGAGTAGATGAGGAGTTGCCTAGGCTTGAGATTATAGTAAAAATAGGGGATATGAAAAGGTAGGAAATACTTTTGGCAGGAGATGTAGAGATTATTTTTAAAGAAGGGAAATATAGTTTTACTGGGAAAAAGGAAAAGAGGGCATATACTTAAAGGTTGTATTTGACTGATAATTTAAATTTTTTTTGTTTGTTTGCATGTTGTATTGCTATTTACGTACAAGTCAGGATCTGGAAGAAGGGGGCTTTGAGATAAAGAGCTAAGTTTTACTTTGAAAATAAAGAAAGAGAATAGTCAAAATGTGTTCGAAAATGTAAAATGGATACTTGATGTTTTGTATTTTCCACATCCTCTTTTAAGCTATACCTAACAGGACTGAAGTTGGTGTCTGTGACATAACATATACCAGTTTAAGCTTATACCATACTTTAATTTTTGATACTAAGAAATGAATTACTGTTTTTCCTGTTCTAAATGAGTTGAATGAAATTAAAAACCAGTTATGCAGCTTCTGAAATTAGTAGGCCTAGACAGACTTGCTTTCACACAGAGAGTCATAATGAAAAGCAAAGAAATTTCATATCTGGAATGAGATTCAACCTGTTATGTTTAATTGAAATATATTTCAATGACATAGCTAACAAAATTTTCAAACAGTGTCAGTTCAGTTTCATATTACTGACTTTTTTTAGCCRTCATCACAAGTCAATTTAATATTTTCTGGCAAATAATGGTGGGTATTCTAAAGTTTTACACGTACTTTAAAATAAATATATAACTTTCAAGTAAGTGTGGAGGATTTAATGTGAAGCACTAAACACCAAGGCTAAATAAAATGGTATGGTTTTGTTTCATTACACTGCAAAGCTCAGTGGTTTGTTGGGTTTTTATCCTTTCACATTTTTCATGGTTTCTGTTTTTGGTTTCTTGGGGTTTTGTTTTTTTTTTTTTTTTTTTTTTTTTTTTTTTTTTTTTTTTTTTTTTTTTTTTTTTTTTTTTTTTTGATGTTCAGTTTGTTGGCCTAATAGCTTCCTTTAATACTTAGCAAAGTCTGTTCAAAGTTCTAGAGCATAAGCTGAATTATTTTTCCCYGATGTATCACAGCAAATATTACATCTCACACTCCTATTTCTCCATATGCAGCCTGTGGTAATTAAGTCTGATTCTGACAAGCTTCTTCCTGTGAATTCCTTTGTCTATTAAAAAACCCAGAGGTTATAGACTACCTGCTACTGACTAGAAACCTCTGTGATAAATGTTATTAAATAATATGAAATATAAAATCAAGAAGGGTGAGGCTAAAGAAGATACTCCAAAGAGTTCTCTTAGTGTGACTCAAATGYAGTATGAGGGAARCTCCTGATAACAAAGTGCAACTGTGCCAGGTTTATAAATCTGTATGTTTATACCTTCTTTGCTTGTTTTGCATATATAATTTTGTTGTCTGAGTTCTACAGGTGAGCCCATGGAATGCTCTTTTATCCACATAATCCAAAAATATTATAGGAGAAAATATGATCAAATTTCTAGTACTAGAAATTCACATAATGAATTAAATCTGGTTTTGKGACTCCACCACACCTTTCTGTTTGTTACTGACTTGCCTTTTATGCAATAGCTATCTAAAATACCTTGCCTATAAGGAAAAAAGCAGTATATTATCATGGTTTCTGCAATACTTTCATGAAAAGAATAATTGAAAATTCCTCTTCCATTTAAATAAATACTTAGTAATTAATGATAAATTTCTGGGTATTTTGTGATTTTAAAAAAATCATTGTAAATTTGAAATTTTGATGCCGGTGTATTAAAAATTAAATAGCCAACTTTGAGCATATTTTCTTTGAATTCTAATGTTATTTCTATCTTATAAACATGTCATTTAACAGAATCACATTACTACTTTTGTTTATTTCCTCTTCCCTTTGCTTCACTTTGCTCCTCCACACCGACTGCCCACAATTGTAAAACAATAATAAAAATATTATTAATAATTAAAAAAATAGTCAGATGGCCTTGTATAAACTTCTTTGGAACAATTTTAAAGTAAACTCTTTTTTTTCTGCTACTTTAATTTGGAAGCAAGCCTTTTTCCTTCATAATTTAATTCCATAAACTCAGTTGTGCTAAAGGTTTATCATTATGAGTTTTTAAAYACCCCTTGTCAGAATGCCCTGTGGCAATCTGGTTGTGATTTTTAATACAYAGCTGGACAGGAATGGCTGCATGAAGATAAAATAATGTACACCAAAATAAAATATTTTTTTTTTTTTTGTTTTGCCTTTGAAGTCAAAAAACAGTACTAATTTCATAAGTGACTCTCATCTGCATTCCCTTTTCCTTTATGCAGGTGTTTGAACGCTGTCTCTGGGAAAGCAGTAGCCATTGGATGTGTGCTGACTTGGAACTTGAGGATCTCAGAGAGATGTATCTATAATGGAAAAAATGTCAGAGGGAGAAGAAGAAGCCTTTAAATTCTCATTAAGTTGTAATTCTATAGGAGCAAAACTTCTGCCCTTGGTTTATTCCTGGTAAGTTGAAAAGAGCAAGTAAAAATAGGGTTTTTGGGAGTTTTTTCCCTTCACTAACTCTGTGTTTTGCCTGTTACTGGTGACAGAGTTGTTKCTATGTGTAATAGTTCTTCCAATCTGGAGTTAGCAATTTGCTAACAGTACCGTTCTGTAGAATGACTTCCTGATGATTTAAGCATGGAAAGATTGGGAAGAGGCAATCTGAGCACACAAGTGGTTATATCAGGGATTCAAACAGCCTCATGAGAAAAGACAAAAGAGTAGTGTTATGGCCACATTGAGAATCTGCAGTTAAAAAAAAAAAAAATTCCTATCTACAGGAACACAACCATGCCACCCACACTTTGAAGTTGTGGAGGAATATATGGTTTATTGGTTCATTAACTCAAATTAGTATATTATCCCAGGATTTTCCAGATTTCTATATTCAAATAATTTAAACATGGGATATGAACATGTCCCTATATTCAGAGCAGAAGGAAAGGAATTAATGARCACACTGAATATTTTGTGAGGAGGTTTCCATATCCATACTGGACCATAAATTTGATGGCTGTTTATAAAACATGATTAACAATATGAGAGCCAGAGAGGCTACTGTAACATAAGATTAATCCTCATTTTCTCTTTTAATGAGGTTTGATAATTTATTATTGTTGTTTTGCTTTTCTGATGGCACAGATGAGACTTTGATTGGCTCAGATGAACAAATCATGACAAATATCATTGCTGCGTGGGCAGTAAAACTGTTGCTTGTATTGGTGAAAGTGCAGATTTCTGTTTTATCAAATGCACAGCTGCAAGCAATAGCCCCATCCTATAATTCATGATAACAAAGTTGTTGGAAGCAAAGGGATGATAATTTCCAGGAATCTCTCTAGCTTCACAAATAAAATGTCATATTCAGATTTAATATGTAACAATAGTGATATCCCTGGGAAAAGTATGCATGAGCATATTGTACACTTTTACCCTGTCCTTTTTTATTGCAATGAAACTTGTGAGCATAAGCTAATTTTGAAGTGCTGTAAAAAAAATTACTCTATAAATTTTTACTAAGTAATACTTAAAAATCCATTGCAAAGGGCAATAAATTATCCTTTGCTCATGCAAACCTGATTTTCTGACATTTGGTGCCAGTTGAGTTCCTTAAATAAAATACTATTCTGTGCAAAGATTAGTTCTGCTTAGCTATGGATACCTTTAAGTACRCTTGCCAGGGTAGCTTTAAGAACAGTTACTGGGTTTTTTTAGTAATTTTATCAGTGCTGTCACTGTTTCCATTGATGAGCTCTTTGTTGCTCTGGTCATAGTTTTTGGCGTGTTGAAAATTCTTTGGGCTGATACTCAGAATTAAAACAGARTTTTACACCTGTCCTATCAAAGACACAAAGGCAAAAACAAGCACTGCTAGCCACCTTGGTTCTTTAAAATTCATAGCTGCTGACTCTAGAAAGAAAGATTTTGAAGACTTTTTCTTTTTTGATTTTTCCTAGTCATTAGATTATCAAATACTTTTTTTTTCTCATACTTTTTATTGCTGTTCCCAGATTTCATTTTGATTTTTATTCAAATTTAAATGTCATTTTTTTCTTTCAATACATCCAATAGTGTTTTGATCAGCTATCAGTGTTATAATATCTCCATTTATTTTTTTTCTGGCACTTTAGTTTCACACAGACATTTATTTTCTCCTTCTCCATTCTGGTTTGGGTCTTTTCTGTGTTGTTTTGGGTATTTTTTTTTTGTTTGGTTTTGTTTTGGGGTTTTTGGTGGGTTTTTGCTTTGGCTTTGTTCGTAAGCTACACTGAATAAACTGCTCTGACTATCAAATGTCACTCTCCAAKTCTTTCCTGCTTATTCACTTCCTTGGGACAGCTTTGAGATCAGTACATTCTGCTCAGGAACAAAGGCAAATTTGAACATATGGCAACACTCCTAAACTATGCAGATAATTCACTAACCTACTGCTTCTACCAACAATCAGCTGTTTATCTCATTTATTTCTAYTATATGCACTTGTTAAGAAGCATCAGTTTCCAAATGTGTCAGTATGTGAATTAGCATTATTTTCTCATGAGTAAAAACATACAAGCCTTTGTCCTGTACTGAAGTCTAGAGTAAGTTTTTTTTGTTTATCCAGTGTTTTAGCATGAGCTTAAATACCTGGAGCCTAAAATGGAAAAGGCTATTGAGCAATTATTATCAACTGTGGTTTTTATTCAGTGAGCCATAAAATGTGAAACAAAGATATGCAGCCTAAACAATTAATAGGCTACCCCATCAAAATTGACTCAMTATTGGGTAGAAGATTGATTTTTAAATAAACTTCAATGTCTTCTTTCTTGCTTYATGAAAAACCCAGATATTCTTAAGTCAGCACAGAAAAGTTGATTATCTGCTATAATAAAAGAAAAAAAATCAGACCAATTTTTTAGTTAAATAGCTTTGACCTTATACATGATTGCAAATATTTTCCATAAAACAAAACTGCATTTTAGTAATAGGGCTCTGATCAAACACACATTGTATTGTACGAGAAAAAAGACTTTGATCTTTAAAGTAAAGAATAACAACAAAAATCACACATCCAATTAAAAAAAATTCTTTGATTTGGAGAGTGAACAAATTGAATAGATGATAAACTGTTCACTAAGCAAAGAATTGACTTTACAGAAAATGTGTTTAGAATTTAAACTAATGGCACAGGTAAAAATTCATTATATTTTCCATTGCTGGACTACTAAAAAAATTGCCTTTAACATAACATAATAGCCATTTTTCTTTTAGGTAGCTATGTATTAGGTGATGAATAAATTAATGTTCTTACTGCATTCTGTATGATTTTGTTCTTGTCATGGACACTGCCAGTAAAGAAAGGGTACCAAACAYAATGGTCCTGTATAGAAATAKCTTATAATCTGCTCCAGCTGATAATAACAAATARCATATTGATAAACATACAGGTTCTGAACATATTTAAATTGATACCTTGTAATTAAATTTAATGGGTGTGCCATTTTCAGTTTTTAGATGGTGACATTGCAGAGAGTAAGATAAAGTACAGAAGAAATATACACTTTCTATAAATTATGTTTCCAAGACTGCATTTCCAAAGAGGCATAGTAGAAAATAAAGATGAAGAGATCCTAGTTGTTATGAATTATTCATGTTGTAGCAACAGGACGGTATTTTTTCTCAGTAATGCTCTTGTACCCCTGGAGACTTGAAATGCATCAAAGCTTGTTTATTGTGGATTTATAATCAGAAAAAAATAAGAAATATTCTATCATCACAATTGTGGAAAAATTTTCTAAATAGAAGTGGGGATTTTTTTTCATAAGGAATTCCATTGAAAAAATCAGGCTTATGACAAAACAAAATACTAATCATGACCTACTTGTGGTTAAAGCTATTAAAATTAAATTTCTCTGTTCCAAATACAAATATATAGCRTGTCCTACTTCTCTGAGGAAGAAAAAAAATGTATTTGTGTTTGTTTGGGTTTTTTTAATTCCATGTGTTCTAAAAAATGCAAATTTTTTTTACCAATTGAACTTTTACAAAATCTGACATATTTTATGAGATCAGTCTGGCTMAAGTTGACACAGGTGTGCTTGCTAATGCCAATGCAGTAAGAGCTTTTGGATWAACAGCTATGATTATGAGGAGGAAATAACTGTGTGTGTTTTGCACTGCTCTACTGACTTKCAGGGTCTGTGGCTGCCTTTCTTGTCCAGTGACATGGAGAGTGGCCTTCAGAGGAGCTGCCTGCTGTCCTGCCTTTACAGAAGAGTRGGCTGAAATTAGGAATACAGTCCATACTCTCTGCTCTCTGGCTTCCCTCATAAAGTCTCCCTTTTTGACTTCACCTGCACTGTTCTTTCGAGACACCACGTTTCTGCTCGGTAAGCAATGTGCACGTAGTTTGAAATAGAGGTGTCTAAGCACCAAGATTAGAGGCTTGTTGGTTGATTTACCCATCTCATCCCATCAAGATTTATCATGTAGTAGATTGAATGTACAGAGTCTTGATCTCTTGGAAAAGTGGAAGTTCTTACCAAAAAATTTGAAGGACAGGAAAGCGTTAATAACTTGGCATGGTTGACATAGCAAGGAGGATTGATTGTTGTATGTAAATGCAAACAGGATTACTCGCTGAGAAAGGGAAAGAACTAAATAAAATAAAATGTGTAGGAGGTGACAGGGAGGWRGTTTGGGACAGCCAGCACAGTGCCACCAAGGGCRGGTCCTGCCTCACCAACCCAGTGGTCTTCCAATGGACAAAAGGAGAGGCTACAGCTGTYATTTACCTGGGCTTCTGTAAAGCCTCTGACAYGGTCCCCCAAAACATCATCCTTCTCTCTAAAWTGGAAAGAAATGGATTTGATGGATGTTAAATGGAGTCTGTGATTCTATCATAGTTATAAACAGTTCATGAATAAAAGTAACTGAATTAGAAAGCCCTTAATATCTAGCTAAAACTTCCTAGGAAATAAAGGCTCGAAATACAGGAATTTACAGGAAATACAGAAAGCTGGAATCTTTCACTGGAAATACAGGAAGTAAAAAGCAAATAAGAGGTTTCTAAGACAGGGATCAATAGTTTTATGGAGGCAATTTTGTGATATGTGCATCTGATGTGACCAAATAACTTCAAGAATCCATTTCTGTTCAAGATGCTTTAGTTCCTCCGTGCTCCTTGCTGTAAGGGTGAATGAGTTAACCTCCACCCCGAGTTTAACAGTGAGGAAACAATTTTCCAAGGCAGTGTTAAGTCCTAGAACTAGATATAAGAATTTACAGTTGGAAGGAAGCTGGAAAATATAAGAATGACATTTTCCAAGAGGAAGTGCAGGGATTAGTTCCTCATGGATGCAGCAAAAGCATGTTGGAGAATAAAGTCCTCAAAAACAGAAGACTGTTTAGGTGAGGGCTTCTGAGGGACTTCTCATGGCCCTGAGCATTCTCCATCCTGCAGCATGTCTTAACAACATGATGTGACTGCACTGTGAGCCAGCTTGGGAAAGCGATTCAGATGAAAACATGGGGAGGTTGGGGGTGCAGTGGTGAAGAGCGTCTGTGTTGGTGGGGTAAGATGACAGTTTTCATCCAGAAATAACTCCTCGAGCTGTCATCCTATGAACTCGCGGTGGCATTTGTGGTGACAAAAAAAGGTGATGATGGGTATGTGAAGCTGAGGGTCCTGCATCAGCTGGATAGACTAAAATCTGTCTAAATTGCTAGGGGAAAAAGGCAATGAGAAAAAGCTGCAGCAGAGTGACTGATAGCTCCTGTCCATCTCTCTGCTACAGAGTTGGATTTGGTCTGCTGACAAGTTCCTGACAAGTTCTGGGTTCCTCACTGCAGTCTCTTTTGGACATCTATATTTCCRTGCAAAGTCCTCCTCAGGAACTAAGCATATTCAAATTCATATTGGGACTACTAGGTTAAAACTATAGTGTTGAATTTGGTGGAATACAAAAATCTTACAGTGAAAGTACTTGAGCATTTTAAAAGTTTGTATCTGAGTTGTTTTAAAAAATAAGCTTTGAAAAAGCTCCTCAAAACAACCCAGGAAAAAATTCAATATGTGTGATGTCTCTTTCTTTATGTGACRTTTATGAACTAGGCCATCAGCTGAGCAACACACTTTTAAGACGTCAAGCACACAAATAAACCTTTCTTCAAGGCATGTGGACAAGACTTCTCAGCATCAGAATGTATCAAACACTGAGCAATAATGACTAGASAACTACAGAACTGAAATTAGCTTGTTGAAGGAAGGAGATTAAATTGATATGTACTTACTCAGTAGAAATCTGGTGCTCAAAACATTYCTTGTATTGTTTGGTACTTTTTGTTCTGATCTTTCCCTGAACTGACAAAACTGAAGTRAGCTGTTAGAAGGCTTTAGTGAAATTTGTTTACTATGAGCATTTGAAGCGTTCAGTGCAGTGTAAGGAACAAAACCATAACMAAATTGGTTCTGAAATAATGAAACAGAAAATGCTAAGTTTGAAAATTATTGAATTATATTTTTTTTTAGTTGGCAGCAAGTTGGTGGTGCTGATACCTGAATTAGGACTCCTGAATTCCTAATTTAAAAAAAAAAAATCTAATGTTTGCTCTTCATCTTTATCACCAATAAAACTCTGATTTCAGGGAAATCACTCTACAATATGAAATCTGCATGGTCATTTCAATATGACACATGTAATATGTATAATATGTGGAAATCATGTGCATTTACCATGTAATATGAGTGAAATAATTTTTAAGGTGATCAGCATTCATAACTTTATAAATGTCTGGGGGAAAAAAAGAATCAAAATTCAATTAGATATGTTTTTTCTCAGAATTTGAATGAAACACAATTGTCTGAATTTGGATTATTTTTTGGGAGGGTTGTATTTATTATTATTATTGTTATTATTATTATACCAATGCCCAAGACATCATTAAACATGGAGCAAGAGAACAGGAGGAGATGAAATGTAATCTAGTGCTGTACTCCAAAGGGTTCTTAGTGGACTAAAAGGATACTGAAAAYTTTGTCCAAAAATCAATAAATTAATTTAAGGGGAGACACTGGGATGACACGATTGGCCTGGAGAAAGTCTCGGCTGGCTCGGTCCTGTCTCCGGCTTCAGTGCCAAGTGGGGCTGCTCCAATTTGGCCAGCAAATCAGGCAGTGGTAAAAGTGAGAGCTGTCTTCTCTTCCTCCATGGTCTATGGTCTTGTGGCAGTGTTGAGGATTCGAACCAAAAGACAAGGAAAGGCTTCCTTCTGGTCCAGTCCTCAGAAGTCCTTCATTTCACCCCAAGCTGGGGGGGGCCAGAAAGAGAGGGAACAGAGCCTCACTCAGATTTATAAACCCCAGGGGAAAGGGGGGCCGGGCCCACAGGTGATTGACCCCCCCAGGTGGGTAGGCAGGGTCTCTATGACAGAGGGCAGGGTCAGAGGGAGATGGACAGGGTGACCAAAGTTTCCAGAACATAGGGGGGTCAGGGTAACCCCAGGGAAGGAAGGAGACGTCTCAGGTAGAACTAGACAGGGTAAAGAAAGGGAGGAGAGGGAGGAACAGGGATATTTTATGGAGAAAATAACTTTAAACAACTTAAACAAACATGCAATACCACACTGGAAATATTTTAACATACGCCTTCACACATATACACACAAACATGGTGTTGAAATGATAGAGGAATCTATTCTGTGAGCTTTTCTTTTATGCTTATAATAGCATTGAGGCCAGAATATTAAACCAAGAATGTTTAAATGCTTAAATGCGCTGTCTTACTGATTAAATTAGAGCAAGAAGAATGACAGACATAAGAACACAATTGCAATAAAGCAACCAGTGCATCCRAGTCCGTGGGCAAAGTTGTAAAGAAAAAGCAGTTAATCAAATTAAAAAAAATAAAATTAGAAAGAAAGATGCAGAGGACTGTCTGTAGTGATGGCATACATTAACAAGAAATAGGCATTGTTTCTTTGCATGTCAGTGCCAAGAATATAAGTCATGTGGGCTCATATCCTAAGGATATCTCAAAAGAATTAAATGAAGAAAGCAMTGTGGTATAACTTCTGCATCTAAATGAGGCTGATGTAAATAATGTAAGTTTTGGTCTTACACACCAAATACAATGAACAACTTCTCTAAAGAGGAACATAAATAAGCACACCACCACCTCACCCAAACCCCCAGGTATGAAGCAGGTWATTTTATCTCTGGCCTATGTGTATGAAGCCCTCTGAGCTTGGCAATCAGAAGATTCTCAGGTTTAAAATCTTGAACACTCAAACATCAGGAAGACATTTATGTGGTTCATAAAAAGAGTATGATAGACAATAAATGTTTGTCRCAAGAATGTACCCTGAAATACACCATTCTTAGAAAGGGGCTGTTTTAAAATTAGAAAAAAAAAAATTAGAAACCTGAGAAGTAATTATTTTTTCCTGGACAAAACAACTTTTGTTTGAAGAATCACTCTTACTAAAGGAAATTATTATCTACTTAGTACAAATTAGCAGGTATAGAGTAAGCTTTGTGTTTTTCCACAATCTCACTTCTGCAACACAGCATTCTCACAATAGCTTTCCCTTTATATTGTTTTTTTTGAGGCTGCTGTTGTCTCATTGAAGCTGTCATATTTCTGTTGTCCATGGAACTTGTGCTTCCAGTGGAAATGAGTGTCAAAATGCTTTTGATTAGAGGACTAAAAAACATTYATGTTAAATCTCAATTATGCTTACATTTCATTTTATGGTTTTTTTCTCTCCCTGTGCTGTTACTAAATAAGAAAAACACTATATGAGAATAGGAATATCAGTATTCCTTTATTTGGATTCTCAGAGTTTTACCAMCCTTTTTAGAAATTTTTGTCTAATTAGATGGAACAAAAAAAAAATGCTTTTCTTGAAAGATGAATCTCAAGGMAAGCCCTGTAAAGAAATAGTTTCCTGTGGTTCTAAATCAAGTTCTGTGGTTTGGCTTTCCAAACCTATTTAAAGAATAACCAGCAGTCATAGAAACTACGCTATCCAAAGAAAACATTTAATTTGCAATCTTAAATTAGATGTTCTTCTAAGAGTTGAAAAAATAACAAAGTACTCCTTTGGTAAATCTGCCAAACATTTTAAATTGTGTGAAATTTCATATTTATGTTTTCGTAGATTCCTTCTTGTTTATCCATCTGTTTTCTGTGGTTCTACTGGATTTCAATGGCAAGTGAGTAAAACTGTGAAAACCTGTGAAATAATTGTTTTTCCAAGCTGGCATTTAGAGAATTTCAAATTATAATGTGATTATTTGATAAGTTCCACATTACTCACATTACTGTTGTCATACATGATTTCTCAGAGCCCTGGTCTCTTCACAGACATTGTTACCTGAAAAGCTGGGCAGAAATTGTTCATCCAACACTCCASTTGAATATTTAACTTAAAAGGAAAGACAGATGTTCTAGGAAAAGAGAAATACCTGAAAATTGGTGTCTTCTGAGGATACAGAGCATCTGGGGCACACCTGAGTATTTATAAAACTTGATTTCTGAGAAATAGGTTGGTTTTTTTTTTACCGTGGGACCAATTTATGTTTTGTATTTCAAGAGAAACAAACCAAACAACAAGGTTGCTTTATGTATTTCAGATGTGGCTGACATTAAATCATGAAGTTTAAACTTCATGTAGTAACACAATTTATAATAAATCTTCTTTTCCTRCCACAGACTCCTTAGGCATAGCACTTGATCCATACTCACCTATAAAGCCCTGATGGGCACCTTCATGACCAAATGCTGCCTGTGGTGGCTGGTGGAATTTGGGGAGGAGAGGATCAGGGGACTAATGTTGAACCACCCTGTAGTAACAAAGTCAGAGGTGATAGGAGGACAAGGAAGGAAAGGGGAAGAAAATAGAACTGCGAAATTCTTGTCACATTTGAAAACACCATGAAGCCTGTTCACAYCTTTATGAAGAGTAATAATGGGGTTGGGGACAGGGATTCTATGAAGAAAATTAGAAAAGCAAATTATGAARTGGTGATGCTCTCTTATATTGTGTGAAACACCTCTGCCACTGTAAAATCACTACACAAGAATATTACTTCAAAGCTTCTCCATTCTACAGTTAATATTTGAAAAGTCCTCTGAATAGGTTGAACTGAATACTACATTATGTAACTCATATTTTCAAGAGAAAATAAGGAGTTAGTGGTGATAGGGATTTATACTTCTTACAAGGGATTTATTGTCTGACTAAACTAAGGGTTATGAGGTTTTTGAAAGCATGCAGTGAAAGTTCATGTGGGCAGCTCTGTGAGAATAAGAGCCACAGGTCTCTGAATTTTACACTTCAGCAAAATATCTTTTTTTTTYCTCAATTACCCATCTGCCATCTACACTGTCAATGTATCCAGTCTACTATCAAATTAAATGAACAGGGAGTTTTAATTATTATTAAAGATAAGGTAAGAATTATGGTCTGTATTTCAAATGACAGTTAACTGAATTTTTTTTCACACCATTATGAATTGAAAACAAAACAATTTTTCACAAAATGTGAAAAAAACCAAGTATGTAATTCTTAAGAATTTTACTTCTATACATTCTTACTTATGCTGTTATCAAATAATATTTTTTACTAGAGCATTTTTCCTAGGATTAAGAAAGGAGWGAAGGCCTGGGTCCCTTAGTGAGTAATTTTATTTGCTGTATGAAGTTGGAATTTAATTTTGACTTGCAGTTGAGAGATCTCTGACAAGAAACATTTGATTAGCCAGTTATTGCACAAATGCAAACAAAACAGTCTCTACTGTCTTACTGCACAAATTAAATCACAAAGGATTACCATTTACCTGGTGAAAAAGAGCAGTTTGAATATCAAACTTCTGTTCTTTGAAACAGAGTTTGCCTGAAAAGTCAAGTAAGGTAAGCTTTTTGTTTTGTTTTGTTTTTTGCTCACATTCTTAAACTCCTCCTCGCCCYGCAGCTTTTCTCTAGCAAATTTTTGTTCTATATTTTTTTATGGCAGAGATTATATGTTTGTAGTGTAGTTAGTATAATTGAATCCCATGCTTAATGGAGCCTAGGTATTGGTGGCTGTCAAGATGTAAAGGTAACAATGTAGTTTTAATATTTTATTTCACAAAAACAGTGAGAATTTACATCATCTCTGAAMAGCCACAAGTACTAGAAACTGAAAAGATGCACCAGAGAATGAGGGGGTTTATAAATTTATCAAAAAAAATACCACTTGAAAAAACCCCAGACTGTTCTAACACAGTGTCAGAATCTTCCTTGTGAAATTAAAAGGGAATGAAATGACTGAACTGCAAAGAGGAATCTTAAGGAAAGMAAAAGTATTATTAAACTTTACATTGTTCATGATACTGTGTGTCATAAAATCTGTGGGTTTTTTCAGTGTAAGCAGCTCAGACAAAGAAAACCAGCCTCTGTGAGTTTACCAAATAAGAACTTCCAGTCAATGCAAATTAAATTGCAGTTCTTTTTAATTTTAAAATATCTGGGTTAGTTACATCTTTGGCTAACAAAAGGGAGAAGGAGTAGGGATGCTTTGTCTCAGCACAGTGTGGAAATGAGTTCCTTGGACATTACATCTGAGTCAGTCAAGACAAATTAACTAATCAAATATACTGGATATTTCTTGATTAGATGAACTCAAACTTGATATTAAATTTCAAAATATGAAATGTTTCTCTCTCTTCTATTGGCTATTTTTTGTTTACTTAGAACTCTGTTTAAAAAAAAAAAAGTGAATATTATGTCTCTAGAAGGGAAACCTGGCACACAAAATGCCCAAAGGTCAAGCAAGAGTTAGGTAAAAACTTGGTTTTCATTAAATGTTCCTAAAAAAGGGGGAAATTATTTTGCCTCAACAGAGTGAGGCAAGAAATGTGAAATAGGGATGAGTGATGCAGTGCTTGGACCTTATTGGTGAAGTGCTCTCAGATTTCCTTCATAGAATCACAGAATATGCTGAGTTAGAAGGGACCCACAAGGACCATCAAGTCCAGCTCCTGGCTCTGCACAGGACACTAAGTGTCCACAACAAGTTGTTTTTAAAGATGCAGAGTATTAAAGCAAAATTTAAAAACAAACAAAAAAAAACCCAACCCTTGTGTAGAGGATGTAATAATAGCAAGAACTCCTGTCATTTGTTTCTGCTAAGAAAAGAAATTATGTTGTCTTCAAAATTCAATCTGGATAAGGTGTTCATGTGATGACAATGWAATTGTGATATTGCTAAAAAATACTCTGTGAATCAGAAGTGTCCWGAAAACAAATCAGTTTCACTTCCGTTTTCAATGTCCTTGTTGAAAACAAACCTTTCCAATCCTTCTGTGTTCAGTGTGAATTAGGTATTTTTGTGTTCTTCTTTTTTTTTTTTTTTCCTCCAACAACAGAGGCTCCCTCCGTGTTGTTCTTCAGTCTCCACACAGACTCACAGAGCAACATAAAGATGATTCTCTCTCCCTGCATCCTGGGAGGTGGCTCTGTTCTCTTTCTCCATTTCAACGCTGTGCTGTGCATTTCCCCTCCACGCTGTGCCTCTGTAAGTCTCCAGTTTCATTCCACACAGTTAAATCCCAGTCTCTCACAAAGAAAGGCTGTGGTCTCAGGCAGTGGTTTGTGACTGACATCCATTTTTACCCCTCAAAGGTGGCTTGTGTCACTCTGTGTAATGGTGGGTCACCTGCTGCCTGAACCCAGGCCGTGTGTCAGGCTGSAATGTGACACAGAGCAGCCTCTGAATTTTTCTTGGTCTCTTCTTAGAATTTCCAGTGTCCTCTTTTGTTGAAAGTAGTATGACCCTCTCTCAAAGTTATCTTATGCAGCTCTTGGAGCAAAAGGAGCTTTAAATGTGGTGTTTCAAGCAACCTTGATAAAATACTGAAGAACTGATTGAGGATAAAAAATGTGGGAAGTTTTAAATTCTCTTAATTTCTGTAATCAAGATAAAAAAAGGTCTAAGGAATCAGAAGATGGGGAAATAGACTCGCAGAACAGAAATCTCTTAAGACAAACACATGTTTACAGCTTTCTTTCTACCACTTACCCTTTGTAAACTTCTTCCTTGATGGTATTTCAAGCAATTCACTGTTGAAGTACCAAAATTTAGGCCTTAGAGATTACAAAAAATTTGGCTGGTATAATTTAATTTTATGAAGTTTTTTGTAGAGCCACAAAATACTAATGCTGTGGACATAGAAGGAGAAACAATCTATGTTCATAAAATGAGAATTTTTTATCAGCTTTTTACTATATGGTGTGCTTGCATGTCTGATACTTCTGGAACMAGTCCTGAGTGATAGTTTCATTGCTGCTCTCAAGACAGCAATTAATTACAGCAGACTGACAATCCTGAAGCTAAAGCACACAGTATGCTTGATATTTAGGCAGAAATTCCASCCCATGTCTATGTACAAATATAAGGAAGACCCCATTGTTGTTTACAGAAATTTATTTTCTAGATTATGCATGTAATATTTCAATGATGCAAGAAAAAAAAAATTAAGCAGAAAGCCATGTTTGAATTCTGCTTAAAATTGAAGACTGTAGTATTTATTGGTCACAAATGTTTTATTTTATTCCATTGTCTATCCTTGGCGGTGTATTTCTCTCATGTAAGGAAAAAGCTAAAAAGATTTGGAAAAAAAAAACCAACTGCTTACCTCATGAAAAGAAATAAGGAAGCCTTTCTGTACCTTAACTAAGTCATTCATTACAATAGAAACTATTAGTTTGGGGTTTTTTTTGGGGTTTTTTTTGGGTTTTTTTGTTTGTTTGTTTGTTTGGGTTTTTTTGGGGTTTTTTTGTCTTAGGTATAATCTTCATCGGTGGCATCAGAATGGAAGAAGTGTGAAACTGCTCAAAGAAGTGTGCCAGAGTACCTCACATTTTGATGGTYTGAAATGAGAGGTAAGTTCACTGTGTGCTGGACTGGCTTTACAAAGGGTACAGTTTAAGATTAGCTTCTTAGGTTCAGGTCTTTATATCTTTGAATGACTTGATGTTCAAGACAGATGTTCAAGCATTGTTTTACACTGATTTTGAAAGGAGAAGTATTAATTTGCATGAGATCTGCTTTGTATTCAGTTGCTGTGTAATTAAGCATATATATGCATAGATTATCCATAAAGAAACTTGAATGGTTTCAAATTTTTTATATAGATTAGTTTTTAGATGTATAAAATTCATATATGTGCATACAGGTGTGCAAATTTATACATATATGACATCTAAAAAATTACAAATATGAAAACCAAGTATAGATTTAGGAGACTAATTTAAGCTTTTTAAATTCTGGTCTGTGCTTTCAAGATTAAAAATAACTCTGATGTGGGTATGTAAAGGAAAGGGTATCTGTAATATGTTATTTTTTCATTGAAGTGAGCAAAGAGAAAGGAGAGTGTTTATATGAAGATCACATTCTTACCCCTGTGTTGTAAGGATATCTCTGACATCCATTCTATGCATCCGAGGTCTAGAATACCTTTATTGTACTGTGATAGAGGCATAGAAAAATAATGACCAGTATATCATTTAACAAGTTTGGAAAATGGACAATAAATAACAGATTTTTACTCCCACTTTCATTGGTCAAAATAAAGTGGAGTAATTTATGCCTTACTCCCCTGTTGGCTGCACTTCATCCATCTGAAATCAGCMTTCACCCATTCAAAAAGACTGTACTTTAATTTGAGAAAAATGATRCCTTCATCAGACTGATTTTATATTCACCCTTGTTTAATTCCTATTTCATGTTTATGAGAGGGTGAAAAAAAAATTAGATATTTACTGTTAAGCACAAGTGCATTTTCACCCTGAATAATTCAATATACATATGATTAACCCAATATCCCGAGGAACTYGACATTCTATGGGTCTCATGTGTTTGAAGATAGGGAGGATGGTGGATTGTTTAAAGGGAAAAAAAAAACCTAGATTAAACAGTAACACATTAATCATGATAGACACTTACAGAGTGTGTTTCTAAGAGATACATTTGATTTTGCTGAAAGTGAGATTTTATTGCTTGCATCACTGTCATTACAAAGGGAATTCAACTCATTCTTCTAGAATGAAGCATCACTTTCTAAAACAATTATTAGTAAGGGATAGCATTAAGATACAATACCTCTTCAGGGCTTGCTTCAAAGAGATTAAATGAGAAAGATTTACATTACGTGCATAGGGAGAATGGATGTGAAACAATGCCATAGCATAAAGAATGATTTTTTTCTTCTATCTGATGAATAAGTGTGTCAATTAAATGCAATAATTAAGAGGGATAATTATGCCAAATATCTTTTATATATCAACAGCCCCAAATGAGTAAGAAGAAATCTGTTTTAGGAAAGAGAGACCTGATCTGTATCTGCAGCTGAAAGATTAGGTATTTCTTTATGGGAGCACTATTCATTAGTTACAGTCAGGTGATGGTTCACAGGTAACCTGGTAGAGAAGGCAACAAAACCTCCTATGTTCATACAACATTCCAGAAAAGAGACCTTGCGTCCCCAAAAGCTCGCTTTTGGCACAATGCTCTTTTTTCAGTGGTGAGCTACATGAGACAGCAGAGGAGTGTTACTCTGTCTTCACTTGCTGAGTTTGGTGGGTTAGTGAATATATAGAAAGGCAGAAGGGAAGATTAATTATGCCACTACACTGTTCTTAACCTTGTGTTCCCCTCTTGTTTGGGCAAGGCAGACAATAAATATAAAGTTGTTCCCCAAACCAAAAACTGATACAAAGCAGCAAAAAAGGRGATATCCCCTCCCATTTACACCCCCATTTTCTTAAAAAGGTGTGTTGTTTTTCTTTTTTAAACAAGCTATGATTTTTCATTTGAGTTAAAAAAAGTCTTGTCTCAAGACTCAAAACCTTTTCCTTTTGTTTTACTTTCTAAGTAGTTGATCATAATTGACTTGCCCTTCCTAAGTGGGAGTCTCCTGCCATTATGCACTAATTCATTAATGGATGAAGATAATCTAAAAGTGGAAGTCTCAAAGAACATTGTAATGAGAACAGGAAAGGAAGTGAAAGAATAATTTTCCCTAATTTTTGATTATTCAAAGAACTTGAAACTGGAGGAATTTTTTTCTTCCATTCTTTATTTTTTTCTAACCTTTACAATACCTCSTTATTAAAAACAAGGGACCATTTAACTGCTTTCAAATGGTCTTTGAGGTACAYTCCATCCAGGATCCAAAGATAACTTTGAAGAAATTTAGAGACTTGGTCTCTAAATCAAGCAGAGGAAAATGCTTGTAGTCTTGTGCTATTTGTAAACCTCTTTCTTTGACATCTGGTCTGGTCTACAACTCGTTGGAAAAGCAAAGTGTATGGAAAAAGTATGGTAAATTGCTCAGAACAGCTGTCAAAAGAAAAGTCTAGCAATATGTATGAAGCAGAATATATTCCAGTGATACTCCTTTCTATTATTTGGAAAACAAAGGAAAAAAACCCAAGGCTCACATCTACATCCTTTTTTTCCCCCCACTCTTCAAAGCATAATATATGTATTAGAGAAATTTCCTGCTTTTTCTTATTCCCCATTTTCTTCATGTGGGAATCATGAAAAGGCTTGAACTTCAGGAATAATAAAAGTTTTAGGCAAATGCGTTTTGCCTAAAGAAAGATTTTGGAAGCTTGCCTAGGAAGTGTAACTATTGAGTCATTTTTCAAGGTCAGCTCTGAATTTATCGTGCTTCTTTCAGACTTTCTTAGTGCTGTARCTACAGTTGCATAAACAGACTAATAAGTAATGGAATTTCAGGAAGGGAGACTGTCTGTTGTCTTGCATACTGATTTAGGCAATGTCTTAAAAGTCCCAGTTGTAGATATTGCTGCTGAAATACTGTTTTGAGAAGGTAAAGGTCAACCTGAAACCAAAGAGAAGGAAATATTAAGTCCAATTAAGTAGATAGGATATTCTGCTGAGGTGGATAAACAAGTCCATGAGACATTTACTGGACTACAGAACCTACAATACAGGAAGGAAGTTCATCAATTAGAACTCATTTGGAAGGCAGGGAGAAAAACCATCAGAATTATTAGATAATCAGAAATTCTGATGGCACAGATTGAAGAGTATAACTATTTTGCTCTAATTCATCTGTCCACAGTTATTTTGGAAAGTTACTTATTGATGGTAGATTAATATGAACATGAGAGAAAAAGATTTTTGAGTACAGATWGATGTTTATTCTGAAGAAAAAGGCAATACAAAATCAAGTGACTGACAACCACCAGTTCTCTGTTTAAACTGGAAGTATTATTAAAGGGTTTTTCCAATGATAGTAATAGATCACAAAGTGAATTCCCTACTAAGCAGAATCCTAATCTGGAAAGTGTATCTTTCTGGAGGTTTTAAGTTCACTCAAAAAATTTGATGCAATATTTACTTTACATGCACTATGAAGAGGCTTAATAGTTATTTTATTAGTCCCTGTGAGGCCTAGAATATACAAATCTTTATATGAAATATAATACCATGATTTTTTGCCTATCTACAGTTCATACAGTGTATGGAAATGAATTATATTAATTAAGGTCAGTTATGAAGATAAAATTAAGAACAAGTAAAACTCCAAAACCCCAATGTATTACTCAACAGCTTGATAATATCTGAATTCATCTGTATATGATCTTGCAAACATAAGTTGAAAAAATATTGTAACAATCCAGGGACTTATTACAGCTGGATAACATTTACAGTACTGTGGAAAAACAGATTTAAGTGCTGATTTTGAACTAATGCTGAAACTTGGGACTTGGGGACGTGCACAAGCAATTAAAGCAGGCAAAAGGGATACCCCCAGGAAGGAAAAAAAATAACAAAAGATGATCAAATTCTAGAGCAGTGTCCAGCCTTTATATTGCAAGGCAGGAGTAGAAGAAATTAGCATATTGTTTATTTGTGCACTTGACAAATAAGAGGGAAGTTGATAGTGGATGTATTACCCAGAAAAATATTTTCTATTGACTTCTCTCTCTTATCATTTTTTAGGATGATGGATTCAACATACTGTATTTAGTTAAGCAATTTGATGATATTGCTGAAAATGGAGAGCCTGGTTGTGATAACCTGCACAAGCTCTCACAAGGATGAAGGTGACATTTTATATTACATATTTATATAACCCTTATCAGGTAGGAAGAAGGAAACCAGGAAACTACAGGTCATTTTTAACACATCTGCATAGCTAAGAAGACTTGCAATACAAAGTGTCATATTTTCTTTTTAAAAATTTTCTTGGCAGTRTTGCTACGTTGAAAATTGAATTCTCACTTTACGCAGAGTTAATTTCCTATGCTAAAATTTATTTTGTATTTATAAGAAARAAAACCAAACACTGAGATAATTACACTCCAAAAAGTAAGACTGATGGAATAAAGGAAGCTATATAGGATTAGAATTTTGAATAAAGAAATACTGTGATACAAATGAGTAAAAAGATGTAACTTAAAGACAGCATATTCAGAAAGATCCGTCATCCTCCCAACAAAAGGAATTTTATTTTGATGTGGGTTAATTTCCACAAAGGCAATCTTTCTATAACTTCATGCTGAGAAAAGCACTGGAGAAATGCTGACTCTTTGGAATAACAACCCCTCCAAAAATATATTAAATGGAATAACAAAGTAATTTTTTCTGAATTGAACAGGAATTAATATCAGCTTTATTTTGTCCCTCTGGGTAATGGTTTTTTAATGGAATTTTTTGGAGAAAGCAGTCTATGATTTTAGCTGAGGATTAGTCAGGCATATTTTAGCTGCACAAAACTTTAGTAGAAGTAGCCTTGAGATTATATTCTTTATTTTATATTTGAGGAACRACATTGGTTCCCTAAAAATGAAAGTGTGAGCACATAGGGAGAAAAAACCAGCCCCACCACAAAGGCTTAAAATGATGTTTCTTTGTCTCTTGCAGACTCATAATCTGACCTTTTTAATACTGAGGGAAGAGATCTAAGGCAAACCAGCACATTATATAGTTGTAAATGTGTCAGGATTTTTTTACTTCATTTGTTTCTACTATCACCACTTTTATGTCTGTGGACTCACAGTCTTAAAAAAACTCCAAAATCTCAATCCTATCTGAGGAAACCAGATAACTAAACAATAATTAAAAAAAAAATTAAAAATTAACTAAGAGAGACAAATAAGGAGTTTTCAGGGGAAAAGGAAAAATTATCATGTGAATGTTGCAGCAGTGGTGGTTGCATTTGTTCTCAGCCTGGTAAAATTTGCTACCCRACCATAAAATATATTAAGTTCTCTTTTGTTTCCACACTTCTCACTCATTGGAGTATAAATATACTTTTTCCCTATCAATAAGCAATAAATAAAATGTGATATATTTGAGGTTTAATTATTTCATGTACTTTCAGAAGTGTCAAGAACAGACACATCCCTTTCCTTACCAATACCATCTTTGATTTGCTTTTAAATATATTTTGCAAGAGGGATTCTTGTGTAAATCTGGAACAGTAGGTAGAGTTATACCATATATTGCCTCTTCATTACTCTTGTTTACTGGCTGTTGCAGATGATCTGAGCAATACAAAAATGAGAGACTTAGGATTATCTTGTTTGAGAGATGGGGTGATGATGATCACTGGGAAAGCTGTGGTGACTGCTGAAGTGCTCTTGCAGCTACAACTGGAAGATAAGAGATCTTGGAGCTCTGGGTACCCCTGTGTCACCAGGCAATTTGCAAGRCTGCTGGTGGCATAGGCAAGGAGACATTGTGAGTACCATAAATTTTGGTTGGCTATTCTGGCMTTCCTTTTGTCCACTCTAAGGAATTTAATGAGGAATTTAATTGAGTTTCTTTGATTTTTTTTTTCAAATCAACATCTTAAAAGAATTCCTTCAGAAATGCTTGGCATCTGAATGAAAAGTATTTTACAGCAAAATTCTTAAGAAATGTTATTTTCCATTGTTTATCTCTGATAGAACAAGTCAAGATGGAAAAATACTAGATCTTGTTTAGTAACAAATTAATCTTTCCTGGAAAGTTGTTRTAAATTATCAGAGACACCTTTTTCTCTGTAATAATCCTAGAAGAAACTATAACTTTGCAACTGGAGATGTCTCTTCTGATTTCTTTTTTTAATAGCAGTAAAAAAATGTTTTGCTTTTCAACTAAGAAGAAAGTGTATTGAGGAGATATTTACCATTGAAAATTAAAATAGGTTTGTGGTTTATTCTATCTCACTCAAAGTACTTGTTTCTAATGTTGTATTCAAACAAAAAGAGTACATTTTTTGTGTGTGTTATATTATTCACCTAGTGATAAACTAGCTGCCTGAAAACATGTGGAATATGCATGCATATGAATTTAGAATTGCAGGTACTTGGATTATAAAACAAAAAGGTCTTTATCCTAAAATTTTAGAGAACCTTCAAATTCAGGGAAGATATCTTAAAAAGGAAAACCCCTATAAAGCTCTATCTTACCATTTGTTGAAAACCASTTTCTCATAAGTATTTCATAATTTAAACATCAAAAGGTTTAACTGCATGTTTTGGGCCATGCTAATTTTTGTTTAGGGAAAACAAAGCAATCTATCAATGGAACAATATTTTACCTGGCAACAGGCCAAATTAGTCAGTTGTATGAAAGAGAGTCATTAAAATATTCAAAACACTATTTGCTTAACTTTGAAAGTCTATAGAAAGGCCATTTATATTGAAGAAGGAATGATAAACATTCATTTCTATTTTCTTCTCAGAAAAGTAAATGTATATTGGTTTTGAAATCTGGGCTGTCTCCTGGTGAATTAAGAAACCATAAAATTAAGGTCMAGCATTGCACTTTTSTRATGAGAACAAATTAGAAATCTCCCAATAATAACTTAGCTATCAGTAGTTTTCTCAGTCATTCTGGCTGTCAAATAAACATCTTTCTTTGTCTGCCAAGGAACAAATTTAAAATGCAGAACAATYACCTTTCTTTCTTTATCTGTGGATATAAGGTGTGTATCAAGTTATGTTTAGTACCTTCAACCTGTACAGTTGGCTAAAAGAAAGTATATGGGAGTTATAATCCAGAAACTGTTTTTTCAAAAGTAATCTTCTATGATTTATGGTGTTCTCAATGACATAATCTGCTTTAAGTGTTAATTTTTACCCAATCTGAGATGTTTTAGTATTGGTTGTTTACAACAGGAAAAACTGGAATACAAAATGCAAAAGCCTTTCTCCCTTTGATACTATTTCCTACTTTTTGGTATGTTATGTTTTGCTGCTTGACAGAATGCTTCAATTATATTTAGCATTATAAACTGTGCAGACTGGAAGTACTTCATCATGCCAGAAATTAGTGTGTTCTGGAAAACAAGAGAGCAGGAGAGAAGGAAAACCAAACAACCATGTCCTGTGTGGCTGACAGTGTTTTCTATTCAWGGCCATGTCTGAGTCATAATTCATGCAAAAGTTTGGGTGCTTCTGATCTAAATGAATATTCAAAGATTTACATGTATGGCAATATATCTTAGGGGGAAAAAAGGAAAAAAGGAAGAAAAGAAAGAAGGCTTTAAAAGCCACATAGCTCTTTGTTTCAAAATGTCTTCCATGACCCAAATGTTGTTCGCTTCCCACTGGAGAAGTGACTCTTTAAAGCCCATGGAAGTCTGCAKCTCTTTAATTAATATTTTAATATTTCACATTAGGGAATTTGTTACTTATGGCTAAGATTTCCTGCTGAAATTATCAATCCTGACTGAAATTTATGTTGAACACTTTTCTACAGATTCAGTTGGTTTGGTTGTTCAAGCTTGGGGTTTTATTCAGTCAAAAGAAGCTAGAATGAAGATTCCTCATGTTCTGAAAAAAGTACAGGAAGAACTGGATGCTACTATCTCATTGATTTTCATTAGAGTCAGACCCATTTCTCTTTGTRGATTTTTATCATTGGAATTTCAATAGTCAAATGCTATGTTGGAAATCCAGAAAGAATCAAAAGGCTATCAAGTGTTTCTCTATCTGAAGGTCAGACTTGTTGTTCTGCTTCATTTCATTTTGGTTTAGAGATTTTGTAGCTCAATAAAAACTTCTTTCCAAAATGCAAAAAGACAAAATGCAAATTCGTAGCTTGATGATGAAGGATGAACAAGCAAGTTTTTAATTTTTTAATCATCCATATTAATAGTCTTCATTTGGCATGCACATAATGGCATTTATCAAAGCATGTGAAAATACTTGACAGATCCTTTATTGAGCCTCTTAACACTTCATAGGATTAAATCTGTCTTCCAGATAGATGTTCTGGTACTAATAATAATATGATAAATATTTCTTTTTACTTCTTTCTAAGCAATAATCAAGATTCTGTACTCAATCTGAAAAGAATAAATTGCTTCTGGTGGTCCCTGCTTAAAGACATCTGAASTTAAATGTGGAGATGCAGTTAGTAGATAAGATCTGAGTAGATGACACTTTTTGTACAGCAAATGAAAATTAATTCACTTTGTGACCTATTTAGAGAGCTCACTSTGTGGAAGGATCAGAGGTTAGGGGAAACGGGGTTGTAAGCAATAGGAGTGGGAACAACAGTGATTGTCAGCTCATGTAGAGAAATTCTTTTCTGGAGGAAAACAGAATACTGCAATGGAATGGCTAAATATTCTAGGGAATAAATTAAGGAGACTAGACTAAAGGGGACTAAACTAAACTAAGGGAAAAGTTGAAAAAAAATCATTGCAAAATGGATTATTTTGKTTAAATTTTGAGAAATTTGATTGCRCCTTTTTGGTTCAGGATTCCCTGATACCAGACTTTGMCCATTCCTAGGCCTTGTAGACTACTTGGTATTTTATTGCTGCTAATGTGATCATAACAATAAGCTTTTCATAGGCTGAAACAGTTTAATCYTTTTTTAGCAGGTCACTGAGCAGGGGTGACTGAGGAACAGGTTTGAAACACCCTTCTGAGTTGTAATCTCTGTGAATATACTGTGTGTCAGTAAGTCAATCCTTTAATGTTAGCCAGAATACTAAAGCAAATTCTCAGAGAGGTGAAATAGTTTGCTTACTTGAGGAAGAATACAGTCAGGGTTAAGACAACAGAAGTAAAAGACCCAGTATCCTGCACTGGCTACGGCTCACAGAATTAGAGTGGTGAATGGGGCTTTGGAGAAATTGTGATCAGCATTCAAAGAGGGTATCCTGTTCTGATGAATTAGAATGTATGGGTTGTGTGTTGCCAGGTTTTGGTAGCAGAATAGCTACTGGGGTGGCTTCTGTGAGAAGCTGCCAGCATCCTCTGCTGTCTCACAGAGCCAGTCCCAGCCAGCTCTAGGATGGACGTGCCCTTGGAAAGGCTGAGCCCATCAGTCATGGTGGTGGCACATCCAGGGTGAAAAATTT
>CADDXX010000748.1:228839-274955 GCA_902810485.1 Alauda arvensis
GAATGAAGTTAAGCCCTGGAAGAAGGGAGGGGAAAGATGTCTTTGATGCCTTGAGAGGCTTCCTAGGACAGAGGTTAGAGTGTTAAAGAATAAAGTAGGTATTAAAAGGCCTTTAAAGAATGCACCTTGGGCAGTACAAGAGCCCGGCTGAGGTTACATCCAAGGTGGACAACAGGTCACATGTTTTCACRCTTTTATAAGTTTTGGTCCATTTCCATATTGGGATTAATGGTCCRATTACAGCTTCAGGTGATGAAGTCTCATCCTCCCAGATTGCCCTCCTCAATTCACTGTTGTTTGTACTTTTTTGAGCCTCAAGCTGCAAAGGTGTCCTTGGTTCTCAGGCTGGAAAAGAATTGTTTTGTCTAACTACACTGTGAGGAGAAGTTGCTAACAYTTCTGTATGAAGTTCAGAGTTATATACTAATGCAGTATAGAATCTAGAAAATATGAAAGCTAAAACTTAAGGCATCATTCTAATTTTTTTTTAKAATTATCCTAATGGGATTTTATTGTTAATTAATGAATCTAATTTCCCTAACTGGAGTGTATTTCACCCTTGACAGTTATTGGTGAGTGATCTCTCTCCCTGCCCTTATTTCAACCCTTTTTTTGCATTTTATCTCCCCTATTCAGCTGAGGAGGAAAGTGATAAAGAATCTTCAGTGGCCACTTTACATCCAGACAAGCTGAGAATATGACAAGGATGCCTTTAATTGCTTTGTTATTTACTTTTATCATATTGGATATGAACAAGTTCTTGACATTGTGGAGGCCAATTGCTTATCTCAGGAAGCAACTTAGGTGCTCAGTGATCTAATGTTTGCTGCACAGTTAAGGGGGAGCAGACTGAGTKTGTGAAAGCTGAAAGTAAATTGACACGAAATAGTTGTGGAATGATGCAGCTCACAGTTTCAGGAAATGAAAAAAAAAAGTAAGAACAGCAGGATGGGAACAATTCACTTAAAATATTTCAACACTGTCTTTGAGAATTTAAACTGGGGTAGCACCCTCTCGCAACTACTGCACAGAAGTGCTCTCTTCCTAATACCCATCAGCATAATATTCACTTATTAAAACTGTGGCTTTTTAGAGGAATTGAGTGGAAAGTGAAARTGGTGGTTGCAGGAGAAGGCTTAAAAGACCAAGGGAAGCACTAAGGTCTCTTGTAGACTCTGAAAAGGAAACCCAAGGAGCCACGTAAAAGTAGATCCAAATGAAATATGTCTGAGTACTAAAATTAAGGCAAGCATAACTATGTGAGCAGAACCAGAAGTCTAGGAGACAATACAAAGGGAAATGAGCAACTCAATTTAAAACAATGAGGAGACCTCACATAGATACATGAGAACTTAAATGAAGGCAAATGAAATGCATTTTTACTGCTTAATATGAACAATATAGATAACAAGAGAAACAGGTACACTGAAAGGCATGTTGAATGAATTAAAGTAGTGTAGGAAGGTGAGTTCCTTCTCAGCTTWGTGTATTTAAGGAAGTAGCCTAAGATTTTATTATGTGATGCATAATTCAGTTACATTTGACAGMAGTGATAAATATACTGGCAGTATTACTGAAGTCTTTTCCTTCTTTGTAACAATTAGGRTGAAAGATTGTCTTTTGAGCACTTCAGTGTTAAGAAAGAGAAGGACAAAGCTGGTAAACATATTGCCTATGCTTAGGTATTCTTATTTTTCTTCTGGAATTCTTTAACTCTTTCTCCACATTAGATKGCACCTGGGCATTGGTGAGATTTGTTCCCAAAATAAATATTTTCCTTCTTGCACCTAAAGTGTGCACTACTGATGTTGGAGGCAGCTGTCTAGCACATATCAAAACTGTCTGCAGGCTCAGAAAGCTTGAGCTGTTTGGGGAATTTAGAATACTTTAAAAGAGAAAGAAGGGGTAGATTCCCTTCCATTCTCATACTCAAATGTTTACTYCTGGCTCCAAGAGACTTAGGGTATGACAAAATAGGCAAGATGATTTACATTATATGTCGGAGAAAACCTTTTTTTTTGTGAAAAGGTGTAATTAAGCAGCAGGAAATAGCTTCCCTTGGGGAGTTATGAAATCTTGTCTTTAATAAAGTCTTTTTGAAACAAACATCTGTTGAACATCTGTCAGAGGTTGTCTGAACCTGTCTAACCACACTTCAGTGGACGATAGACTGTCTCAGTTTTCAAATCAGTTCCAGCCTTACTCCTGTGATTCTGTGACATCATGGAGAATTTTTCTCCCTGACTGCACAAAAGCATCAGAGAGCCCCAAGCTGTAATTAAAACATCTGCTGAACAAAGAGGGGTTATAAATCTCAACTCATAGGAGGCACACAATTAATGCTATCAAAGTGCCAGTCGCCTTCCAATTCAAACTTCTCCTGAGAAGAATTTTTTGTACAGCATCCTAGTCATCAATAATTAATTTCTAATAATATTTTATTGGTTTAATATTTGCCAACTAATATAATGATCACATCCTGCCCTTTGGCAAATAAACAGTATAAAAAGCCCAGTTTTTCTCAAATAGTTGTTTAGTTCTGACCCAGTTATTTTGATTTCTTACTGATTTACTTAGTAGTTATACAAATGGGATTTTCATACAAATGTAATCCCTTTCTATTGTAATGYAAAAATTAATTTTTACACTCAGTTATATTTCCCTGGCTTAGTGTCTAATGTGCCCACYATGAATTTCCTGTTATTTCATTGCTTTTCGTTTTCTCTCTGCTCTGTATGTAAAAGTAAAATCTCTGATGCCTCCTGAAYGAGACACTGCAGAATTAATTTCTTCTTGCCTCACAGATTGATCATGTTTTCTTTGATCAGAAGAACAGTAAAATGTCTACACTTCTATTAAACATACAAAAGTAATATTTTAAAATGACACAGTGTCAGTCCMACAATTTACATGAATAACTTTCAATAAAACATTTTTATGAAAGTAATCAGTAAAGTGATCATCTATCATTTATACTTTGCTGTAGAGTGTGATGTTTGTGTGAAAAGATAACCTTGAAAGTTATGTTTCCCCATTTGCCTCTTCAGGAAGACATGCAGTTCTAAGGGAAAAACAACATGGTTTTCAGTRTGTTTGATCATTCACATTTTTCAATTCACAAGTGTTCTACTTTGAAAGAAAAAAAGGAAAGACAAAGAAGAAAAGCAAATGGGAGGAATGAGGCAAGGGAAGTCAAGGGAAGGGGGAAAAGAAGGAAGAAGGAGGAAAGGAAAAGAAAGGAAAAAAGAAGCTTCTTCCCAATCCCAGTAAAGTACTAGGCTATTACAAAGAAGATTCCTATCTCATCAGAGTCAATATTCAGGTATCGAGTTTTGCTACATAATGATCATGATGATGACAATGATGATGATAACAATAATAATGATAAATAATTAAGAATTAAGAGCTTTCAACTTGGTCATGTTGGTTTAACAATGGGGAGATTTATACTGACTTTCATGGGATGAGAACCAAGTCAACAATGAGTTCCTGTGTAAACATATTTCTAATTGAGAAAGATTAAGAGCTCATCATGCAGTGTTACTGTACGTGTCTAATACYGTATTTGTGTTACTTCTAATAGAATATTTGATAATATTTGCAGAAAAAAGAATCCCACAATCAAAAGAATTTAAATGTGTGCTACTTCTCAACTCTTGCACAAGCTTTTGGGAATACWCCCATTTTTCTATTGCCAAGTGGAAATATTCTAATTTTTTATTACCAAACTTACTAAGTGTCTTACCTTAATGTTTCCTACCCTCATAAAAAACATTGTACATTGAAGGTTTTTCTTCTCTACAAAGATTGCAGCTTATAGGAAAAAAGTCATGGAAGACAAGTAGTACTGGAGAACTAACTCCYGAGGAATCCTGAATGTGGGCTRGRATAACTTAGTTTCTTATYTTGCTTTCTGCAAATATTTGACTCTGAAACTAAGTGTTGGCAATCAAAGTCATCATGCATGCTTGTGGCAACCTTGAAGTTTATTGTCTATAAAGACACAGAAGAGAAAATATGACTCTCATGATCTCCAACTGCTTTTCCCAGCTCTATCACAGCTGAATGTGACTTCAGTGTTAAAAAAGTTCTTCAAAACACCCCAGCCAGGTGACAGCTTGTGTGCCACGTCTCCAACATATATCACTTCTTTCCTATTAAAATAAAAGACATCAAGGTTAATCCTGAAGCTGAGTGCATTTGCCTGTCTCTTCTGGGCTCTGTGAAATACTTGGTAAAAATATTCAAAAAACTGCTTGTGTAGCCAAACACAGCTTTTTTTCCTAACCCTGCTATTGTAATTCGGTCTTGTCAGGGATATCTTACAGCTATGTGCAAACGTCCACAAGCACAAAGTATGTGAAAGTGAGAGTCATAATTTTTCTGTTGGCACCAGCAGCTTTCCAGTAAAAATATTTCTACATCTGGACATTCCTTGGTGCAAGTGTACTTTTTGCACTATGTTAGGTAGTGCAAATGGCATTTTTTGATGCTTGCAAAATGTTCAATGAGCTGGTAAAAGGTTTTTCACTACCTACCTCATTTTTTGGAAGGGAAGAAAATCCTCAGTATCTTGCATTTGACCAAGCAAGGATGTGATGATTTTCCTGAGAGATACTTGTATTATTTTCCTGAGTAGTCTTTGTACCAAACTATGAGGAGATGCATGGAAATTTGAAAAGGAAGCAACTCCTGGTAATTTTCTTTTTCTGTTTTTAACTAGAAGGCTATGAAAATTATAGAAATTGAAAAATAGTGTGGTTTTTTTTCTTCTTCTTCTACTATTAGTTACCCAAAATCTTCTGTCTGTTCCACACAGCATAGCAGATCACTCTTCATTGCAAGAGTGAAATAAATTTTTATTAAAAAACCCCAAAGGATCAATCCTAGTTACTGTATTTTGCTATTGTAACGAACATAGTTGGAGAATGGTACAGATATTTTTAAGCTAAACTGCTTTCAGTGAGTTAATGTTCAAAGTCAAATGAGGCAATCCAGTCTGCCTAAAGTATCTAGGTGCTATGAATTGAACCCTCAGGGCCTGTCTTGACTTTTTGTAGAGGTGCTGACTGCAAATCTCAATTCCTCCTTTTGACAAAACCACTGCAATTTATAATTACTGACATGACTAAAAGTGAGACACCCAACCAAACAAAATAATAAACAACAAAGTTTTCAAAAAGCATTAGAAATCTGTTACCACTGTGTGTATTTAATAGCTTTTTTCAAAAAGAAGTTAAAGGCAACAAGTGAGTGCATTTTCTTGGTGTAAATGTTTTCTCAAAATTAATTATTCACTGTTGAACTTCATAACCTACAAACAGAAACTGGTATCAAATTTCTRTGTTGTATGTTTATCATAAACAGGACAGCAAATTTTCTTTTCTTTAGTAAAGCTCCCTGTGTCAGTTGTATGTGTCAAGGCACTTAAACACAGAAATGTTGATTGTATTTTAAATGCATATTCTGTTACATATTTGTTCTAGAGAGAAGAGATATCACTGCTTGTTTACAAACATGTAAACATGTAAGTTCGATATTTATTACWCTTTCCTCCTTAGAAATGTCTTTTAATGTCACTTTCATTTCAAAGAAAAGAATTTCTTAGCTTTTACTTCTGGAAACAGCTTGCTTCATATGATCAAAAAGACATGTTTATATATTTGATTTAGTTGACCTTTCAATATAGCAATGTAAGAGATCATTCAAGAGCTGTAAACAAGTTTTGTTTTGCATATGAAAATGTTCTTCTACAGAGAAAATAAGATTAAAAATTAGTCATTTAAAAGATATTGAAGTTTTTATTGCACTTTTATTTGCATGTATTATTAAACAAAAACAATTGTAGATCTTTTGATAATACTGACAAGAATATGAAGGATATGAAACCATGAATAATGATGAGAAAAAAAGCTGAAAATAAAAAATAAATGAAAAAACGCTTTAAAAGAAAGAGAAGCAAATAGGAATGAAATTGTATGTTAAAAAGGGTTCCAAAGTATTATAGGACAAATTTTGATCCTGGRAGCATAAGGAGATCTCCTGTTGAGCTCAGTGATGCGTGTGAGGGCAAAATTTGACTTAATGTGTCTGAAATGTGAGAAAGAAAGTTTAGGAAAGAGCATTAGCTTTGCAAATGTACAAGGCCTTCACACTGTTCACCTTTCTTACTCATGAAGAGCAAGGTCCAAGAACAAAACTTCTTGCCCTGTGCTATTTATTTCAGAGAGATTTTTCATTCTTCTTTTGTTCAGGAATTATTATACTGGATTATATATATATTTGAAGCTATTTAACTATATGAAACCACCTCCTTATGTAGCAGAAACTTGTTCAACACTTGTCAGAGTACAAATATTCTAGTTATGAAAGATGTGGTGATTTATGAGCCTACATTACTAAAGGATCTAAAATCTGATGGAAAAGATGTTTACCTGACTTCTAGATCATTAACTATAGTCCATGTGGTATAAAAAAAACTGTAGGTAGTGGAAATCTAGTAAATATTCAACAGGAAGAACGTGTAGSTCATTCTTTTAGTGTTTAGCAAMAAYTTTTTCCTTTCTGAAACAAGTTMTGCTAAAAAAAAACCCCAATAGGGTTCCAATGATTTACAAAAGCTGRAAACCCCAAAGGAGAAGAGGAATAAATGCCTAATCTTTGCTGTATAGTAGCAAGGCAGAGTTTATATKGGATGTAGAATTTAATTCACTTTGTAATCTTGGGACTCAACTCTTCTTGATGGCTACATAGTCTGATCAAAAGTGAGGAGTCCTCTCTTGTCATTCTTGTAAAGAAATTTTCACCTTTGTAAGAGTAATTATATATATATTTGTTCAGAGAGACACTGAGATGCAATGAGTAAGAATATATCCAGGTCTAACATGATTTAAAGTTAATTTTTATTCTCTTTTTTATTTATTAATGTTTCTTAGCACAAGATACTTATATCCACAGCAAGAGGGAAGTGAGGACAAGAAAGGAAGGAATAAAATCTGAATAAGATTTTAGTAGTTTAAAGAAAGAAAATTGAAAAGCATCTTATTAAAGCATGGAGAAGGGTTATAAACCTTAACACCAATAGACCACTGTCTGAAATGTGGAACATGTAGATATGAAGTCAGAATTAAGAATCTATAGATATTAAACTTGTCACCTGTGATGCATATGCMACATGACAGTAATTCAACTGCCTGCCTCCTTCCACTGCCTGAGTTACCTGAATGCCCCAGGGGAGTGGTGAGACAGGACAGGAGCATCTCTGCAGTTTGAGGCTGTCCCATCCTGCTGAAATCAGGAAAGCATTTCAAAGAGCAGAGAGAGCCAAGTCTGCTCATCCCTATGGAATCAGCCTTTTAAAATCTGCAATGCCTATTGTGTGTGCACACACAACAAAAKTCTGGAGCAGAAGGGAAGGACAAGGATGCTGAATTCACCACTCTTTTGTGGTTTTTTAAGAGCTTGTTAAAGAAAAGGAGGAGGAGATAGAAGGGGCAGAAAAAATAGCTGAGAAGATTWATAGTTCAAATGTAAATTATAGATGGAATACTTTGTAGGTACTTCTAGGCRGAGTTGCTGGGAACCTGAATTACACTTACATAATTTTTTAAGCTTTCAGGCAGTCAGTTTATAGCAGAGCTTGTTTTCTAAAGAAGACCAGTGAGAAGAGTGTTGTGGAATAACTATTCTGAAGTTTGTGTTCTGACTATTGATAAAATTTTTCCCACTTTTTCTCCTTGTTCTGAAATAATGTACAATGCTATTATGTTAATTTGTCAAAAAAAAAYGGTGAAACAAAAAAAAAAGTCCACTCTCAAAAAATGAAAAAAAAAAATGAAGAGAGGAAATTCTACAGGCATTTAACAAATTGTTGCAGTGAGAACTATATATTTTACAATTGAATTTTTCATTATTACTCTTGTACCCCAGGAAGCAAACCTTACATTACTCTTCTAGCAAACACTCACTACAGATGTTGCTAAAGATATTATTAATAGTTATAAAATCTCCTACATTACAAAGTTATTTTACTTTAATATTGTGGTCGCTTTGTTATCATCATAGGATTTCATCCTGATGGCAGGAAGAGAGCTGAACAAACTACCTTAATTAAATTAATGTTGAGTCAGCTATAAATGTTCCCTGTRTATGAKGAGTGTTGTAGATTATYGGGAACTTTTAAAGTACATGTAGTKCTGCATGTTTAATATGACAATGYATTATTTCTTTGACATCTCCCTTGCTCCTCTTCAGTCTGCAACTGGACTATTTTTTAAAAAGATAAATCATAACATTAATGTCCTGTCCTATTACAATGTATCAATATTTGTTGCTCTTAGAAATCTGCCTTTTCTTCCTGTTAGTTTAACTAAGAAGTCTTCCACATGGTCCTTACATTTTTCTTCTCTTCTGTAAGTGCTGTATAAGTGAGACACAAGCAAGTAAAKTTTGCAATTATATTAGCAGTAGTGRTGATTGGTTGGGACACAGTAAASTTGAATTTCATTTTCAAATAKCTAAAATATGCATGACCAACACAACTAYTCAATAGAGCTTTAGATCATGTGTTTGGATTTAATAAAGTAAAAGAATGGCCCTATCTAAAGACATGCTATTTTATTGATGCAATAACTTGTGCTGTACTGCACAAATTATTAATTTTATTTCTATTTTTTAATTCTCTCTTATTTAAAATGTCAAATGTATAGGGTTTTTTTATTCTACTTACATCTAAAAAATAAGGCTTTTTTTGCAGATATAGTAAATGCAAATATTAAAAGTGACAAAATATGACATTTTGATTTAAAAAGAAAAAATCATTTACTGTTATAAAATGGTAGCCTTATTTCTTATTCCCTTTCTTTAAAAATTCCATGTCTTACCTACTTTATATTATGATATGGCTACTGTTACACAATGGAGGTTGCTTGTATCATCTAAATAGATACAACACACTTATGTTCTCAAGACAAATTAATATGCTTCCAATACAATCTACCYCAAAACCAAATGTGATGACATTTAGGTTCCATAAAGTATAATTCTAAAGTATAATTAAAGGCAAATCTAAAATGTCAATGCTAACACATTATAAAGGAAAAAAAAAAGTGTTTCATAATAATCATACTTCATATAGCTGATATTCTTGCTGCTAGAATATAGCATTTATTCCCTAAACACAGGGAAAACATCTTCCACCTTCTTAGCTAGTAATTCTTCCCTCTAGAGGCAGCAACAATCTGGGGGGAAAAGATATCTTCTTGGAAAAGGTGGGTTAATGGACTAAAAGGCAATTAACTTCTTGGTTAAAGACCAAGGCAAATTGGCATGGCTAAAAMTTTCCACCACCTGTTTATTTTTTAATTTTTTATTAAATGATTATAATGGACTCACTCCAGCTCCCCCAAAAATAGTGTCTGTATCAGATATATCATCATAGGTTTTGGTAGTTCCAGGCAGAAGTTAACTGGCATGAAGACTGAACTATCACTCCATACAGAGAAAAGTTATCTTAAAACTGGGTTTTACTGTCTCTCCATAAAAATATCAAACGGATGTTTGCTTAAAATGGTKCCTACAGAGACAAAACAGAATCCATAAAATTAACTATAAAAATAAGATCACTGGGCAGCCACCATTTGGATGGACAGATAAAAATAAGGAAAAGCCACAGGGCCAGCATGAAATATTTAATAAGTGTGTGACAGAAGATATATCTAATTTTAGAAAAAAAAAACTAAAACAAACATAAAGTAAGAAATGAAAAAAATAGAATAACAAGCAGCAGAGAAGACTCAGTATTTTTTTTCTTAATATTTTCATTTATTGAACAGTATAAGCACAGTTTACCCTTTTCTCATGATATCATGTGTACATTCTGTACACAGTTGGAAAAGTCTGTTCAGATGTAGGAGATAATATGAAACTTCTAGACTTTATAGATTTTYTTTTTGAGTGGTAGGGGACATAATAAAAGCACAATGTATAAATCAGAGAGACAAAATTATGAAACTGGAGTAGTCACAATGATTAAATTAGAGCTTTTGAATATCATGGACCACAGGATTACTCCTTATGTTTTAYGTTTCAAGATCTTTTAGAGGAAAAAAGTAAATTTTTTGTTATGAATTAAAAAAAATTTAAAATGCAGCAACATATGTTCTWGTTCAGACCTAGAGGCACAGTTTTAATGGGTAATTATTAGCGCTTTCACAACTAATTAAGTTTTGGTTTGGAAAGGAAAAAGAAAAAACTGAATCCAAATCAAAAATGTTCAGTTCAGTCTTAGAACAGAATATATGCTGTTTCTGCATCTGTATTGAAGARAAGAAGGCTGAAAGCTGCCAGAAATGTATAATCTCTATTATGGTCCTTGGCTAAAAAATAACCCTGGGGGCTGATTTCAGCCTWTTTTTTGTGCTCATCTAGCAGCTGGATCATAGCAGCAGGCAGGAGGAGAGGATAAAGAAGATTTGCTCTTGATCCTTCCTTGCCCCTTTGTCTTGATTTTCCTTTCTATCCTTAGGCTTGTTTCAATTGGTTTTTTTTGTTTCTCTCAATGGTGCATTGGGATTCTCTCCTAAGTCTTGATTAATTTCTCATAAGCACCCTAACAACTCACGTGGCAGACGTGCATCTAAACCAAAATGAGAGCAAACAGTCGGGAGGGAGAGGGATTCATCCCACAAAGGCACAGCATATTCCATTCTCTTGCAAATTCTGTGGCAGACCAGCTGAATGCCTCGGAGACTTTTCTTCTTATCTGATGTCATGGGTTTTAGTCCTCTGTAGTTTCAYTTTTTTCCAAAGAGAGTGTACCTATCTGCTAGAGATCCAAATGAAACTCCGTGACCTACAGTAGATGTGTGTGCATAGAATTGTCATCACCTTCTTGTGCATCACTAATTTTTTAACTACCAGTTCTGTTAAATTTCAGATGTATTCTGATAGATAAAGAAAATTCAGCTTAAGGATTTTTAGGAGACACTGCAGAAAACTGAAATGAAAGGGGAAARGAAGAGAAAATCAAATAGAAAAAAACTAACCAAAAAAAATTTCAGAGGGCAAATTTAATACAGAGCCAAAATTAAGTCTGAAGGAATGATGAAATATGGAACAGCCCCACACATGCTTCATCCAGGAACTGGGATTGTGGGGAGTATTGCAAAACATGACACTTCAACAGTGGAAACCTGACTAGGAGGTTTCTGCAGTCCTATGATCCAGAAGACTTGTCTAGTCTTGAATTGAATAAMACCAAATTACAGCAAACAGAACCAAACTTTGAACAATCTTACAATCTTTGCTCATTTCCTTTCTTTCTGTAATGTTAGAGGATTTGAGTTTGGAAATATTTAATTAAACTAAGTTTCATTTTAAAATCTTTCAGACGCTACATGCATGTCACTGTATTAGTAAAACTATCTTCTCAATTTTTGTTTGTTTTTTTTTTTTTAATCCATAATTCTGGGACTTATAGACATTTTTATGCAGAAGTGTCATAGTTCAACAGTCTTTTCTACTGATTTTGTTAAAGTACTTGAGGGGGACCTTTTAGCTGAGAAAAAGAAAGCTGAGAGAGGATACCATCAAGACTTACAAAATTGGCATGATGGGAAACACAGAACTGTTGTTCACTGAATTTCACAGAACTGAAACCAGAGGGCAACCACTGAAAATACTAAGAGATGCAATTAAATTAGAAAAAAAMMMCYTTTTTTTTTTTSYCMCCYYMRGGARCAATGAACTTCTRCAATTTGTGGCMMCAGCATGMTGAAGAGAAAACACTGTCAGTAGATTCAAAGCTGAGTTAAGTTTGGAGAGGTACTTGCAGGAGTAGGCAAACGTGTACCTTTTCTGTCCCTCACTCAGTGTGAATTCCAAGGAATATAGAGGGAATACACTACAATACAAATACAGTGGCCACGTTCTGTGTCTTCCCTAAATGGCTTTCATCTCTCTCCCTCTTTAAASCAGACCAGTGATCTTAATCTCTTTTCAAAAAAAGAGAAGAAAATACAAGTTATGACTGAATTTACCTGGATTTCTCACCAAACACAACCAAATCCCAAAGACAAGATTTATGGAGCTTTATGAGGTTTTATGGATTTAAAGCCTAGCCAGAAAACAAAATAAAACAAAGCAAAAAAWTTAAATTTTATTTTCTATGTTTCTCCCAGACATTACTGGAAATAACAGGAATAAAAACCAGAGCTTTCAAATAACTGTCTTAAGTTTTCAACTAACATAATGAAATATTTAGCTAATTCAGTTTTCTTTTAGATCACTTGCAGTCTAGATTCTGCTTTTGTCACAGTCTAAAAACTTGGAGGAAATATTACAATTAAATTTGTGTTACTTTTTTGGTTAACATTCAAGTCACCACTAAAAAGGCAGCTCCTACAGGCACATGAAGTTCTCTTCAAAGTAAAAATAGATTTAGAAGTTCAGCAATGCTGCAAACCTTCCAAATCTCTGTCTGTGCCTACTTGTTGGTGTAAAAAATTCATTAATTTACTTTGGCTTTTTTTTTTCTTTTTCCATTTGGCACATGTGAGAAGCTAGGAAGGTAATATATCAGAATGGTAAGTCAAAATTTGAAAATTCTATTCCTTTGCAGTTTTTTCCCAGAGAAAATAAGTACAAATCATAAAGAGTTCAGCTACCCAAGTCCCTCACAAGACAAAGTAAAACTTCCAAGAGTTTCCTCAGAATGTCAAGGGATATACTTCTAAAAATATGTACTGAAGGCTCCATTGTRCTTGTCATTTAAAGTGCTTCTAAAATTGCTTTAACATGAGACAGAAAATTTAGAGAATAATAATTCTCCATTTCTAGAACAAAATTCCAAATTACTATTGTTACATTTTTATGTGGGAAAAATGTATGCAATCTTACAGATACCTTGCTCAGGCTTATATGAAATAATATCAAAACCATATGTAACTTGCAGATTTTTTTAAGTAAAAATTGGAAACACTTTTGTTYTTATTTGACAAAATCTTTTTATATAGACAAGGCTTAATTTTTCCCACAGGCAGAAGCAAAAAATACACCACATGCGTAGACTTTATCTAACATTTAATGTTTGCTCTTATTAAGCAARTTGTCCAGAAGGGGTCTCAGACTGTTGCTTCCTCACATGTTTTATCTTCTGGCTATCTCATGGATTTATTGCTTTTTCTGTCACATCAGCTGTAACCTGGACAATATTGTCAATTGWGACTCAGTAAATCACTGCAGCAAGCAGCAGACTTGTGAAGAAGAATTCAGATGTAGAAAGTGAAACAAATGGGATGGAAAATGGTGATTTCATGTTTGTCCATCTATCTTCTCTATAGATTTAGAGTGTGCTACTAAGRGGGAGAATGTAGGAATATTTTAAAACATTATTTAGAAAATTCTTTTTCAGAAATTTAAGTTTTCATTTAGCACCATCATAGCGGAGATACTGTGTTGTAACCAGAAACCTTTTCATCTTCTTYTAATGAGATTTAAAGATTGATATACTCTTAAAAAGCTGGGAAGAAACTCAGTATATTGTTTCTTAATTTGGCACTGTATCACAGTGCTTATATTTACATCAGGGAAGGGAACATAGGGACTGTGATTCTGGGAAGTGAAGTCATCTTATACAGACAAATACAAATACAGCATGCATTTTGGAAGCATAAGTGTTGTAAATTATGCTGCCTTTTTTTTTCCCAAGAGGAAGGAAGGAAAATTCTGTGGAATTTTTTAATCTGTCTTTTATTATATCAGAACCTGCCATTCACTGTCTAAAAAAATCTCCATTTTTAAGTGATTCTTCTCCTAAAGTGAGTTAGATTAARCATTCTTAGAAGGATTTTATCTTCCACTCTCATATAAAGCTCTACAATGTGAATAAAATGGTATGATTAGAAGAACATATGTTTGCAGAAAAATAAATGTTATTTCCATGTTYGTTGCAAGTTTGTASACTAGATTCTTACTTWCAATTATTAGTGATGATATTTGATTTAGAATCTTTGATTATTGTTTCCAATCCCAAGTAAGAAAAAGTGCATCATGTTTCAGGTTAAATAATAAAACAATGTTCAGGCCATTGCAAAAAATCTCTATTTCCTGGGACCCTTCAGACACAGATTTTTAGGCARATTTCTTGAGAAGCAGATTTTCCAAGATATGCTCTTATATTTAGGCTCCTAAACTATTATAAAAATCTCTTTTTAGTTATTTCACAGGAAAACATAAGAGAAAATAACCTGGCACTCACACAATGATTTCCATCCCTCTGACAAAGATAACATTGATAGTGAATTAACAGTTCATTTGTTCACCATATTTTGTTTATTTTTCTTGCTCTTAATTAAATAGTTCACATCACCACTGTAAAGTAGAAAGTGAATTATTTTAATAGTGTTACAATAGGAGATTAAAAAAGTCCAGTTGATATTTTATCTCCCACTCTGGTTTACCATCACATTACAACTCATAGCATTAAATTTTATCTCCTCTGTAAATTTTAGGAATGTTTCTCAGCTGTGAGATGGTGATGAAGGAGCAGGAGTTGTAAACTACTTGGAACATCTTGTGTTGTTATGCCTCCTGGAAGCTTTCTGGAGTGGGTTGACCCTGGCTGGATTCCCAGCACCCAGCACAGCCACTCTCTCACTCCCCTCTGCAGCTGGACAGATGAGAGAAGATATAAAAAAGGATTTATGAGTTGAGACAAGGWSWGKGAGAGATCACTCACCAATTCTTGTCACAGGCAAAACAGGCTCAAATTAGAGACATTAACTGAACTTATTACTAASAAAACCAGGATAGGGTAATGAGAARTAAAATAAAAACTTCTAAACACTGCTGTTCTTTCCCCCACTGTTACCTCCTTCCCAGCTCTACCTCCTAYYCCAGTGGYGAAMRGAGATGGGGAATGGGGGTTGATGGTCAGTTTATCATCCATGGCTTCTCCCACTGCTTGGGGAGAGGAACCCTTCCCTTGCTTTAGCATGAGGTTCCCCTCCATAGGGAGACAGCTCTCCATTAACTTCTCCAACGCAATCCATCCCACAGGCAACAGTTGTCTACAAGCTGCTGCAGAGTGGGTGTYTCTTCCACAGGCTCTTCCTCCAGCCTGGGAACAGGGCCCTTCTCTCCACAGGCCTCCCATGGGTTCACAGCCTCCTCCAGGCATCCACCTGCTCCAGGGACTGCAGGTGGATCTCTGCATCCCCATGTAATGCCTTAAATTTTAACTTTCATGTTTTTTAGATTCCGTGCTGCCTTGGGTTGTAGTTCTGAGCCTCATGTTAAGTCTTAGTGAGTTCTCTTCACAGAGTAGGAAGACAAAACAAATTCTTTTCCTGCTGGAGACCAAGGACRATACAAGTTTCAGGCCYACRAGCATAAACAGTGGACTGAAAAAAGAAAACAAGAAGGATGAGACCTCACAACCCAAAGCTGTAATTGGACAATTAAACCCCAAAATGCAAATGGACCAAAACTTACAAAAGTGTGAGACCTTGTAACCAGTTGTCCATTTTGTGACCACTTTRAGTCTGCCTTGGGTGTAGCCCTGGTAAGGCTCTTGTGCTGCCCAAGGTGTACCCTTAAAGGCCTTTAAATAAATATCTACTTTATTTTCTAACTTTGTCCAGTCTCTGTTCCAGGTCAGCCTTCCCAAGGCATCACATGGACCCATGGGCTGCATGGGCACCGCTGCCTCACCATGGTCATCACCACAGGCTGCAGGGGAATCTCAGTTCCAGCACCTGCAGCACCTCCTGTACCACCTTTTCCCCTCTACTTGGAGTCTGCAAAGCTGTTCTTCTTACATATTCTCACTCCTCTCATCTGGCCACAATTACATCTGTGCAATAACTTTTCTTCATCTTAAATCTGTTATCACAGAGGTGTAACCACCATTTCTAATTGGCCCAGCCTTGGCCAGCAGCACATTTGTCTTTGGAGCTGCCAGGGGCTGGCTCTGCCAGACACTGAGGAAACTTCCAGCATCTTCTCATGCAAACCACCCCTGTAGCCCCACTGCTACCAAMACCAGTTATACTGTTAGATAAGGTGGCTTATTTCTAAATGCTCTAACTGGACAAAATTTGAAATGTTTGTCTAGTCCACTGACTACAGTGAGACTGATCCAAGGCAAGCAAAGTGGGTTCTGGCTCAACAGCATAGCAATGAAGAAAAGACTTGAATGACAAATTGAAAATAAAAACTAGTGCAAATTTATAGTGAAAGCCAAAATATATTAAATGCATGCATCTACATAAGGTAGCATTACAGCCATTCACCTGATTTAAAGGTGATCAATAACATGTGGCCTGCAAAAGAATTCAATTAGTTTTCTCTCTCTCTCTTTTTTTTTTCCTGATTTAGGTAGGGTTTTTTTATCTGAAATGGTATGATTTTGGTTTTCATTAAATGGCATTTATTTCTATAGCCAGACTAATAATTCAGGTAACAAGCTGCTTGGGGAATTGGAAACAACTTTTCYGACTAAAGTGTTTTATGTTTCTAGGTTGCTGGCAGGTATTGCTCTCTTCTAGATGTAATGGAAAAATATTTGACACCCAAGAGAAATGCACAAACTAGATGCATCTAGTTTACCAGAAGTCATAAATGAGATTCACAAGAAAACACAAAGCCATCCCCTTTCCTCTAAATTGTCAACCCCCTGATCCAGCAATTAATTGATTCTTAATTTAAAAAAATCAGGACTTTTTCAAAGACAGGAAAAGTATTTTTTTTTTAAAGTCAACATTGTCATTGTTGGAATATAGTTAATTATCTTATTTATGAAAGTGGTAGAATAAATATGATGGGCTATTTCCTGAAAATGCATACTGTGTAAAATTCACACACAATTAGATAAGTGTGCAGTCCCTGTCCAAGAAACAAAAAAAGACCATCCTGAAAGCTGTTTTTTAATTCCTTTCTGTTCTCCTCCAAGTTGCTGGCAGCAGAGGGTATGATTGAAACCTTGCTTTACTGATAGGTAAGCCATCTACAATAAATATCTCATTTACTTCATCTTTGGTTGTAAATTAGAAGGGATTCTACTGTGGGTTYGGTCATGCAGATCCCAATATAGATATTTGTTTCTTAATTATGACTATGAAATTCTGGAATGCTACTGAGGTATCAGCTGAGATAGCCCAAAATCTGACTTTTCAGTCCTCTGTCCATAGCTGASTTAGTTCAGTGATGTAGAAGTTCTTATGCTGATAAGCTGAGTTTTTGTGACAAATCCACTTGACTCTCTTGTTGGATTATCTGGTTGGGTTGTGTGGATTTACTTTCTCAGTTCCACATGAAGTTCTGAAAGTGTTTGGAATTTGATATTAGCTKTGAATGGTTTTGGAAATTTATATTGAAAATATGCCTGCAGCATACTTGCTTGTGACAATCTCTTTCAATAAGAAATTCCCTACTCAGTCAAGATCCAGAGGMAAAGAATCAGTAGGGTAGTCACACTGGTGTAAGGAATCACTTATATTTCTGACACCTGTAGCGGTAGGACTACYKCAAAAACTCCTGTGGGCTCCAGAAATTTGCTCAAAAAAACATGGTTCCCTCCTGTAGGAGCAGGGAATACAGGTGACCTCACCCCTGATAAGTAGCAGCTGTGTTAATTACCCAATACAGCCTCACCCCGATGACTCACAGCTGTATCCAATAAAGATAATGTGATAAAAGGGAGTGGGTTGGCTGCTGAGGGGAATCATGAAGGAGGAGGGACCTTGAGGAAGAGTGAATGAGAGGATCATGGAGAAGAAGGATGTTGGGGAGAGAGAATCACTGCTGTGAGGTGAGTCTGGGTCTGCAGTCAGAGCCTGTTGTTGGAACCTGCAGTCACAGTCTAGTTGGGTAAAAGCCTGCACTCAGAGTCTGCAGACCAATCCATGCAGTCAGAGTTCAGCAGGAAATCACCAGCAGTCAGAGGCTGCAAGGGAAGCCTACAGTAGGAGCTTGCTGCAGGCAGGGTCAGTGAATGGTTGGAGTCAGGATGGCTGAGCTGTAAAGAGGAATAAACCAGGACCCTTTTCATGCTGTGATAAAGAAGTTGTCTGTGTTTTGGTTTATTTCTACCCTCTAACAAGTGGGCTGCTGCAATACTCTCCCTTGTATTTTCTCATGCATCTATGCAGAAAAAAGATTCCACTGAAGATATTCCTACATTTCTCTCACAGGACTAAGAAGTTATTTTTCTATATAAGAACTTGTCAGACTGTTCTTTTAATTTTTCTGTGTTTGGAAAATAAGTTGTAAGTCTAGCCACCATTAGCATCCACAAATTTAGCAGCAGAGAATGTTTTACAACCTGTTCTAAATATACCAGTTTTTAAATGGTTCCTTCCTTGGTACTGCAAAACACCTTCACCCCTAGAAGTTCTTTCTGACCATTGCTCTGATTTTGTTGATATTGATGTTTTTTTGATGTAGCAATGGAAGGAAGGGTGTTGCTGGTATCCTATTGTACCTACTCTTCTTGGTTTACCCATGGCAATGTGGATATATATAAATCTTCATAGGCTGGTGGTCATTTCATCATTCCAATATTTTTATCTTTGCTTTTTTATTTGTGCTGGTACTTTGAGCAGAATTTTATACTTAAACACTTAAATCAAGTAAGGGGAACTGCTAATGTAATACCTTTGTTAGTACACTTTAGATGAGTTCCTAACTACCTTCCTACGTGGTTAGCAGGTTTAGGACAAATATAGTTTTAATTTTTTTAAAAAGCATGGAGCATATCAAACAAGTCCTTTTTTTTGTTTCATAAAGTGCATTCAGCTCGCAAATTGTTGAGTTTGTCTGAAAAAAGAACTCAAAAGACATTAGTAGATGACAAAGGGAGGGAACAGAGTACTGTGGGTAATAGAGATGGCATAGAGAAATCCTTATTAACTTGAGGGTTAACATGTTGCTCCTTGCATCTGTGGCAAATGGCAGTTTTAGTAGTGAAGTTAATAACAGGAGCACCTGTCTATCAATGTAGTTATCAGGAGTGGCCAACGTTTATTTGGTTAATTAGTGAGTAGTGCTGGAGAGTTTAACATTCAAACACTACATTCAATGAGGCCTTCTTACCTAGCACTGGAACAATGTGTTTCTAAGAGTTAATTCCTCAGGAACAGTAAATCAATGCAGACATCATTTGTATTTCTTAGAGACTAGTTATCAACTTCTAAGAGGGATGCTCAAAACCCCTGAAAATATAGTCCCTGGAAAGCTTCAAGTACATAGAACATAGTAAGAGAAGGCTTTAAAAGGACAGCTGAACATGGAGTGGGAATGGAGAACAGGTGAAGTGGTGAAAAGATGAAGGAGCTGGTCCCATTTCAGTTTTGGGATGAGGGTGAGATTTTAGCTTGCTGGTGGATCTGTTTCTTTGTGGCTGCTGTATGTTATCTGTGTYGTGCCTTGTCTCCAGGGTGTGACAATTTGCCAGTTCTGTGATAAGAATATGAGGTGTGAACCAGTGGARTAAGAGGAGATGTACTAATTTTTGCTGATGGTTGGGTATATGGTTGACTTCTCCGGTGTGCCAGTATTGTTTTCTTGAAAGTTTGTATGCTGTTGTCTGGGTTTGTTTGGAATTCTCTCTGAATCCTTTCCCCTTTACTAGGACTCGGGTATCTTATCTGAAGGAAAGTGTTGCTTCCTTTTTATTCAGGCTTCTGAAAGAGACAGAGAAATATATGAGGATTCAAGGCAGTGCCATTTAAGTGTCTAAACTTAGTATACAGTGAGATGTCCCTGCTTCTTTGTGTCTTCCACTTTCCTGTTCATAATTCTGTTGTACAGACCGTCTATGGTGTGTATATACCACTTTCATCTTTTGTTTTTTCTTGTATCTCTGTGTATTGTTTTTGAGAAAGCAGATGAGGGCATATGAAGCTAAATCATTTAGGCAAATGGATATTTATAAGAATACTTTGTGAGTCTTAGGAAATCTGTAAAGTTCTTATGATTCTTGGTTTTTGGAGTGTATTAGGGTGTGATGGGTTTTGTTGTTRTTTGCGTTTTKTTGGGGTTGGGGTTTTTTSTTTCTTTGTTTGGGATTTTTTGAGTGTGTAAGAATTTTGAGCAGTCAGTCCAGGTAATGCATTTTAAAACTGTTAAGTTTATTTTTTATGCATTAGGTTTTATCTTCTACAGCTGTGGACAGTAATCACCCTGAAATGCCACAGGTTTTACATGTTAGAGTGGGTTTTAAGTAGACTATGTCCATTAGGGTAAGGGGAAAATATTTCAGGAAGGTGTGGTTTCCAGCATTTTTAGTAACTTGGCTATGACACCAAAGTTCATGAAAACCAAATAAGTTGAGATTGTGTTGAGAATATATTGCAAACAAAAAACTTTGTGTTTTGCTGCTTATCTCCTTCCCTGTCTTTGTGCTTTCCCCTTTCCAGTTATCTGCTGGATGGCTGTAAAATACATTAGCTCAGAATCATGCAATAGAAGGTGGCTTGATCAAATGAAGTTACTTTAATGTAATTAATATTCAGTAAATAGAGTCATAACTGAGGGATTAAGTTAAAAATGCCTTTCATGCTCTTGTGTCTATAGGAGGTTTGTAATTTGTGCCTCCTGCAATCATGTGGCTTTCTTCAAATTGGGGGTTACTGGTAAACATGCAGTGCATGTTAATGCTGCTGGTACAAATCACATGCTCTATAAGGCTTTCTTTCTTTTTCCTTTCTGTGTTGTGGTTTTTTTGGGGTTTTTTTTTTTTTTTTTTTTTTTTTTTTTGTGGGGGTATCTTTTTTTTTTTTTTATTTTTAATCTTTTTCTTTTGAAACATTTTGCTGAATTTATTGATTCACTTGATTTTCTTTTTATCAAGATTTGAAGGGTCAGGGACAAAGTAGATGAGAAAGGGGAAATTGTTAGTATATGTGAGAGGGTTGTATTCTCTCAATATTTTCTTTAGAAGATGCCCATTGATAGCTAACTAAAATTTGTGAGGCATGACTCTTTGCTGTTGTGAAACATCAAAACTACATTACAAATAATTCTGAGTCAGATTGTTTATGCAATTTTTGAAGTCTCTCAGTTAAAACTATTTCAGGTGTGACTTTTGTAAGAAAAGACAAAAATAATTGCTCCCTTGTAAAATTCTGTATTTCTTTTCAATGGATTTGTTATGGTTTAGCTCTAGCCAGCAACCCCACAGCCACTCACTCCTCCACCAGCAGGTTCTGGGAGACAAGGTAGGGTGGCAGCCAGAGAACTCATGGGTTGAGATATAGGCAGTTTAATAGGGAAAGCAAAAGCCATGCAAAAAAGAAAAGCAAAACAAGACATTAACTCAGTGCTTCCCATGGCAGGCAGGTGTTTGGCAATCTCCAGGAGAGCAGGGCCCCATCACAGGTAACAGTGACTTGGAAAAGCAAATATCACTAGAAAYGTTCCTATACTTCCTTCTCCTTCYGCCTGCYTTGTAWAYRGAYATRTAATGTTATCCYATGGTCTGGAATRTCCCTTTGGTCAGTTGGGGTCAYCTGTCCTGGCTGTGTCCCCTCTCACCCTCCCTGGCCCCCTCAAATTCCTCACCAGCATGRCTGGTATGAAAAGCAGRGAAGGCCTTGGCTCTGTGTRAKCCCTGCTCAGCRATAACAAAAACATCTCTGTGKTATCAACCCTGTGTTCAGCACARATCCAAAACACAGCCCCAYACCAGCMACTGGGAARAAAATTAACTCTACATYACAGCCAAAACCAGCACAGAAGTCCTTACTGATTTATCTTGTGGACAAACTGTCATTTGCCTTGTTTGCACAATTTGTTTGTGTTTATAGAAATACAGTGTATTTGCAGATCTGATCTGAAATAGTCCTTTATGCATTAGAATAAATTTTACATGAAGTGAAATCTTTCAACAAAGGAACATTATGAAATATAGCAGACATGTAATGAATTGCTGTTTGCTTTTTCTGACTAAATAAAATAGTTTCTCTAGTTCTCTTCCATCACTTTAGAAGAAACTTGTTAAATTCTGAGGGTATCAGAATGATGTTTGTTGGTTGGGTTCAGTTTTGGTTTTTTTTCTTTTTTTTTGGCTCATCGTTGAGTTTATATGGTAGGCACTGCCATTATATTCTGGCTAAATTTGTACTGTAAATTTGTTTCTGAGAAGCAAAAGAGCTTCTAGGTGGACCAGACTGTATCTAGATAAAAAGTATTTAAAAAAAAGTACAAATAAACCAGAAAGAACAYCCCTTTCTTTCTCTGCAAGGTCAATTGCTTAATCCCTTTCCTCAGATTACACAAATTCATCAGTGCCCAGTAGGCCTGCCTGTCATTGCCCTGAACCTTACACAATCACTTAGCTTGAACAAAATAAGTGGAAAGACATGTGAAATTTTACAAAATCAGAACGGTTTTCTTTTACATCAGTTCTAGTATGGCATAAAGAACTGCATAAATTACAGCAGAAAGGGAGAGTTTTTTTCATCCTGACATTTGATGCAAGGTAGAGCCTTCGTGTAATTTCAGCAGTTCCTTTCCATTTTTGTTTGTTTGTATGAAAGACTCGAGGTTTTCAGAAGAAACACTAATCTGAAGTGTTAGAACCTGCAAGGCTCTGTCTGAGTCATGCTGACAGGTGAGAGTAAACAAGCACAAAAATGGAAAGTGCTTCTCTCCAGACAGGGGAGCAGTTTCTAGCTAGGTGTGGAAAACAGGGCTGTCTTCTGATGCTTGGTAACTGTTTAATCTGAGTTTGGGCTGAACCTGCCTTTAGCCACTTATTTAAATTTGTTTGGTAAATGGTATTTTTACAGAGAAATTCCTAGATCACTGAAATCTACAATCAAAGCCTCTGCTGAATTAACTTGTCTAAAAAAGATTCTTTTAATACAGAATTCCACATCTTTTTTATCATTGCAACATAAAGAGAAAGTGTTTTAAATACTTTGAATGATGTAATTCTGTAATTACTTTGTATAAAACCAGCCCTTTCTAATAATTTTTTTCCCTATTAAAAATCCTAAAATAATCCTTCCTTGCAAGTAGAAGTCACTGAATTGTTAGGGTTGTGAGAGACTGCTGGAGATCACCCAGTCCAACCCTACAGGCAAGGCAAGGTCACCTGGATCAGGTTATGCAGGAGGGTGTCCAGGTGGGCTTTGAATGTCTCCAGAGGGGGTGACCTCCCTGGGCAGCCTGTTCCCTGACACCTCCCAAGCAAAGAAGTTCTTCCTCATGCTGAGGTGGAACTTCTTGTGTTTTAGTTTATGACTGTTGCTCCTCACCCTTTGGCTGTTTCCCTCACTAGGCACCACTGGAAAGAGCATAGCATAGCACCATTCTTTTATCACCTGCCTTGCTTTTATGCATGATGGAGATCCCCTCTATCTTCTCTTTTCCAGACTATACAGGTGCAGCTCCCACAGTCTCTCCTTATAAGAGAGATACTCCAGATCCTTCATCATCTGGACCCTCTCCTGTAGCTCTTTATCTTTCTTGAACTGTGAATACCCGAACTGAACAGAAGACACTGGATGTGGGCCTAATAGAGAGGCAGGATCACCTGTCTTGAGCTGCTGGACACACTCTTCCTGATGCAGCCTRGGGTACTTGTGGAACTGAGAGAACAGTCATAATTGTGCTCATCTTGCCCATTTTTCGTTTTTTTCTTTGCAGTGTCCAAACCACAAATCGATTCCACTTATTCTGTAATGTAACTTGTAATCTTGATATGCAGGAGAAGCAAAATGTACCTTGCAAATCAATTGTCAGCCCAAGTGAAGTGGAAAGGCAGATCCCCAAAATGCACTTGGGTCCTTGACCTGCTTTGATTGATAGATACGCATGACTGATGCAGTGGCAGGCTCAGCAAGCCACAAAGCAGTTTTATTTAACCAGGGAATTGTCTGTGTCTGAGAGTGCTACTCACATGGGGTGTGTCTGTGAATAAATATTTTTCAAGTTTCTATGTTAATGGTGCCTTTCCAGCTGAGCTGAGTCTCTTGCCAGGAGCAGTGCCTGGTATGTGAGTGCTGAACAGAATGTTGAAGGGGCTGTCTCCTGGGTGTGTGGAGGGCTGATGGAAATTTACTTGAACACATAACCTGACCAAACTCAGTGTTTGTAAAAATAAACAAAAAAAAACCCAGCCTTGCTTGAAGGACAGTGCTGTGCTTGTTTGCTAACAAATGAGATGGCTCGTACTCTTTCTCTCTATTACGAGGCTTTTTTAGATTTTCAGGTTTTGGGGTTTTTCAAGGAGTTTCATTAGGCTCCATCTTCTGTCCGTTAGGCTGAAGAAATCCAACTGTCCACAGTTTGAGTGTTGTGTTTGGAAAGAGTGGATTTCTCCCAGTAGTGGATCCTGTAGCATTATCCTGGCTAATCCCAAAAAATCCCTTTCCTCTTGTACATGCTGCATGGTGGTATTTCAGGCTTATCCTGTACCATTAAGGTGATTAGGGTACCTGCTATTGAAAAGTAGCTTTCAGAGGCTGCATAAACCTGAGAGGACAGAGGCAGTGAAACTGAGGAGAGAGACCAAACCATTCTTTATCATAGCATTTAAAGTATAGCAGCTGAGTTCTTAAAATATTTAAGATTTTAGGTAGCTGCTGCACCTCAGCTATGAAATACTGCTCCTTGACTGAAGTGTGATAACAGTGTGAGAACTCTGCTAAATTAATGTAGGGCTGGCAAGTTTTGCAAAAGGGTATTTTTGCCTCTTGTAAGATATGTTAGGAGTGTTTGCTGTTGGTTATTTTCTTCTGTCTTCTAGGGTAAGTCTTTTAGACATGCACTTATGATGTAGGTGAGGGGAGGTTTAACTGACATGCTTTTTTAATTTCAGCAAATTAAGGCTTGCTCAGCTTAATCCTTTCTCAACTTCATTCAACACAAACATGTGCAATATACTTAAGAGGTCAATAGCTTAATACCTCATATTTTATGGTTATTTTGATGATGTTCCTAAGTGTTAACATTTGAAATAGCTTAGTAATACTTACTGTTAATGACATTTGATTGAAAACATACAGGTATGGGTAAGGCCATGACAAAGCTGTCATTGCAGATCTTTTCTGAATGTTTTCCCCAGGATCTGGATAAATAGCCTTTTCTCAAAAAAATTTCCCCATGCTGGCTGTGATTAGTGCCATCATAAGAAGCAATTCCCTCAGCTGYAGCTCCAAATTCTGCACTAGCCAGCATCTGTGTGTGGAAATGTTGTGCTCATATTGGCTGTCATGTCTCTACCTCTTGCACATCTTCCAATACTCTCACCTTTTCTGATTATCTTCTGCTGTCTCCACAGCTTGTTTGGCTTTTTCCTGGGCTCCATTTTACCCTGCTGCTCCCTCTCAGACCTGCCTGTGCTCTATTCACATATCACTTTATTGTCTCACTATCAGCATCATTTGGAAACTGCAATGCTGCCTAAAGTTATATTCTTTGCTGGCCAATCTGTCAGGATGAGGGATAAGGATTGCTTGGCTAAAGATGTGACCTTTATAATGAGAAATATGTTATCTTATTCATCACAATAAATTTAAAGCATCGTCCTAGTAGGACAACGCGTGGTCTATGAAGAATACTGTTATTCCATGTCTGACACTTCTGTGTGTGCAGGGCATTTATTTAAGAATTAAATAGAAATAAACACGAGTGTGAAGGCTGAATAAGACAGATTAATGCAATTTAAGATATGTAATTAAAACACCACAGACAGGAAACTTATTTCTATTAAAATAATTTTAGAAAGCATTATTCTATACTAAAGAGATAATTTGTATTTTTATGGCTCGATTAATACACTGTGATGAAATTCTAAAACTGCAGAGTAGTAATTGTCATAGAACTAAGACTAAAGCCTAATATTTTAATTTTAATGGGTTCAGGACATTTTAATGGTGTTCATTTTTTCGTATTTCTATGTGTTTTAAGCAGCAGAAAAGTTCTTTGATATTAAGGAAGATAGATAAATGGTTTTAAATTTCAGCAGGTTCAGTGAGTAGGGCACTGGACTTAAAATATCTGGAGTCCAATTTTAGCACAGTTTCACGAATCTCTAACATGATCTGCACCAATTTCTAATCCTCACTTTATTCTGGTCTTTTCTGTAGTTTCAGTGAGCCCTACACTTTTTGTCCTTTCAACCTCTTTATAATATTCCAACCACCTTGGGGTCCAGATCTTGACATCCTTTTAGAAGTATGAGAAAAATTAATAAATATTATGTACAGATATGAATTTGTATATAAGTAAGATACTGAGCTATCTTCACTATGTACTCATGATACTTCTCTTTTCTTTAGCCCCAARTTTTATGTCCCTAAAGTTTACACTRTGCAGTGTAAATGTTYTGCAGACATCACAAGAAARAGGGAAATATCCTGTAATTTTGGTTTTTGACAGTGCAATTTAAGCTTTCTCTAACATTCATAAACAAAAATGAATTATTGAATAATAAACATTATATTTACTGGCAGTTGAATATCTACCACAACATGCTTCTGTTCATGACTAAAAATGGCAATTTTATGCTGTGGAAAACCAGTCACCCCAACATTCTTACTACCTTGTACTTTGAAAGTAGCCCAGTGATCAGATTGCAATTAATGTCTCTTCTGGGATCTACCYACTACAGATAAAGGTGCTTCATAGTAAAGAAAACGGAGTTCTTGTGTATAACAAAGGAATTGTGGGCTGAAATCCAATCAGGAACATTATAATGGAGGTTGGACTAGATTGTAACATTGTTTTATTCTGATTTTAAAAACTGAGTAACCAAGCTGATTGTCTTCCTTTATCATCAAAGAAGAATCACTTTATGTTCCCTTGCTTTTGAAATGAAGTATTAAAAGGCTTCTAGTGCAGTTAAAATACAGGAAATTTTAAGAGCAAGATTTTTTTTTCTTTTTCTCCAGTATACATGCAATGCAGTTACCAGCTTCCAGGTGGAATGATTGGAATTCCTTCTCCTTTTGTGTAATTTCAAACCAAATTTGTCAAGTGGAACCTTTGTGGCTTATGAAATAGTGTAATAGTAACTTTTTTTTTTTTACACTTGATGAATTTTATTTTCCTGCTTCACCTATCCCACTTGCAACAAATATTATCGGGGGAAAGATACAGGTTTTTTTCAATGTTATTTTTCCTCTTAGKAGTAGTGGGATATGTTAGGGTTTGGGAGGTGGTTTAGTAGTTATTTATGGAAAAGGAAAATAGCATTTTAARCAGGCTACATGTCCCTGAGATGCTTTTATTTGTAGTAGTTTACTCTAAATTTGTAAAAAGTAGGCTGTAGCAGCACCTATTTGTCTTTTTCTTTTTAATAAATCAGGCTTTCCAARCTTTGCTTTTACTGCTTAAAAGTGTAGAAGTATTTAATGCTCACTTAAAACTTGCTTCAGGCAGTGTCTGTGAGTTTATCTGCTCATGTAAAGAACAACAGAGCATTTCAAACAAGCAGTGTTGCTGCAGTGTTAGATACTGAAAGTTTTCAGCTACATGTATCTCCATCTATACATCTCCAGTTTCCCCTGGAGCTTTCATCAGATAAGTAACGTTTGGGATAAATTTAGATGGACAAAGAATTAAAACTCAAAAAAGTACAGTTCTTGATCAAACCCAGTTATATTTGGCCCTTAAAGGTTTAATTAAGTCTGATTTTTCTTTGAAATTGGGAGCAAATTGTGGTAGCATTTTCCTGACAGCTGCTTGATGACATAATTCTRTTCTTTGGCATTTTTCAGAAATACTCTATAACTGAATTGTTCTGAAGTATTTTCCCTTCTCTTATACCTCAAAATTTTACCCAAAGAAGAGCAAAAATGTTTCAATTGGTTACCACTCTCTTCTTAACATAAGTGTTAAAATTATAAAAATGGCTTACTAAGAAGGTTTATCTGGAACTATCAGTTTGATGAAGGCTGAACAGAATGCAGCTGCAGGCATAAACATTCAATTACCTGGGCAGCCTTTTCCCACCATTATTTTCAATTTGAGCTGGAAACCCTGCCCCTGATAACTCRTGACCCATCACCCAGGCTCTTTAGTTATATTGACCTGAGGGTAGAAATCAAATCTCTGCTGAAAGGTTGAAGAAAAAATTTTCTTTTTGACTAGTATGTAGTCCAGGAAAATTTTCTCACTCTTCTGGGACTTCATTGCTRTGAACCTTTTGACCAAATTTATCAGGCTGATGGAGATTTGGTAAAGCTTTAGAGAGTACCGTTACATTCCATATCCATTGAAATTAAAATTACTTTCCCTTCTTGCACAGACAGTGAATGCAAAGTTGATAATAAAAGTGCTTTCTATTAAAGAAGATTGCTTATGTCAAAAAATGTGCACTTTAATCTGTCTGCCTTTGAGCTCATTAGGTTTTATCAAACTTGAATATATTGGAAGCTGAGGAAAAAATGAATTTTAAAATGAAGTCTAACACTGGGATAATGGTAAAATGGTAGCCAAGATGAATCTGCACAGAAGTTGTGTGTTCCAGAACCAAATAAAAAATGGCTTAAGGTTAGAAAATTATTTGAAGGAGAATGATTTAATGTTAAAGATGGTGAGATTTGAAATTAATTTAAGTGATTTCACATTATTGAAATCTACTACCTCTATTGTGCTTTCTCATAGATGTGGTAACAGAATTGGAAGCAAAGGAAAGCATATATCCAATCAGGAATAACTTCTCAGTGTGCTTGGTTTCACTTGTTGTTTTTGGATCATATCATGTACMAAGTCCCATCCAACCTAGCCRTGRACATTTCCAGGGATGGGGCAGCTAYAGCTTCTGTTRGCAACCTGTTCCAGTGCCTCACCAACCTCACAGGAAAGAATTTATTGATAATATCTAATCTAAACCTACTCTCTTTGAATCCATTCCTTCTTGTTCTGTCACTACATGTCCCTATAAAAAGCTCCCCTCCATYCTGGCTCCTGTTTCTCAGATAAAAATAACAAGCAATGGATATTTTCCTTGCTGCTCTAACAATTTTTGTGGGGGCTTTTTGGTGAAAAAACACTACATGACTATTGCTGCTACATTCCAACCCCTCCCCCTCCCCAAAAAAGAAAAGGGTTTTGAAGAAAAATTATATTGTTTCAAAGAAATAGATTTAGGAAGTAAACAATAACAGGAACAGATATAGGCAACCAGAGTTCTTTGTGTATTATGCCATGAAGAATGTAAAGTTTCACCTGTTAAAATTGAAATAATATATGGTTGTTGTCCCCTTCTCTCCCCAAGGCAGAAAGTATTGTTATCTGTGTACACATTCTAAAACAAAACAAAAACTCCTTCTCCTATTCCAGAATCTTCTCAGAAAACCAGAGGTAGAACAAAAATAATGACATTTGAATAAAACAAGGATGAATTCAACTTCATCCATTGGAAAATACTTTTACATAGGTTTAGCAAATACATACAAAATAAAAAGTAGGTCTTCTTTTGAATCCTTTAATTCTTCAAGCAAAGGTAATGTGTATGGGAAAATAGTTCATTTGGTGGTGGAATGTTTTAGAATATTATTACTTGTGTTGAAAATCAATGCTTTGCATCTTCTATAATGCAGAAGGTGGGAAATTCCTCTTCATTCTACAGCATCATTTGCTGAGCTGAGGTTTGTGTTGGATGCCACTGTTCTTGGAAACTGCTTYTCATGTTGCACTCATAGTCAGCTGATGGGTAAGCTGTTTTTTATCCCAGATGGTTAAATAACATTTCTTTAAGTGAGCAATCATCKAAGTGTGTTTGAGGAGACTTTGTGCAAGAGACTTTTAAAATTTCATTTAAAAACTCCCATAAATCATTGTTATAATTTATGTAAAGTCCCATAATTGTCATTTATTCACAGTGGAATGTATATATTAATTTGACTGTGAGAGCTACAATGCAGCCATGACAACCTGTGGAAAATGCCTGTGATTGGCAGAGTGGGAAGGAGGAGATCYATGAGATAATGAGACCCTGAAGGGGCTTTTGACAGAGAAAGGCATGTGACAATTCRTAAGGATAYGGTTCCCATTCCAAAAAGGCTTRGATATCATCTGGAACATGCTTCATRTTTCTCTGAGAAACCACTTCATTCTATGTTTKTTTGTTTATGGTTATAATAAATAATACTTATACATAGCATGGGTAAAACAAACAATCTTTTTTTGACTCTTCTGAAATGGGATTGATTTCCCCCTAAAATAGAATTGAGTCAGTAAARAGAAAATCTTATATTTCTGGCAGGTCTGCCAAATCCTCGGAATGCTATAGATCTGTATGACCTGGATAAAAATAGTAAGTGCATATAAAGTTTTTATCACTTAAGTCCTTTGAGCATCTTCCAGAGATAAGAAACATTTGTCACATTTTTGAAGGGGTTTTCATTGACAAAGGCTTCAATCATGCAGAAAGCTGTTTTCAGATTTCCATAAAACAAAGCAGACACCATTTACATGATAAATTGCTCCTAGACAACAATCTTAGCTGACTACCCAAGTGCTACTCTGTGATTCTGTTATCACTGATTTGTCCTTCAGTTTTCAGCAGAATGAAAAGGAAGGACTTGCAACTAATTGTGCCATGAAAACAGAGCTAATTTGTTCACACTAGAAAAAAAACAACAACGACAAAAAAAGATTCTAAACCATTAGGGTAGAGTGTAAATCATATCATATGCAATAACAAAGCATTATTAATGGCTGTACTGTCCTACAGAGAGTCTGAGACTGGTGTTTTGTAGCAAGATTACTTCTTGAAAGGTCTAATGCATTTTTTAAAAGCATGAAGCCATGTATTTCTAAATGTCACTGAAAATTGTCTTCCAAAATGTTTATCAAGATGAGGAAATAAATTTTAAATATATTCTGAACTCCTGTTATTACCAAATTTTATTCCCATGAAGATATCCAATTTCTGGGGTTTTTTTTCATTTAAATCTATCAAATACAAAGCAAGAAGGTAATGGATGCTTTAACTATTGTCACACTGAACCACTAGTTTGCTCTGAGTACTCTGTTTTATCTATTCCCAMCCAGACTGACAGTTCAGAATATAACATTTCTACCAAAGCAGAAAATCTGACCTCAACAGAGAGTTCAAGAGTTATCTTCTTTAAGATGCCCTTTTAAATTTTTTTTTTCCAAAATCCTTTTTGAATAAGATTAAAGGAAGTGACACTAATGTAGATACTTTTAGCTATTTTGGTCTCCATTAAATATATTCCCTCTAAGCAAATATCATCCCTATGATGATATTAAGTGTTATCTGTGCTTTTTGTTCTATGATTGTGCTCTGACACTTTAATCTTCTGCATTTTCACTTTTTTGGGAGRCACCACCTGTTGTTGTGATTTTTATTTTTTTTAAAAAGCAAGGCATTTCCTGCGTTCTTGACATCTAGCTTTTTTGGTTTTAGACATTTTGACAATATGTTATTGTAACATATTAGGAGAATAGGTTTGAAGATGAAGAAATACTGCTTTTAACTTTGAGGTGATCAGTGTAATTTAGGTCTGAATAGACTCAGTTTTAAATTAGATTTGGATTCAAATGCCGRCCAAAAGATTTTGAAACAGATTGATGTAGTGGTCTTTTCTGGAAAAAAGAAAAAAGGTAGAAAATAAATATAATGGAAGTGGATGAACTAAAATAACAATGAAAATGGTTTTTTGTAACTTTGTGTTCCAAATAACTGGTTCGAAATTGTCTGCTAATATTCCAGTCTATCTCACTGTGCAGCTACTAYAGCTTAACTGTCATCAGGGAAATAGACCTTGAGAAGTAGCATTTGCAAAAGTAGCAGGAAGAAGCCATAATTGATATTTTACTGGTTTTTATATTGAAGATTGTCACGTGMATTTTTTTCTTCTAAATTTGCAAAACTTAAGAAGATAATAGCCCTGTTTTGGACTTTTAAATGAAACAAACACAAATCTAAAGAGAACTATAAGAAGGTTASAGATTGAGGATTGGTTATTTATTTAATATTAGCACTTCTAGAGAGAGAGGAACACAGACCTCCCTTGAATTGCGTTCAATAGCAGCAAAACCCCCCATTCATTTGCTGAAATTATTCYATTGCTATATCTCTAGATTAGGAGAATAAGTTTATTTCCAGACTCTGTGACTGTTTAATGTTTTGGGAGTTTCTTTTTGTGCTGTGTGTGAGTTGCGTTTTTTTCCTGCATTTTGTTTGTTTGTTGGTTTGGTCCGGTTTTTTTTGTAAGGAAGAGTGGGGCACAAAGAGATGGAAACAAGATCCCACTTAGTTCTGGCTTCCTCTTACCATTATGAAAATTTCATAGGAGAGGAAACTTTTTAAAGGTCAGGAGAAATTCTCACTATGTGACCAACAGAACTGCAGTTTGACTGTACTTGACCAGGGCTGTGAGATACATGATTAGAGTTGAACATTTTCAGATTTTGAAATTTTTTTTCTTTGAATGAGTTAGAGGGCTAGAAAAAACTGTGCATTGATGTTTCCAAATCTATTAACATGATTTTGATCAGGCTCTCTTACTTAGTTTTCTTTCTTATATAAATTTGGTGACAYCACATTCCAAATGCTTTTTTATAATTTGAAAGGGCATGCTTTATTTTCCTTCATCTGTCACTCCTAATGCTGTTGTCCTACATACCAATATGATAGTAAGGTCTTCAGATTTTCTCCTCATTAGAAAGTACAAGGAATTAGAAAACCTAAATTTTTCATTAGAGTTCTGCCATATATAAAAAAACTTGATGTGAAAATTTCTGGCATGTTTTTACTCAGATCTATTTCAAAGTGGATGCTGAGAATTGAATGTAAAAATATGCTGCACTATAGATGYAAAAAGAGGAGGTTTAGGGGTAAAAACACAAATTAAAAGAATCCAGAGAAAGCAGAGACTTTTAAGGAAATAGAATATTCATATTGTATGGATTAGTCATTTGCCAGTGATCGGGGTGGGTGATTCTTAGAATGTCCTCTGTAGAGCAGTTTTGTGGAGCCTGAGGAGTTACTTTTCTCAAAATTGTGCAGTAGTGATGAAAAATTGAAATACTGGGTCAACCTACTCTGCAAGGAAATTTTGGTTTTCTTGCAGAAGGAAACTTGAATCTGCTTCAAGGAGTACTGTCACTGATCCCTTGTCTGTTGCTGTTTTATGGATGTGAAATGAAGTTCACCTCTTGTTCTTTAATATCTTTGTGCTTTGAGGACAAGTGAGTTTAGTATGCTGTTGGTACTAAAAACTGGAAGGGAAAGACAAAAGAAAGCAACCTAAATAGCAAAATTGTCTGGGATCATATAATTTATCTTTCCAAATAATATGTACATAATACAATCAGATGAGTAGAAATATTAGTGAAATAAGTAATCAGTTTTTTATTGGGGCATAGGAAACAGAATAAATAATCTCTCCTCAGAACAATGAGGAAGAGGTTCAGCTCTCATGTTATTCTCCATAATATTGTGGTGACAGCATTTCTCACGTAACTGCAGGATGTTGCTTTGCAAAATATTTGCAACCATAACATGCATGTAAATTACTGGATAGCAGCTGCTATATAGGAAGGAGAGAGAKGAAGGCTCCTGGATTATAAAAAGGGATTTCCTTTCCATGAAAATAGAACACCAGCTGAAATGCATTGTGGAAGTCAAACAGGATTATGATCTTAGTGCAAAGACAGTTTCAGGTGAATTAAATCTGATGGTGAAGCACTTGATTATAGAAAATAATAAATTGTATTGYAGCCYAAGATACACAGGAYACCAAAAGGGAAAAACATTATTGCMAYGGARGATAAGAAACCTTCTTAACAGAAACTTGGGAAAGATTTGTTTTGTGGAAAAGAAATATAGATGACTAGAGGGGAAATKATTAAATATTGAAAGAATGAMTGCAGCAGCCACAACTATCAAATGTTTCAATTAACCAGTTTTTCTGGTGTGATAAATTTCATTTCATATATTAGGCTAGAAGGTTTTCATAGTGAGCTTTTCATGTCCATTACATATTCTTTGAATTGTCATTCACATTGCACGTTTCTGTGTTTTCTCATTTGTTTCTAATGTTGTTCTTCCATACTGATACTCATGTTGGAAAAGAATGCTTAACTTTTTTTTTTACTCTGAAATTAGAGAAAACTTCCTCTCTAATTTTCACAATACGTGAAAAGTCAGCATTGGTGCTGAAAAGTACGGTGAGACAGCACCTATTTTTGTTTCTTTGTAACACAGAATCAAGAGATGGCGCTGTTTAGATTAAAACAAACAAGTGAAAAAAATCAAAAATCAGGAACCTGAAGGGCTGTTTATTTCAGTTGCTGAGAATCAGGCCATGCAACCTCACTGCCAGTAATGACAGTTTCAGTAATGGAAGTAGGATTTGCTCTAACCTGTTTCCAAGCATTCCCCACTGCTATATCTCAACAGCCTACTAGTAAAGTTTTAAAAAAACTAATGCTTTAGTCTTCAGTGAAATAAATATTTTTCTTAAGTCTATGTGGTGGAACCCTGGAAGCTGAGAATTTTAGGCTTTCCATGTCAACTGGCACTAACCCCCAAGAAAACACTAAGTTTGTCCTGAGGGCTTGGAACAGGCTTCCAATATTGAGTGATAACACTGAGATTATGGGTGTGTAGTTTGATCAGAAGTGTGTGTGATCTCACAGCGTGAAAAACTTAGATTTAAGGTTTTAGTACACAATAATGTGTGTGAGCCAAGATGGAAGATTTAAGGTGTTGTCTAAGTCCTTCTTTTCACCTTCTTCCTTCTTCTTCTTGGATTTAGGTGGTTTTCTTGTAATTGGGTGGAAAAGGTCAGCATTGCAGGCCTTTAGTGGTCATCATTGGGTCAAAAACATAAATAATATGGGTGTCATCTTGTTATTGGGTAAAGAGTGCTTAAAAGACCGGGGAAAAAGTAGGAGCCATTTTGCCTTGTTTTCCTAGCTTGCTAGTTAGAGCTCACAGCTTGTGAGTCTGTAAATAGTTGGTAAGGTATATCAKATATAATAAATCATTAAGTCTGAACTCACTTTTGTTTCCCATGTGTCATTCATCCTGACCTTGGCAAGAACAAGATCTGCACCATAACATCTATGTAAATTTTTTCTTTTTCAGAGCAGCATTTTTTTTACCTCAAATAGTCTCATTTGTCATTACTTTCTCTTCATTAGCAATTTGAGCAGGTTGTTATCTCATGTACATGTATCAAATGCTTCTGTCCTTCCACCCATTCTTTATTTAATTGAGAGATTGTTGTAGTTGTTTTTCACTGATGTTGTGGTTTAACCCCACTTGGTAATTAAGCCCCACACAGTCATCTGCTCACTCCTCCCTAGTGGGAGGATAGGATAGGAAGGATAAAGTTAGGAGAACTTATGGGTTGAGATAAGAACAGTTTAGTAATTGTAATGAAATAATATAATAACAAATTGTAATGAATAAGAAAACTTTAAAAAAGAGATAAAAAACAAAACAAGTAATTTAAAGGCAACCATTACATTCCACATGTAAACTGTTGCTGAAAAAATTTCCAAGCAAAAGTTGTCTAACTGTCCCAACACGCCTATCTTCTCTTTTATTGCAGAGCATAATTTTGCAGAGATTTTTCCATAGGGCTTTGGTTTTTTTCAGGCTGTGAGGTCAGTTTTGGCGCCTACATGTACCTATATGTTACAAGGCTGTATCTATTTTACATGCAGTGCTGTATATTTACATGTATATATACATGTAAAATATATTTACATGTATATTTTTGTGGGATCCAGAATTCCTTTATAATGGCCTGTAAGCTCTGCCCTTCTCTGGCAAAGGTCCAAGTGATTTGTTTTGTCTCCCTTATAAGCAGTGTAAAATAACTGTTGGTTTTCTCTGGCACATAAGCAGAACACACCCATCATTCAAGTACAATTTAAAATAAAAAACTGAAAAAACTTGCTCTCTTAAATTTTCCCAGTGTTAGAAAAGTAGAAGCACAAAAGAATTTGAAGCAAAGGAAATCAGGAAAGGACAAAAGACACAAGGCCTTGTTTGAGTAAAATTATGAGTTTCAGCTATGGTCTGGAGGTGATTTTCTCCACTCATTACCACTCTAACCACCTGCACAGATGGCCTCTAAAATCTACATAAAAGCAAGAGTTCAAAGGTTAGGAAATAATGAAAAGATGATGCCTACAGTCAAATAAAATTATAGCTTTTTGCTATTGAGGCAAATGCGTACAATCAGAAATTCAGAAATTATAAGAAGATGTTTAAATAACTGTTTTAAGTAACAGTAAAGGGCAGAAAATTAGAGAAGATCACATGAAGGTTATAGAAAATTATGTCTATTAGCATCACTTGTGGTTGCAGCACTGAGCAAACTGTTCTTATTAACGATTTATTCTAAAAATCCTTCTACTGTGAAATCAAATGCAGTGTTTCCCTTCATCTCCTTGCTCCTTGCATCCCATCTCTCCATTGCAAATACGGAATGCAGCTGGTCACACTTCCAATCTCCCTGCTTTTCTTCTACCTGGGCATTAGCAGTAGCCCTCTGGGATTCTTTGAAACGTGGCTGGTGAGAAAGATATTTTGCTGTTTACAATGACTAGCAATGCTAGCAAGCATACAGAGAGCTTAATTAGTTTTTCTTTATCTCTGTTTCAGTGTGTCTCAAAGTCTCTCAGTGCTGAAATATATACTCTCTCACACACACACTGAGGAGAGAGAAGCACATTGAGAACAAACTCATTTTGAGCATCACCTTATGGTTTTAGCAGCTCTGTTGGCTCTGCTTGGAGCAGTGAGAAATGTTTGGCAGCTCTGTTGCACGATTTTCTATGTGCTCATCAGTTTGATCCAAATGGGTGAACAGCTGGGATCTCACCATCTTGAAGACAATTGCTGCTGGAGTTCATTTCTCTGGCAGACATTCTGCTGTAATCTTGCTGAAAGGTGCTTTGCTATTTTCCTTTCTTTCCCTTTTGCCTAATGAAAAGAATATTGAAGTGCAACCAGAGAGTCTTTATTATCTCTGGTTAATCATTTTACAGTGAAGAGTATACTATTTTATTTCCAGAATTTCAGGGAAGGCATGACATATTGTAATGTGGCTTTTTTTCCACTGAAAATATAAATAAATGTTTTTTCTTAGTTGAAAAAAATAACCAACCRTATCAGTAAACCTCAGTAATTTATGCAGAAGGCCCACATATGGTCCCATTGAGATAATACCTATTAGTAGTTAGAAAGGATGACAGAAATCTTGATTTTTCCCAAAGGGAGACAAGTATAAGGTAATAGGGCAAAGATCCTTGAAGTATTGCTGGTTGTTTTGTGTGTTTGTGGAAGTTTATGTTGTGGGGGTGGGGTTTTTTGTATTTGTTTTGTTTTGGTGGTGGTTTTTTGTTGGTTGGTTGGTTGATTTCTTTTTTTTTAAGGCCATAAAGTACTTTATTAGAAGTAAGGCTCCCCCCTGCCAAAACATGAAGTGATAGTGTGTTTGTTGGTTGGTTGAAGGATGTGCCCTGCCACCAAGTAGATCCAAAGATTTGAATGGAATTTCATATCTCAGCTTTTTTGTTACCATTTGTTTGACTTTGATTTTTTTAAACTTTATTTTTCCCCAACAAACATGTCCTAAGGTTTTTCTTTTCTGTAAAAGAATACTAATTATATTAAAGTCACTGAAACTACATACCACTCAAGGGGGAACCTTAACTCGGGTATCCTGGTTCTTCACCAGGAGGAAGTAAATTGTCTTTTTCTTAGTTTTCTTAGAGAAGACTGAGGTACAGCATGTAAAGTGAATCATCTGTGTTCACAAAGTGAGAAAATACTTGACCCAATTTTACTTTTAGAAGTAACAGACAGATGTTAATTTTCTGGATGACTGCTGGTTATTTGCAGTCAGCTGATCTGATTAACCTTAATATTACACATCATAACCTCTCTGTGCAGTTATCTCTAGAGGAAAATGGACTGTTTGTCTGCATCTAATGACRACTTAGAATAAGAAGCACAAGGGATTCTTGGCGTAATTTGCTTTGCTTAATGTAAGACTTAATTCCTGGTGTGACAAAGCATTATTGTTACTATGTGACACTCTGGCACAGTTATGTATTTAGTCTGTTCTGAATAAGGATTTAATTATGGTTGCAATCTCTTATGTATTCCCCTGAGTAATGCAGGCAAAGAGCACAAAGACTGTCATGCYTCTTCAGCCTCCTCAGGGCTGTGGTGGAGCCACTGGTGATTTTCAACTGGTCTTGATTTAGGAGAAGTTTGTGGCTCATGAGTTTGCAGTCAGCAGAAAGCTGAGGACTTTCTTCCTCTCCTCCTATGTCTCTGACATTGACATAGATCCAAAATCATTCCATCTGAATTAAAGCAATATCTGAGGTGTTTTAGAACTAGAAGAGAGAGGCAGTGTGTTAAGGGATGGGTCAATAAATTGGGAGTGGTCTAGGTGATGTATAAGGAGGGCAAATGAACATGGGAAAGAAATATCCCTGGAAAAATAATTCAATTTGCAATAGTCACTTTATAAGCTGCTGCTGAAATAAGCTGTATGCAAATTGATGATTTTGTGATTATTTTTCAGGGGRKKKTTTTGGCTTTTTTTTTTCTCCTTTTTTTTTCMTTCTACACTTGTTAGTTCTGGAARAAAATTTGCTCMGTTTGGAGTATGTAAGSAACATTTAAGTCTCTTCTTTCCCCAAAAACCTTGATCAGTTTTAGGAGAAGTCASTAAATACTTGAACCTAGTTTTTCTTTGCTGCAGAAAAAAAGCTGGCAGAGTGATTGTGTGTTCATTCTAGGAATAACCTTTTCAATTAATAATTTTCTTCTCACAGCCTGTTCACTGTTAGTCCAATCCAGAATGTAATTCCCTGGAAATGTTAGCTTTCCAAGAGAAACAAACAATAAATCTCTACGAGCTACTTGGAACAAATACTTGTTCCTATACAGGAGAATTGTGTGTAYAGAAAATTTCTGCTTCCAGGTGCTTCTATCTTTTATTCTTCCTTTTAAAAAAAAGTGTTCTTCTTATGTTTGGGTTTTTTTTATGTAAAACAAAAGTATAGTTTTTGTGGCAGGAAAAGAGAGGGTTTTTTGGTGATGTGTTTGATTTGGTTTTTGTTTGATGTGTTGGATTTTTTTTCTTAAGAAAAAGCTCTAAGTTAAAAGCCCTAAATTAACTAAGAGCTGAATGGGGAAAAAAAAGAAAACCAAAAAAAAATCACCACAGTTAATGTATGGTTTTGTAAAAATGGTTTGTTCTGTTTCCTCTCTTTCCCTGTATAGTTGGTTTAGCCCTTATTGTATACAGCTCCCTTATTGTATACAGCTGTCATTCTCCTCTCAGGTGCGCCTTTCATTCCCGACAGTTCCACGTCACTCTTCCTAACCTTAATGCCTCAGGGGTCAGTCTGGGCTATTCCCCACCTCTGTGTTCCCCTCATTGGTGTAAGCATCGTCATTCTACCTTCTGTTCTTCCCTTTCTGGCTGTAGTTGTACCCTCCCCTGAGACCCTGCTCTATGTAAGTTAGGGTAAATGTGGGTTCAGGATCTCTGCCTNCCTGAGACCCTGCTCTATGTAAGTTAGGGTAAATGTGGGTTCAGGATCTCTGCCTCTGCCCTGCCTTTGAGTTAAGGTCGTTTTCTGTTAATAAATGGTTTAGCCCTTATTGTATACAGCTCCCTTATTGTATACAGCTGTCATTCTCCTCCCAGGTGCACCTTTCATTCCTGACAGTTCCACGTCACTCTTCCTAACCTTAATGCCTCAGGGGTCAGTCTGGGCTATTCCCCACCTCTGTGTTCCCCTCATTGGTGTAAGCATTGTCATTCTACCTTCTGTTCTTCCCCTTCTGGCTGTAGTTGTACCCTCCCCTGAGACCCTGCTCTACGTAAGTCATCGTAAGTGTGGGTTCAGGATCTCTGCCTCTGCCCTGCCTTTGAGTTAAGGTTGTTTTCTGTTAATAAAATCAATCCTCAGAGTTGCAAGCAGAGCCAGCCTCGTGATTTCCTACCCCAAACATCTGGTGGGTGCTAAGAACACTCGGGAACCCTGAGGGAAATGTCACAGGCCCGTTGCTCATGGTCCCTGGATTAGGAGCACACCATGACAATTAACTGTATTTCTTGTTGTTTCAAATGTTGCTGCAGTTGAATTAGATACATAGTGGAAATATGGGAGCCTTTATTTATAAAATATAAATATCCCAGTGATGAAAGACACAACCTTTTTTTTTTTTTAATGCTTTGAGCAGAAATCCTCTTCAAGCGTAGCTCTTTAGGAAGAACAAGTCACACTTTCCTGTCAATGGAATGGATCTTGTGCCTGATTAACTTTCTTAACTTCTCCAAAAGAAAATCTCCTCAACTGATTTGTAACATCTCTATATGTATGAGTGATAGTCATAAATGTAAAACACTTAAATAAATTAAATACAAATATTGCAAAAAAATGACAAACTATATGGATAGTTATTTGAATGATAATCTAGTTTTAGCAAGGCAATGTGACAGTATTTTTGAGCAAGTTCAAAAGACAAAYTTAGAGAAGTTAGAGAATTTTCTTTCCTTCTTTGGAGGAAAAAGCCTGCAAGCTGAATCTTTTTTAGACATATAGCAACTTTCAAAAGAACATGTTTAAATTAGTGTACCTGTTTGAAGTGGCGGAATCTGGGCTTATAGATATTCTACTTAATTGACCAGACACTGAAAAAACTGAAATGGGATGGAAGAAGCTTGATTTCACTTGTTTCTTTCCTCTCAAGGGGACTTTCCCATCCAGTGTGGGTCATGCTGCAAATCTAGCAAAGTCTTCCACTGCTAGTAACAGGTTCCTCTAAATTAAATACCTGGTATTGTTTGTCCCCACATGACTTWCTTTTTGGTAAGAACAAAACTTTTTGGCTTTGGTAAAAACAATAATTTTGTCTTCTTTTAGGATTGTTTGTAATTACTCATTTTAATCTACCCCTAGTATAAAAAAACCAAAACCAAACCTTACATATGTTATGACCATTCTAAGAATTTAGGAAATGGTCTAAGAAATAACATAAGATGGATGAAAGTGAGAAAAAGGACCAGCTTAAATCCTTTCCTAGGAAAAGTCTGTGTTGAAATGCATTGTAAAAGCAGCAGCTCCTGTATTACAAGGTGACAAGATGCCATCTATAACTGTGAAGAAACATTCAGAGCTGCTTCAGTTTGTCACATTTCTGGCAACCATAATGTTCTGCTGTCAAGTATTTCTAGTTTTGCAATAGTGAGTTTTGGTCTATGAGTAAAAATGTATACATGTAACATTCAATTCTCTAACTTAAAGCATGAGAAGTAAAAGAAGTCTTACCTCACCAAATGTATTATGAGTTTTTATTGTACAAGCTTTTATTTTAATTTTAAATGATGGGGGGTAGAAGCACTTTTCCAAAACAGCAGCTTTAAAAATACATTTTTTACAAGTGAATGTGATTTTAATGAAAAATAGAAACATTGTTTGAGGGTTGGAAGCAGGAAAAAAAACTAGAATGAAGATTTAACTGGCAGTGTTTGAAATATTTGAGGTTGTATATGCATCTGAAATGTGATGAAATGGTGTCCAGTCAAGAGAATTTGATGCTGTCTGCAGGTTTGGATGAATAAATTGCATCTATAGCATGATTATTCTGTTGTGAAATGAAATGCAAAGCTTGTTGCATGTGTTGCATTAAGTCAGCCAAATATTTCTGTAACTTCTACCCTGAAAAACCAGCCTGMAGTAGTTAGACAAAGTTTTAGCTGAGCCAGGACCTTGGAACAGGCAGTGTGGTATAAGGAAAAACACTTGCTTCAAATAGTTAAACCAAAATCAGGATGTAAAGTGTTTTTAAAGTGAATTTATTAGTGGCTAATAGTCAACAGGCAATTGATGAACCATAAATGCAGGATCCACAGCAACAATAGAATAAGTAAACTGAAATRTTGGACACTTGCAAAGTGTTAACGAGACCCAAAATTTCTATCTACTGATCTACAAGTCTGAAGAAGTGACTGTTCTCTATGTACAGTGACATACATTCACTCACTGCCCCTCCCCAGCTCCTCACTCCTCTCTTGGAGAAGCTTTGGGAAAAAGGGATAAAGMTCTCTGGACAGAGTGGACCAGATTCTCCTTCTTTCTTTCTATTAAATCTGGATTTAGAGTGGGATAAGAGATTTTTCTATCCATTTAGGATCATGCCTAGCTTGGAAATAAAACTGGGAATAATCTCATGTGGTGCATTTACAATCATGTTTCCAGGTTTTTCGATTTAAGAAACACTGCAGGTGTGGTATGGACACTACTTTTTCTCCTATGTTTGGATACACAAAAATGATACCTTTGTGGAAGCAAATAATTCAAAACATTGACTCTTGCAATGTCAAGTCAGCTTGCTACAAAAGAGTTTGGAATCATTTGCTTCAACCTGCATGAGACTAATTCCTTGAAAACAATTTACTGTACATCAACAGACTGCACATAAGACATTTTTCAGAAATACAGGTGACAAGCAGTGGCAGCTGATCTCCACATGATTATAAGCTGTTCTCAAAGGTCTGGATGTTCAAAACTGTGCTTGCTGTGCAAATATCTCTGTGAGACTCGGGGAATCAGGGTCTATTTCTAGCAAGGAAGTTGGATATAATTTTGCCTGAGGTTGATTTGCCCAAYTCATTTGGTGTTGAGATTTTTCCCCATCCAGATGCACAAGGAAGACAGTGGGTAATACTTCTCTAATAAGATTAAGTAAGTGTTGAGCTAATGTTTCTCCCAAGTCATATCTGCATGGTTTTCACTAAAGGCTTTATAACAAGCTGKTTTTCTATATTGTCATGTGGCTGACACTGAAGTTGTGGTTATTATTGAGGTAGTTGATTTGTCTCTGTTTGTCCATTTGTTTTTCTTACTTGAAAGTGCTTGAAGTATATCTATTAAACTCATTGTCACTACAAATTGTCATTACAGTTAATCAATGTGATTTTTCCTGGTAATTTCTTACAGTCAGGCTGGCTTCAATACTGGTCTCATTATTTCTAGCCACTTTTTAGCCATTTACTTTATCCTGTTTGAATCAGCTTAATTTAATCCCRTAGTGTTCCCTCTCACTCCTCTTGTTTCTTTCTCATTCAATGCTTTTACCAGCTCTCAGTTTTTGTTAAAATTACTTTAGCTAGAGCAGAAAACTTGGATGGTTCAGATGCATGAATTACCACTGGCTGCCATTGGTTTTCCATATATCCTACATTATTTAATACATTTGGATGACTTGTTAAAGATCTGGGGTTTTCTTTGGTTTTGGTATAAATTCTCTGACTTCCTGACACCCAAGCCTTATCACTATGTTGTASAACTGTAGCAGTGCTGGAGCAGAAAGCCCATTCTGGTTCTGCTTTCCATGCTGGTATCTGAGATAAAGTGAATCCCATCAGATGATAGCAGGTATTGACGAACATTTGTGGGAGTGAAGGAGAATGAGTGCAGCTAAATCTGCCAGAAGGAAGCAGTGACAAGCTAATAGTGGAAATAAAACATGTATAATTTTTAAGAGATGATCTTGCATTTAATTCTTTGTAGCCCTCAGAAGACTGGAGAAACTGTGTAGGCTTAGTGTAGAGCAGCTGCTGTGCATGGTGCCTCAGCACTTCTGTGAATGCTTTGTGTGGAACCTGAAGCTCATAAAACACAAGTTATTTTCCTTATTTTCTAGCAGCAGCAACTCCTTAACCATCTTTAAAGATAATTCCTTTTTTGAGTTTTTATTGATCACTCATTTTCAAGAAAGTGGTAACTTTCAGTCARCCTCTAGAGGTCAAAGAGTTCTCGTTTCCTGCATTAAAGCATTTCTTCTCTTAAGCCTTTTTAATTAAGTCATTCTTACAGACAATCCTGGGAGTTAATCCCCTCTTGAAGACTGGGTAGCTTTGATTGTCCAGAATAGCTGAAAGAATTTATTGTCCAACAATATTAAAAGATTCCTTATCAAATTCTGAAAGATAACTAATTAATCACAGAAATAAAACTAAGATCTCTAAGTTTAAATGATTCTCTTAATAGAGTTACTTATTTGAAGTGTTTCAAGTGACCTTACTGTAACTGCCTATTAAATCTTCTATTTTTATAAAGTAGAGGAGTATTGAACTCATGTCTGGTCAAAAGACATTAGATCCTGCTAAACCTTTGAAGGGAACATATGTTAATCTATTGCAAAATGAATGTGAAGRAGTAGTATTTTCCATGTACATATGTACACATTTATGTATAATGTACATGAATCTATAGATTACATTAATGCTTTACCTTCAGACTTGGAAAACTGTTGTTTATTGTTGACTGATCTTCTTCTAAAGAAATGGGAGGCAGTCTGCTTCTGTGACTTCACAGTTCTGATAAGATCATAAGCACCACTGACTCTGAAACTGGGAAGATGGATTAAATTGGAATATAGATTAAATGGCTGACTGCAATTTTATTTTAGCTGCATTTAAACCCTGCACCGGTCAAATAGGTCAAATAGAAGCCTGAATAAGCTTTTTCTGTCATCTAAGGAGTTGTGTGTCACATAACACATGCTTTGGAGCTTGGCAAATATCTTGCTTCACCTAGTCTGAGAAAACAATTTGACATTCTGCTTCAGAATTCAGTTTTCACTGTCTTTTACATGTTTTCTTTTTTTTTTCTTCTTTTTTCCTATGTTTTATCCTGTCTCAGAGGCAACTAAAGGTGCTTCCAGTGTAGGCAAAACTGAATTTTTGTCACTAAACAGATRAAGGGCCAAAACTTGTCTTGATGCTGTCATCTTGTTTCTCATCCATCCAGCATCAGAATCAGTTTCAGTGAGGAGTTTACCACTATTATAACTTTAGAATATGAAGTCATGTACACAGAATTATCTTGAAATATGATATGGTTTTATACATATTAGAAAATRCATCCTCAATTCAAAGCATCATTTATCTAATAAAGGAATTTAATATAGGTGTAGAATAAATCTGCAAAATTCTTTTCTGAAGTTTCTGTTCTACTAATTCTGGTCCAATTGAGTTAGCTGTGGAAGAAAGTATGAAATGGTTAATCAGAATCTGAAAGCAAGTGAACAAAAAATATGCTGATGCTTCTTAGATTACAACATTTGAAAATACACAGGTGTGTTTTCAGGCYTGAAATTCTACTGCAATTGTAGCTGTCATAGGTCCACTCAAATGAAACCTGTACAGGTCAATTAATTTAATATTTTTCTAGTATATGAGGGGAAACATAGCATCAATGCTTCCTGAAAATGAAGAATTTCAAATCTAGGTTTTGCATGAGTAATCAAGCATGTCTAGGTGTGACACATAAGGCAGGTTAAGTAAAACAAAATGAAATTGTAAAGCAGAGGTTTCATACTGCTTCAGATATGCACATTGTTATTATAAAAAACTGTATTTTAAATGGGATTTAGTTTTATGTGTAATACCTTTGTTGCCATATTCACTTATTTGAAGCCATACTATACTCTAATTAGGAAGGTAGAAACTATTCTGGAAAGTAAATTGATGTGGCAAGGAATAGCTGTGAGTGGCTTCCAGCAATCACCCAGTCCATCTATCTGCCTCTGAACAGAATMAGATGCAGACAGTATCTGCTTTATATAACAGGTTATTCATAACACCTGCTTGTGAAGGAATCTTCAACCACCTCCCAGATAACTTTTTGCATCCTTTTCTCCTCATGTTTTACTTGTATTTTCCACCCTTCTATTTAAAAAAGCACCTGGACATGGAAATGTATATTTTCTAATCTCTATGTGAAAAAGAAAGGAAGAGGGTTTGGAGGAAAATGGAAGGCTATATTGCTAAATCAAATCAACACAAGCAAATAGGAGCACTAAATAGATGTGTAAACTGTATTATGAAAAAGGACAGCAAGCTCAAATAGTTAAAAGGTGTATCTTATTAAAAACGTTGCACAGCTCTGTATGGGTTTATGSCAATATATGAATTTTCTACTATTTTACACTATGATAATGCAGAAATTGTATGTAGCTAYTGCAGTTGTATACTTAAATTGTAACAGTTGAGGTTTTAAGAATGTTGCAATGTTACCCTGAAGGTATGTTTATGAGTTTGGTTGCATTTGGGTTCTGGGGAGGTTTTTTGT
>CADDXX010000748.1:275075-304563 GCA_902810485.1 Alauda arvensis
TTCTTTGGTTGGTTTGGCTTTTTAGGGGTGTGGGTCTTTGGTTTCTATTTTTATCTTTCTTTTCTTTTCCTTTTAAATCTTATGTGATAGTATGGCCGTTTTGAAAAATCCCTGGCACCTTTGGGTTTTAGGATGCACAAAAAACTCCATGAATTTTTAACATGTAATTGGTGAGTATCAAGGAGAAGTTTAAGCCTTTATCCACAGTTGTGTCACACTGGAAGCAATTACCAATCTATACTTTCTATTTTAACATATAGATTGTAGATAAAGTAGATATTTTATCTGTATGTAAATTACATTTGACTTTATGAATATAGTTCCTGTTATAACATATTATTATCTGAATTGTGCCATTAAGCATGCAGCRTTTTTCAACATCAATTTAAACAGAACTAAATGTGTCCTCTTGAACACAGTAATTGCATCCTAGCATCCCTTTTTATTTAAAATAATTCATTTTATAGATGATAATCTAGTTTATCTTTTAATATAAATTCCTTGGGGCACAGATAATGCATTATTCTCTATTTGGAAGACAGGCACATCATGGGAACTATAAGAAATGAAGGATAGTAATTACATTCCTTAAGGGGAGAAGGGRAAGCTTAGTTTAAATTTTAAGGGAGATACAAATGAACACTCAGTATGGAATGAATTTCAAGCCAGATGAGCAAAATCTTTGTCTATTTGTTTTAAAAGAAAAGAAGCATTAAAAAGAATTAAAGTTTCAGGCTGTTTTTGAAAAAATAATGGCTTGAAAATATGCTGAATGTTAGGTTTGAATGTATTTTCTGTATTTTCATTCTGATAAAATGAATTATTAGTCCATACTATTCTAGTATTAAAGGTAGCTGATCTTTTGTCTTTAAAGAAAAATACAGGAAACGCTTATTTTCTTCTTCTGCTGGCCATAAAAATGAGTCAAAGTAACAAAAAAACACATTCTAACACTTGGGGTTTGTGAATAAATTTTCATAACTCTTTAGGAAGTTTTTTTTAATAAGGACAAACAAAAATTAAGCAGGTCTGTCTGTCCAAGCTGACTTTAAGCTGTATTTCTCAGTGATTATACTATGCMTCTGAAGTCTGTCCTTCATAATGGATGTATAATCAGTGTGTCAAACTCTTTGATAATTGAAAAATGCAGCACTTAACAAAGAATCAGAGAAATGAAAAGTAATGCCTGTTTTGTTTCTAACCTCTGCATGTTATAGCAATGCAAATGCTACTGTTTTGAATGAGTGAATGCTAAAATCAGATTATTGACCAAGCTTCCTTTGTTAATTCATTAATATAAAACTRCAGAGCAAAGAATGGGATTTTTAATTTGTTGTCATTGTTGTGGTGTCCTAGGAACTCCTCAGCATTCTTATAGGAGCAGTCAGTTATTTTCTAAGAATCCACATTTTGTGGTGCTTGTTCCTATGTTTGGCACAAAGCCTTTAACCCAGATTTTTTCACCAATACCTGTGCTTTGTGATTAAAATAAACCTAAACGTGTTGCCTGCATAGTCAGGAAACAACATATGTACCTACCTGAAGGGTGCAAATTATTGTTGGGTAGAGACGTGGCTGTGTACAATTCCCCAATGAGACAATGCAGGAGCTCTACAGCTGCCTGGGCCACARTAGCAAAGAAAAAGATCAGATTTATTGTCTGTCCTTGGATTAAAAATGTCCACATATGCTTGAATTAAAATGGATGACCATGAACTAGATCAATGACGGGTTGAACCCTTCCTGGGTTCTAAAGATGCAGGGGATAACTTTTTCCATTTGTATTGAACTTTTTTGTATGAGTCAGACTCCAATTAGTACAGACACTTGCGATATTAAATTAATCTTTTTTACGTATTTGGTTTTTTTGTACAGCTATTTTACAGTAATACAAAGAAGAAAAACTCTGCTAATTTTTTGATTGGGTTTTTGAGCAGTCTGGTAATGTAAGTTCTAAATAAGTCATCTTTTTTAAAAAAAAATGTTTTCCTTTCAGTAAAGGTATTAATATTTTGTTGCTTTCTATTTGTTTGGGCAGAATAAATGTTATYTAACCAATGCATATAATAAGGGTAGAAAATTGGTCAGATGGGAAAAGTTGAGTCTAAATTGTTATTATCAAACAATCCAAATGTAAACGTTGGTTCTTGCCCTTGAAAGGAARTAAATAGTTAACATAAAACATAAGTTCTTGCTTTCAATACATGTATTTTAGAGACCCTTTTGAATTTTAATGCAGGAGCTATTTTCTAATTCATTTAAATGTAATCGCTATTCTTAAGGTTGCATTTTATGACAAGTTTGACAATCAGTCACTGTAGAAAAGTTTTTGAAACCATAAAGCCTTGAATATATTAAAAAACAAAGGTAGTTTTGCTATCAGAGAAACTGATAATGCTGAAAGCAAGCCAAGGCATGTTATTAAAAAAAAAAATTCTCTCAAGGCTTCAACCTTTAGAGATCAGTTCATCTGAAAGATTTTTGTCGAGGTAGTGTTTTAAAGCGTGCACACACAGGGATACGCAGGCACACACAGAAATTCAGCGGTGCCCTCAGGGTGCCTCCTTTTGTATTACAGGGCAGCTCATTCGCAGCTCACCCAGGATGGAACTGCTCWGCTTCCCTTTGTGCTCTCAAAGCCACCTAAAATAAAGCAAATAGAAGTACCCTCGGGGCACGGCATAYAATGTGCCTAGAAATGCCACGGATCCTTTGGGGTATGGAGAAAATAATAATAATAAAAAAAATAACAGGAAAGAATTTGTTTTCCTCCRTGGTAAATATAAACACCAACTATTTGATTTATATTTCTGAAGTTGAGCTTGTCATTTTCTAAAAAGTTGAGGGTTTGTAGTATCTTTTAATTTCAAGAGCCAAACAATWGGTCACGTCACGAGGGATGAGGGTTGTTCCCTGCGAGATTTGCCTGTCCCTGTACACAGAGAACACTTTCAGAGTAATTTACATTTTCTTTAATAAGAAACCAGAAACTTCAAAATAAAAGACTAAGCACAACGAGAAGTTGTGGCTGAWATTCTGCATGATGAAGACTCCCTTTACAAAACAAGATTGAGTATTATGAATGTGCTTGGGGTTTTTTTCACAGAAAATAATATAATTCTTTGTAAAAAACAGAAAAAGGTACTTCAAAGCTTTGCATTTTATGAGTTACTGCTTATCTTGTCTAGCATATTAAAAAAACAAACCACTGAAAAACCCCASGAAGCTTTATCCAGTCACACTGCTTCCTTTTATCTTAGGATAAATTAACATTAATATCTTTGATATAATGTAATAAAGTTTTCATTATAATTAAACAGAGTTGTATTTAAAACAGTTTTACCCTTTTAATTTACAAAAAAAATTGTATAGAAGAGGATGCTTTTGTCCTCTTATTTCTGGAACATTTAATATKTTCTTATGTTTCCTTCTAAAATGCAGGGGGCATGTTTTGTGCTTGTTAAGACTACAAGAGAGTCTCAGTCACAGTTTGAATCAAGAGCCCTTTTGTGGACACTTACCTCATGGTTTGGATTTTTACTGCCATTTTAAAAGGTTGATTATGAGCAGAGGTTATCAATGAGCTTGAAAGCTATTTCCAGTCATCTGAAGTAATTTAAGGTGTCATGCAAATGTTACTAACTAGATACCCCTGCTGTAGTGAAGGGTTTCAATTCAACCAAAACCAAGGGTATTCTTAGGCTTGCTCCTAAGTGTGGTTCTACAATTTTACCCTTTATTTACTGACTATTTCATAAAGCTGTTTATCTTTTATGCTGTATTTTGCTTTTATGTTTCTACATTGCTACTTTGCCACCAGCACTTCATATGTTAGACTTTTGCTATTTCCCTTATGCATAAATTTTAATATAGCTATTTACTAGGATTGKTTTTTTCCATTTTACCTCAAGTACAGTTGTAATTCTGAAAAGTGTCTTCCTAGATACAGTTTCCTAGCAGGCCATTATCTTATAGGTGCTTTACAACCCAAATAGGTTCATTTGGGTTGTAAAGCACCTCTAAGATAATTGAGTCCAACCACTAACCCAACACTGCCAGTTTCACCACTGCATGTCCCTAATGCCACAACTACTTGTGTCCCAAAGTCTGGCACTTTGGGGTATACTTTTTTTTGGGTGGGGGCCAATATCCCCCTTGTTTCCTAAGCCTGTGCAGGGTGTGGTGGTGATCTGGGGACTGATGAGCCCTTTCCAGGTTTTTTATTTGGCATTGTAGCACAAAGCAGCTGGCCCTTGTGACCCCATGGCCAGCCAGCCATGGAACAGCAGGGCTGATGCTGGAGCCATGGAGGTCCCAAAATGTTATCAGARTTATTGCTTCCACCTTCTCACTTCCTCTTGAGGTCAGAAGAGTGGGGTCAGGCCAATTAAATGCCCAATCTGCTGGACCATGGGGTACCACAGTGGGCTGTAATGTCAGCTTTTCCTGTGGTGCTTRTTTAAGGCAGGTCACCATAGACAATGCTGTCTTTCAGCTAACCACAAGCCAGAAAAAAGCTGGAATTGTAAGGAAAGAAAACTAATTCAATGTAATTTTGGAGAAGACTGGAAAGCTGTCAGCAAGAGGAAAAGAACTTGAAGAAAGACAAGTATTTGCTGTCAAGCATTATCTTTTRAAAGGACTGCTCCCAGGTTCTTGCAGTTTCTTGACAATGAAATAAAATCAGAAAGCCAAAATACAGTTTTTGGCAATGCAGAGATTTTGTTGCTGTTGTTTGATATTACCTCTAGACTCAAGAAACAGCATGATGTATGTTTTCTTGGTTCCAATCACTAACATGTCTGAAATTGGTAAGAAAAGCCAGAAGAGACTTCTTTTCCTCTAGCTTAAACATGCTTTTCAAAGTATAAAATTTCTATTTGCTCTCAGTTTTGCTTCAGGCTGAGAAAGAAAGGAAACAGGGTTGTTTGAAAACTTGAACTTATTATGCAGAAGAGGTACAGCACCCCTTGATTAAATACTGCTGCAGTAATTAAGTCTTTACTATCTTGACTGAATGTTGTGATTTTTCCTTCAAACACTGAAAAATCTCAGTCTTACCTGTGAGCACAGAGTCAAACAGGAAGATACTTTTCAATATTTTGAGGTTTTCTCTATGCTCCGTTAAAAAATGTAATAAAATGTGTTTTCCAACAGTTAGTACTGTTATTTGGCCTTTACCAAAATGAATTTTCTTTCATATTGTAACTGATTTTTCGAAATTACCATGATTTTAAATATATCAAGATGCAGGACTAGATTTCTTTTCCCACCCCTGGTTTCTATTTTATTCCRTATTCTGTTGCAAGATGTTTATTTTCATTTTTCAAATGATGTTTACCACTCCATCCATCATTATTTTTATGACAGAAATGGATAATGAAGAACAAACACCTTACTGACCTGGTCTGAATTTTATGTATGTGTGTGGTGGTCATTAGATGATGAGCTTGAGGAGGGGTGAGGGACTGATGAAAAACAAAGTTTACTTCCTGTATAAATACACGTTGGTATCTCTCATAAGCCACACACTCCCTGAAGTAAATCAACCCATTGTTGTGGGTCAAACAACTTTCCTGTAGCTGAAAGGCAAGTAATGAGCTGATGGCATGAAGTTAAAAACAGTACAGTCATTTAAAAAAAAAGAATTCTACAAGTGTTGCCTCTGTGCATTGAGGCACCTTTAATAAGTGGGATTAACTTTTTTTTTATATTGTTCAGGAATTTTGAATTTGTTGTAAGCTGTGAAACTTTTTAAGTGTTAAAGCATGATTTGGACTTCACTACAAATTACGTAATAATGATGATATTATCTGCAACACAATACAGGAATGTAATCTGTCTTTCTTAATCTTTGTTTCTTACAAGTGTTTTCAGAAAGTCAATGTCACTATGCTGTCATCTGGACTACTCCCAGTYTGAGTTTTAATCCTTGGAGAAATGCTTATATGCACAGAGGTCAAGGCAAGAGCTTTATGATTTACTCCCTTTCACRGCAATAAAACTGTATTTATAAACTCCACAGTACATCTGGCTTCTAATTTATCATTCTTCAGGTACATAAACAGTGCTTTAACCTAGCAAAAATCCTGTTTTGCCTCAGGGAAAAGTCCTGAACCCAGTCCCTGGAGAAATTCCTTTGTTTCTGCCTCTGTGATTAAGTAGTAAATAGACACTTGTTTGCTTTGGAATTTTCCTTGTGTTTGTTTGTCCACTCTTGGATTTTGTCTGAAATAAGAGGGTGGGGCTGATGGAGGGGAGGTTGCTGTCCAAACGCTGAAAGATTTGTATACTGATACCAATGAGATCTAAGATCTTATGCTTTGTAGGGTTCTCTGTAGAAAGAAGAAAATACAGTCACAAAACCTTTGATGTACAAAAAGATTTTTATTTTAGTTAAAGCACTATTCCACTTATGATAAGGGATAAATTAATATTCTTCTTAGTTACTAAGTGCTTTTTGGTGAGTCATAATTCATTTTGCAGACAGYTTCAAGCTCAAAAAGACTACATGTACCTCACATTTCTGAAGGTGTTTCTTTTGTGGGAATAATCCTCCATGAGTCATTGACTCGGACAATCACTGTGAGTTGTCATCCTCTTGGAGGTTCAACATTAATTAATGCATGGTTGGGCTGGCTAATTAGGGTCTTTGTCTTCTACATTTTCCACAACACTAAACTGTGGCCAGAATCAGTTGGCTTGTTTTGATTTGGGATTTTGGCTGTTTGTTGTTTTGACTTTTTTTTTTTATTCTTTTTGGTTTTTTTAAATTTATTTCTTCTTTTTCTTTCTCTTTTAAATTTGCAAATACATAGGTTGGCTTTGCTAAGAGTAGAAGATTGAACAGTGTTAAGAGAGAAACCTTGCCACATGTGAACCTTGATTTCACTAGAGACAATGTTGATKTGAATCCAGAATGTAAGTATATTCTATGACAATCATGTTTTATATGGGTATATACTGATTTTTCTGTTTCTTCCCAATTCAAGGCAAAGCTCCTGACAGAAAGGCAAATCTCTTGCTCTGAGTGTTAGATCATTTTAAACTAGCAACAGTGGTGAATTTAAAAGCTGGTTTACTAGCAGTACTTCCAAAGTTATGACAAAGAAATGACCCAARGGTTCTGAGATTTTGAATTTCTTTTCTCTGCATCTTGCAGGAATTATGTTCCCTTTTTTTTCCCTGCTCATTCATCACCAGCTAGACCAGCTTTACTTACAGAGCCTGTAATTTGGTAAYATCGGAGGGCTAGAGAAACAGAATGGACCATAAACTTAAGTAAAATATYTCTGTTATAAAAAGCTTGAAGCTCCTTTCCCCCTCTTCTCACTATTCCTGCTTGGCCWAAGACATTCTGCAGGCTTTCTGTTTTTGTTGGCTTTCACCAGGACAGAATATTTCAGCTGGAAAGCCCCTATTTTGTGTACTTTGCCTCTTTTCTGAGGTTGCAGGTTACAACAATTTTCAGTCCAAATCTCTGAAAGGAAAATCCACTATATGGCTTAAAATTGGAGGGCTATCTTCTACAGGGACCTAATGGAAAAGCATTCATTTTGCTGAAAAGGCCAAGGCTTTATGCTAGGCTTGTGCCAGACTTTTAGATATCCTTTTCTATATGTTTGTTCATTTTGTCCTTTTTAGGTCTTCAAGCAATTAGTTTTTATTTGCATGCATCATTTCACTTCTTTGCTCCCAGGATACAGTCCTTGCTGTCTGGCTGTCCTAGGAGTTTTTTCCTCTCAACCTTCCATTTGGGTTTTCAGTCATTTTGCTCAGGCTTCTATTTGTGTTCCATATCCTCAGGGCTTTTTTTTTTTTTTTTTTTTTTTTTTTTTTTTTTTTTTTTTTTTTTTTTTTTTTTTTTTTTTTTTTTTTTTTTTTTTTTTTTTTTTTTTTTTTNTTTTTTTTTTTTTTTTTTTTTTTTTTTTTTTTTTTAGTTAGTGACAGGTTGTGCTGCTCATCTGAACAATGACACCAGTAACTTACGTGTCTTTCTCTCAATGAACATTGCTTAGTTTTTATTGCCCTTTATAATTCATTGACTGTTTTGAGTTCTTCATTCTYAAAACTTCTATATAAAGGAAGAAGCAACAAAAGACACTACCTGGTTACAAATATTGATTGGWTTTTATTTTTGTCAGGACTGATTGTGGTATTTTGTAATTAGACATTAAATTCTTCCGAAATTAATATGACTGGATAATCATTATTTTCAGAGGCAAACTTCAGAAAAGGATATCTGTTAAGCCCTAAAATAATTTWAAGGTCTTGTTTTTGAAAGTGAGTTGGTTCCYGTCTAAATCTGTATTTTGTTAGCATTCATGCAGTGTTTCACATAGATATATTTCATTGATGCAAACTATTTTCTGTAAACAGTAATTTAAATCAAATTCTGCTCTATGCCTTTATTGTGGTTTCAACTATTTTAATAAAACATTTAAATAAAAGTATGGTTATATGTATGGTACTCTGTCTTTATATTTAAGCAAATATTTATAAACCTAATAAAATTTTATTTATTGAATTGTATTCTATTTGATAATAAATATTTTAGAAACAATGTGGAAAATATTAGTGATTACAGTAGTTTTCCCCTGCTTTGAAGTAATTGTCTATATGTGAGTARTTATTCCCTTTAGATGTTCATGCATATAAATAATTGCCATATAAAATTTCTGGCTTGTATTTTTCAGTTAGGGGATTTGCTATAGGAAATATTTGGCCTCAGGTGAGCAGCTCACTGCTCTCTTTGGGGTTGCCCTGTCYTTATCACTGCACACTTATGTTAATGTTTGCAGAATTAGGGGAGTTCTTTTTAATTGTAAACTTTTAAATTCTTTCCTGTCTTACTGGAACTAAAATTTCCAAGGATTGTGCTAYAATAAGTGAAGTAAAAAGGATGATCGGGTATTTATAAAAACCTAAAGGCTTTTTGAATTGTTCCCAGTAGTGAATAAATTTACTGGTACTGTATTAATGACAATTAATACAATTATTGAGTTATGTATTGCTGAGGAAGTAAGGGAATACAGAAAGTACAAAATATAGAGAAAAATGATTTTTTTTTTCTCCATATATACCTTATTCTTTAGGCATTCAATTATTTAATTTCAAGGTTTTATTTAACTTCAGAAGGGTCATGTCCTTTGACCTATACAGTCCTCTCAACACCAGCTGGAACTAAGAAATGTATTTGCAGGATAAATAGGCATGAAAAGAACAAAGAATTGGATACAAGGTGAGAACATGACATTCTGGTGCCATACTTGGGCYGTAAAAGATCTTTTGAAAGTAGAAACCTGATGTTCAAATACAGCAAAATTTTCAATGGTGAAGCTTCCTGATACCTGAATTTATTTTTTTTTTTATTCCTTGGAAACTAACTCTGACATTAAGTGCTACTTAAAGAATTTTTGTGTTGAGGAAATCTAGAACTAGAATATACTTTTTAACTTATTTGTTCTGAGGATCTATTTAATGAATATCAGGATATAGACTATTGATCTCATCTTTGTGTTGTGTTGATCATCTTTTCCCATCAATATTACACACAAGTAATTATGTTTTTCCTGTTGATGTTGCTCATGAGCTGTAGCACTGGACAGGATAGAGGGATCAATACCATTAAATTTACAATTGAGAAGATGGGAGTTATTGGTGTAAATTAAATGGTTGTTACCTGGCAAAATTATGTTTGTGACAAAATTTCAATTTCTCTSATTTTAACTTCTGCGATTATTGAGAATAGAAGCACTCAGATGAGAAGTCATGTACAAGTTAAAAGTGACRTTGAAAAACCCCAAACACAGACAAATTAGTCTTAGAGAAGGTGTAGGAAGGGGGCAATGCTTCCTTCMGTTGTATTGATAACTATTGAATTGATACTCAATTTTGCCTATTGGTAAGAATCGGTTTAAAAAAAAAAGACACGCCCTATTTTGAAAATAAGATTTATTAATTAGTTTTAAAATAGAATTAGATTATTAGCTAAACTTTTGGTAATTTCTCATTATTTTTACTTATTTTAAATTGTTGGTTTTCAGGCTTTTTAAACATTTTATGTGACAAAAATATGGTCATTTGATTTGTGAGGTTTTAAAGGGGCTGGTGATAGTATTGGGTTTTTGAACTGCAGTGTGCTTACTGACATTCTGTGTATTTATACTGCATTACACTGTGTGTGCATCTGTTGGTTAWAATGGGCTTAAAATAGATTACTGAGGCAGTGTCTGCCCACACAATCAAAACACTTTGGCTTTCCTTTACTTATTCATTGACTGGTAAATTAATCTGCATCCATTTTTCAAGAAAGTTAGAAATAATCTCTTATGTTTTTCATAGTAAATTCACAATAAAACCCTATAGCAGGCTAATATTTGTCAAGCTGACCATCACTTCTTTATTATTTCTTTGTCTGCTAAGGTCCCAGGTAAAATTAACAAAGTTAATTTTATGGCTGTCACAATGTTAGTGGTCATCAGGTTTAGAAAATTCATGTTCATATGGAGAAGGGTAATGTTATCTGTAACTTAAAAAAATAAGATAAATTAGAGCTAAATACAGAAATGTTTAAACATTGATGTACAAGCCTGTTAAAATAACTAGACACAGCAGTATGAGTTAAGTATAAGTTAAGTTATTCATCAGGACAATTCAGTTTGTCCTCTGAAAATTGTATTCRTGGGTAGAGCTAAAAAGCCTGTAGCTTTTCTACTTTGTTAAATTGCTAAATGCCCCCAAACAGGCTAAGCCAGAAAACACTGTAGATTTGTAAATGTTGTGCATTTATCTCATCCCGGATCACAATTTTTGTCTTTTTTTTCTTCTCTCCTGTATTTTTCTTGCTSAAAAAATTGCTTGAATTCTGACAGAAGTTGGAAAAGAAAAATGAGCATATTAACATGTTAATGTATATTACAGAAAGGCTTTTTCAGTAAAGTGCTGATAACAGATGTGTTTTTAGAGACTAGTCTGCTGAGTTGAAGTACAGGAGCAGCCTTTGTGTTTGGCAGCTTGGGAACTATAGGAATTACAAATAGTATATRGGTGTCCCTCTGCATATCCTTAGTGCATCAATTCAAATGGAGATATTGTCTCTTTAGTGTATTTGTAAAATGGCATATTTTATTCTAATATATTCATTTTTTATTATTACAGAAAAGAGAATAATTAATACACTACATGAATTCCTCTACAATTATTTCAGATGTCTGTTGTGCTTGAAAAATATTTCTGTGTGAGAAATTTTAACACGTTAGTTAGAAAGGGTTTTAGGAGCTGCACAAGGTTAGACTCTGTAGATTCCTCCTTTTGTCAGTGAATCCTACATAGTCTCACCTCTGCAGATTAATCTCTCCCCATGCCTCACACAGGAACCAAATAATGTAAACCAAGTCGCCCATTTGGAATATTAAATGCAATATCACATTATTTTCATCTGGCATTCCAAACATTTAGGATTCAGTGAAGCAGGAAGAGGAAATGTTTTKTAGTCAACATGTTTCAGTCCTAGTGTTCACCCATGGTAATATTATGGGACAGCTAAGAAGAGACAGATTCAGATTTACTGGTTTTGTGGGTATGAGACAAATTGCCTGATGGTCACTCCTGTGAATGTTCTGGTCCTTACTTAACCTGTGTCCATCCCTGGAGATGTCTCCCATCTGTGTTTTGAGAGTTAGGATTTTGTCATCTTTTACCAGAAGCTCAGTGAACAAAGATTGAAATTCTGCCGGCCTCTCTTCCTCCTTTCTTCCCACCTTCTGCTGGGTGAGTTTCTTTGATGTTACTGTTACATCTATAAAGAACAACTTTCAGAAAGACCTTTGAATCTATTACTGTTTTTTTCCTTAATCCATCAGAAAAAAAAAAAAATCTGTGAAACAGACATATTTTTCTAAATTCAGATTTGAGTTTTCTATGTTTTGTTGCTCATTGGAAGTTCTCTGAATTGTATGGAGTAGATTTGAGTTTGCCTGGGGTTAGTTTGAGAGTTTGTTTGTTTTGTTTTTTAATAATACACCACAAGTCAAACAATTAAAAACAAATAAACAAAACTAAACGAAAAAAGCTTTTCCAGCCTTAAATTAGGTAATGGTATCAGAACTAGGAATTCTTCAAAATCATAGGGAAAAAATTATTATTTTTTCTTACACCTAAAAGGAACTGGTTGAATAGTATGAAAATTTTTATGGCTATTAAGCAGGTGTTTTTCCTACCACGAAAAATGAGAATATCTGATAGAGAATTTTTTGAGAATGAAAAATGATTAGTCTGTAAGAGTAGGTTGGCAATCAACTTAGGTTATTGCTCTGTGCCAATAAAGAAGAAACAAAAACACATCTTATTCAGAAAAAAAGGAAATGGATTTTCAGTTACTGATGGTAACCCCATGTTGCTCTCATAATTATAACGAACATGGTTTGACAAATAATCCAAAAACGAGAGGGTGTTGAAATATCCAGGTGGAAAGTTCTCAGGCCAATGCACATATTCCGGTACAGGGTAAGATCGTAAGTCAAATTCCAGAATTAAGCTTCACTTCATGCAGACCAATGAACAGTTACTATTGTTGTTTGACCATTAATTCATAATATGACTTTTACAGACCTATCAAACCTGCTCTTTAACTACTTTGATTAAATTGTGATGGAAATAAATGATCCAAATAAAATTAGTAGATTTGAGGACTGCTGGATCATGCTGCATGATGGGTTTTACATAATTCAATCCTTAATGTGTATTCAATATGCTTAAATCGTATTTCTAATTTTCCTTTAAATAGTTTGCATTACTAATTTGCTTCTAAGAGATTTCTGCCAGTCAAGTTAAAGACTTTCTGCAAACTGCTTACATTTCTGTCAAAGTGTACTTGTTATACTAAACACCCACATTCTGTTCYAGTTCCATTTTAGTTGTTTTATTTTTTTTTTTAATCTTTCCTCCCACAGAGTGTTAGTGACTTCATATTGATGGGCATCCAGGAAGCTGAATGCAACATTTATTTTTAAAATATGTTCATTGAATCAGTGCAGATCTAGATGGTGCCTAAAAAGGCAAATTCCAGCTTTTGAAGACTGTGTGTGGGTGCACCAGCAGTTTTGCCAGTTTTGCAGTGAGGAACAGTGTGCACCAAAACCAACAGCACTGCTAAGTTCCCCTTGAATTCCACTTCACAAATATTCCTTTCCAAGGTTTTGTTCCCCAGGTATCAAAAAGCGTCCAGTAAACAGATGAGTGAGAACAATTCATAAGTTTACAAATGAATAGATGGTGTTTGGACAGTGTACTGGCACTGGAAATGTAGAGTGAGGAATATTCTTTTAGCAGATAGTACATCCTTATTAGTGTGTGTATTATGTTAGTCTATGGTAATTTMATTATCCTGTGTAAACACTATATTGGGATAATAAGAACACCGTGGATGCTTTAACAGCACTCTCTACATCTCATTCAAGGAAACATTAGGAGATTTTAGCTTTGACAAGARGCATTTTCCCCTTGGGAACAACAGTTTTGAAAGAAAGACAACTCAGCTAGTTTGTCCACTACAGTAATTTAAGGCTCACATAATATATTAATTCAAGATAGCAGTACTAAGAARATTTATAATTTTCAGGCAGGTCTTCGTTTTGTTCAGAGTTCACAATGTGTGTTCAGAATGCAAAATGTGAAAACAAATGAAGGCAGGATTTTTTTTTTTTTTTGGCAGTGAAGTACCTAATCAGAAGAGGTGTTGACCCACTATTCATTTCTTAGTTAAATTCTCCTTACTCAAGCAAAACTTGCTTCTGAAATTCATCACTTGACTTCCATTGAACTTTTAATAAAAGCACTTCTGTATTTGTTCACAATGTCAAATTCTTCTTTTCTTTCCCCACACTTTCTAAAAGGAGCTTTATGTGCATTATGTCACAATATCACATACACGTTATCAGTTATGMTGACTTCAATTCCCCAATAGAAGCTTTCACCATGTAATTTCCTATTCATCCTTTCAGCTGGTGAAGAAATTTTTTGGGATTTATAAACGTGTATTTTGTGGGAATTTTAGAAATTTTCAGGTGCCAACTTGTATTCCAACACTCGTCCTCAGTAACAGTTTCTCTGATTCTGCATATCTTAAATATCAGTGGTAGGAGTTAGTCTGCAATGTAATTAAGAAGTTATTTTGTCCTYTGTCTCTTAGACTTTGCTTCCAGTGACTTAAAGGGGAATTGCATCACAGTAAATGGGAACAGAATTTAACACAGGGGACYAAAATTCTTTCCTGGCTGTTTGGATCATGTAGATCATAGAGGTCTTGTACAGACAGAATTATTTGAATTATATTTTCTGTTTTAACATTTCCCCTCTTATTTTAAATGGATGTGATGTTCCCCTTATGTTCTGGTGAGATTTTGTTGGGTTATTTTCTTTAGTTTATTTTGGGTTAGTGACTTCTTGTTTCTTTGGGTTTTTTTAACCCTAGCTCCTAGAGTCCTTGACTGTCATGGACCTTTATTAGTTCAAACAAGTGAAAAGCCCATCCTTGTATTTTTGACAATATTCACTTTAAAATAAAACTCAAATACACAAAGTTAAATTATTTCAGTTTCTTTCTCTGTAAGCTTTATCGGGTAATTTGTCAGAGGTCTGCTTCATTCTTTGTTTCAGTTCTCTTCCATTCAGTTCCATTTCTATCCAATAACTGTTTCCAGCCAGCTCTTATGCAAGGATTTAAACTGCAGATCTATATAATGTAAAATTAATGGTTGATAGAAATTATTTTAGCATGTACTAGTTATAAATAACTTGCACTTTTCAGAATCCAGGGATTATGATGTTCTTTAGTGCRTGTGTTCAGAAGGCACATTTAGCTAGCTGGCCACAAAGGTCCATTGTATCAAATACAGAAAATAAATTAATAAACAGGGGGCTGTTAGGATTATGACCTGTGCAATGTTCACCAGAAAGACAGGAGTGCTAGGGATGCTGCTGAGTAGGTATTCAGAAGGTTTAATGAAAAATCTGGAATCTTGAGGACACTAACTTGGTGTCCCCAGGAACATGCATCAGCCTCTTAGGTGTGATTTGTTTGTATTGGGTGATGTTGCTGTTTGGTTGGGGGTTTTAGGGTGATCTGTAGTTATTTTGTTAGCTTGTTTGCTACTTGCCCTCTTTGAGCGGTTTGGTGTTGGGTTGTTTCTGGTCTTGTATCTAACTTTGTATAAGAAAATCATCATATGAAGAGTTATTTTTCTTTAGACTAACTACCAAAACAGCTTCAACCAATTATCTGTGAAACATAATGAGAGTTCCTTCAAGAAATCAATTAACTGCAGCTGGTTTGTTCTTGGGCAAGTCTTGGTTACTAAGCTTATTTTCTATTTTAAGCTATCCCATATTTGCCTTCTATGTTGACTCSTGTCTTATGGTTTGGGGAATACCAGCCCCTGCAACAAACAAACTAAGCTCTTTATTTTACAGAAGAACATGTTAGTAGATTTTTAAAAGTGATAGGTGTTTTTACTCCATTTTTTTAGTTTAGTCTTTAAGTCACAATGTCTAATGCTCATAAGAGAGCCAAGCCCTTACTGTGAAAAGAAGAAAAACCTATGAGAGAAAGTAAATTTATTCATRTGGGCTCTATTGCCATGCAAAATTTATGGTTTYKGAAGTTCTAGTAAGGGCTTGATGCATTCAGWTGTCTTGGTATCCAGAATACRTTTGGAGAACTATTTAGTGTGCTTAGTTTCCCTCAACATGAATATCAAGGTCATCACTCTGATGTGCTTTTGAATAATCATTGGTATGTGTGGTTTTGAATTGCAATGCCTGTAACTTAGAATGCAATTTAAATCAAATTCTGATGCATTACAGTAGTTATTTCCATAGCCTGCTGTCTTTCCCCTGCCAATCTTGCTGAGTAAGATTCCAGACAAAATTAAGTCTTGAGCTGTTGTTTTGGGAAGTGTTAGTTCATTACAGACAGTCACACAATATCCTTCCAGTTGTCTATTTTTTTGTTTTTAAAGATGTTGAAATTCAGATATATTTTAATTGTTCACCAATAAAAGCATTGTTGGTATGAATTTTAAATGTGTAGGAACATGTTTAATATTCTGGTTTAGATTTTTAATGTTTMAGTAAATCTACTTTGGTCAGCTGGGGTTCATTGAATGTGTGCTTTGCCTCAAAGTCATAACTCTCATGGCTTCTGTGATTCTTTTAGTTCTTTTGCATGGCTTTAGAACAATAAATTTAARACTTTTTATAGTTATTGAAGTTGAAATTTATCTTRATTTTAAATCTTTCATGTTTTAGTGGGTTCTGCAATAGAAATAAAAATGTAGATCCAGGACAACACTCTGGTGACCTTTTATCTAGTATATCAAATAYAGAGTTTGATAAACTTTTGTAATCATTTACTGCAGACAGGTCTTATGAGAGACTTTACTGTCATATAGTTACAGTTCTTGTTAACACAGGCACTTTAATTTAGAAGTTAAAGCTATTTTAATTTCTGACTGTGATGGTATCCYTAGTTTACAGATAGTGACAATACTTGAAGCATATGATCCTTGTCTACTGTTGATTCCTAAATATATAGGTTTTGGTGTCCAGTTTTGATGCTGGACAAGTTTTTCAACAGAGACTTTTGAGTAGTACATTATGTATTTTACTAAACAAGTTATGGAAAAGAGAGTGAGTTCATAATGGTGTTTCTTTGGTGTTTCTTTTCTCTTGTGTTCATATAAATAGTAACCTTTTTGTGTTATCCCACAGTAAGTCTTATAAGTACTGTGGGTCTTTGGCAGCTTTTATAGTATTATTACAGGTTTTACAGTTTATAGAGGAACTAAAGTATAATGACTGAGAGTTGTGGATAAAAATGAAACAAGGATTAAAGAAATTGCAATTCTAAAGATTTTTATGAAAACCTGAGAACTTTTTTCAAAACTCACTGGATCTTTTCAGTTTTTCCTTTAAAATAATTAATTTCAAAGCATGTGAAAAGAAAAACAACAAAACCCTTCACAGCTAAAAGCTTGTTTGTATCTTGGATGTATTTAGGCAGCTGTAGGTTTTCTCAAGCACAAATGTAACAAGAGGTTTACCAGGCCCAAGAAATCTTACAGAAGGAAATTATTTTTGTTTGTGAACAATAAAATCCCATATATGCAACGCTTTTACTCCAACTGCATATGAAAGGGCATGGGCTTAGATCTTTGATTTATGCCTATTAGCTCCTAGTTTTCCATTTATTGGAAAAGTGGTTTTGAAACCTGAAGTGAATAACTTCAATCAAGCTCCTTACTTTGTATTCTCAGATGTATGTATTGAAACTTCCACAGAAGGAATATGACTACTGGTTATTTAACTTTTGAAACTACTTTTTGAGTCTAAGTCACAACAGTTTAACAAAATTTCTGAGCAAAACCTTGCATCATTTTTTGTACCTTTAGGTACAGTAGAATACTTATTCAGTTTGTTTAACAGAACATGCTAGTAGTGACAATGCTATRTGTTCTGCATGCTTTACTGCAAAAATAAAAAGGTTTGAAAATATCTAAAATATGATAGAAATAGGTTTAGTAAAATAATTCAAGCTTTTTTTATTGAAGCATTTTATTTAAAAAAAATTCTGATTTTTTTTCAAGGTGCTAACTTTAGAGTGTCTTAATTATCAGACAGGGATATTGTCTTACACAGCAATCAGTGCACTTTGCATTTAAAGAATTCAACCAGAAACTTTGTGCATATATTTAATTGATAATTATTATTATCATCAATAATAATCCCTAACATAAAGAAGTTATTAATTTATCTTATTTGCTCAAGGGATGCATTTCTTTTTGAAAAGGATGGAAGATATTAGCAAGTTAATATCGTCCCACTGTGGTAGAAAGTGAGTGAAAATTTATGAAGATAATAGGCTTTACTTAGATAATTTCATTATTGTCATAGCTTTACCTGCCCTGTTTTATGACTGCCTTATTGTCTGTAGTGAAATTATTATCTCAGCTCTGCCAGAATTACTTTATAAACAGCTAAAATGATCAAATTACATAAATTAAGTCTATTTGCACCTTGCTACTTTCATTAATTGCTTATGCTTGTTGAAGGTTTGTTAAGGTTTGTTTGTTTGTTTGGATTTTTTGTATGCCTCCCCTGATGTTGGCAGAAGTAGGAGAGGAATATTTTTATTTTTAAGTACAGACTGGCTGCCTACATTCCAATAGAAGTTTCTACCTGTGAACTCTGCTGATTGCTCAGATTTCAATGGACCATGTGACTGTAGAGAGACCTGAAGATCYCAAAACAGGAATTGAAACTTTTTCCTTTCTTAGATGATTGGCTCATCAGGGACACACCTCTGAAGGACACCAAGTTTATCTGTSTTCACTAGGACATGGAAGTAAATACGGTGACCACATATCCTGAAATATGTGTTCACAGGAATACTGAGGGACCCTACCAAAAATATTAGTAGGTGGTGACAGTTTCAAATTATGATCTTAAGAGAGTTACTTAAAAGTGTTACTTTTAAATACCTCAGATAACATTGCTTTCATGAAATGTCATCTTCAGACAAGATTAACCAAAAGGAGAAAAACCCCTGAACTGGTYCACACATGAAAGCCAATCACTCACTCTTACCTGCCACAGCTAGGCAGAGGAGAAAAAAATATATTGAAGGGTTCATGAGTTAAGGACTGKGAGAAAACCTTCCACAGGCAAAACAGGATCATCTTAGAGATAACAAAGTGTTTATTACTAACAGCATCAGAGGAGGATAATGAGAAGTAAAATAAGCCCTTAAAGACACATTTTCTTCTCCCAACCCCTCCTTCTTTCCCACTGTCAGTGCAGGGAGACAGGGGAGTGAGGGTTTCTGTCAGTTTGTCACCTGAAGTTTTCTTCTGCTGCTCAGGGAAAGGATTGCTTCCCCTGTGAGACCGTGGGGTCCCTCCCACAGGAGACAGTGCTCTGTGAACTTCTCTAGGTGGTTCCAATCTCACAAGCAGCAATCATCCCAAAACTGCTGGGACGTGGCTCTCTCCTCCCACGGGTTGCAGTCCTCCAAGGACAGGCTGCTCCAGCCTGAAGCAGGGCCCTCTCTCTCTGCTGGGTCTCCCACTGTATCCCAGCCTCCTCCAGGCTCTCCCACTCTGGTATGGGCACCTCCCCCTTGGGCTGTGGGTGGATCTCTGCATCCCCCGTGGATCCCCAAGGGCTGTGGGTGGATCTCTGCATCCCCTGTGGATCCCCAAGGGCTGTGGGTGGATCTCTGCATCCCCTGTGGATCCCCAAGGGCTGTGGGTGGATCTCTGCCTCCCCCATGGATCCCCAAGGGCTGCAGGGGCTTCACCATGGTCTCACCACAGCCTGCAGAGGAATCTCAGCTCCAGCACCTGGAGCACCTCCTGTCCTTCCTTCAGCACTGACCTTGGTGTCTTCATGTTGTTTTCCCCCACGTCCTCACCTCATCCTCTTCTCTAGCTGGAATTGAAACTGCATGCCCAAGTCTGTTTTGATTTTCTTTTAAAATATGTGATCACAGAGGCATTACCAGCCTCTCTCGTTTTCCCAGTTCTGACCAGAAGCATGTCCATCCTCAGAGATTGGCTCTGCTGTACATGGTAAGGCAGCTTCTCACAGAAGCCACCTCTGTAGCCCCCCCACCCCCCAGCAGCTACCAAAAACCAGGCTGGGCAAAAAACCCACAATTTTTCACCACTGAACAGATAATGGGATCATTTAGCCAAAAAAAAAAAAAAATTAAAAATGCCTATGGGAAATATTTTTACGGGAAATTCATTGTAGGAATTGAAAAAGCTCTTTGAACAGAAAGTTCTCTGCCAACTCTCTGGGGCAGGCTGTTAAGCCTTTCTTGGTTTTGCTGTTGTATTAGTTCAATAAAAACCAGTAATATCAACACATCCACCACATTTTTCTGTGTGACATAAAATGCTCCCTTAACACTTGAATCAAGTAGCATCACTACTGCTGGTAGTAGTCAGGCCTTCAGAAAGGACATSTTTCTACTTAGCTTGCTAGGCATATTTGCTTTTCCTACAGCTCTTCTTTTCTGTGTGACAYGCCAGCATTTCTTCGTTTCATCACATCCTTATGCTTGCTTTCAGCTTCCATTTTTTTCYAGTGCCAAATTTTTTGCCAAATGTTCTGTTGCTTCTCTGGATGTGTTTGCAGCAGGCTCCCCCTGAGTGTCTGCGTTTCATATTTSAACAGCTCATCAGCAGGCATATCAATTCTCTTGCTGGGAATTAGTTTTCTTCCTCAAAGAGATCTTTGCAGCTTGATGTTGACAGCTTTTGTCTTCCCCTGAGGCAATTTTCTTTAGGGTCTCTGGGTAGTCTGTTATCTGCTTTTGTAGAAAATAAAAAGGCAAACAACTATGCTAATTACTTCAAATATGGCTCACATGTAAAAATTGCTACTAGTGGAAAAAGCCTGGATTTGACCTTTTTTTCTGGACATAATCATTCGGACTGTGTATGCATCTTTATAACTTGAAAGTATCTGTTTCTTTCAAAAAAAAATTAAATTGTGAAAATCATACTATCTGAACACTTTATAAATCTCACAGCATCTGTTGCTTTGAAATACTCCTTTAACCAGGCTGAAAATGGAAATATTTCCGCTTATATTCCCTTCTCTTCTTCTGCACCTCCTACCAGATAAGTGACAAACACAGCCATGGGCGGGAGGGAGGGAGCGAGGGAGGATCCTGAGCACACTGAGAGCCCAGGATCACTCTCTGTTCACAGATCGGCAGAGAAAGCTCTGTGACAGAGCGCGGGTGGGGCCGGGGGAAGTGCGAGCGGTTTGACTTCCTTGCGACATTGGAGGAGGTGTGATGTGGCAGGTGGCAATGTAGCACTCTTGCGGAGACCAGTCAGGAGTAATGGGCTGGAAAATCCAAGGTCACCAGTGCAGTATCATCCTGGTGCTTACTGTTGGTGTTGCATGAAGCACTGGCCCAGATTATTTAAAGCACAATTGGAGCGGGGGTAGAAAAAGGTGGAGGGGAGGAGATGATGCAGCACGGTGTTATTTTATTTTTTTTTTTGCAGAGACTCTGTTTTTTTAGGTGAGAATTTTTTTACTTTTATTTTAAAGGCAGATGCTCATTTGGTCTTTCATTTGACAGCTGGATGTTGTTATACATGGCAACTGTCACCTTCTTCTGGAGTCCTGCAGGCTTTGGTGCTGGGTAATGTGGAATCCAGCCCAGCTTCGGTTAAGCTATTTAGAGCAGTTTTTAAATTATTTCCTCCCAATTTAAATTCAGAAACAAATGCCCTTTTTTTCAAGTGAGATTGAAAAGGATAACCAAGTATTAGGAGCAAAAAGTATTGCCCAGTGACAACCAGCACTAGGTGGCCCTGCTTGAGTAGGGGATTTGGACCAGATGACATCCAGATATCCCACCTAACCTCTATCATTCTATGAAGTTCAAAATCCCAGAAGATTGAAAGAATTTTTTTTTAAGTGACTAAATCTTTTTCTTCCATTTGAGTACAGTGAACTGCTTACTCTTAACTTGCTCCTACACTCTTGTGTAGGCTCAAATGTCACTGCAGCATGATATGGTGGTGTGTTTCTGGAGACTGATGTAGGATGTCAGACTAAAAAGAGGGATGTGATCTTTGCTGCAGAGCAGTATTTTTGCTTTTTTTCAATTCAGAGCTAATCATACAACATTTCCCAAATTTTACCTAATTATAATGGGAGATTTTTGCAGATTCTAGTAGTAGATTATATAAATCATTATCCTATCTGTTCAAGTAGCTCAGAATATGGTTTTGTTTGGGTGGGATTTTTTGGTCTTTGTTTTTTTACAGCCTGATCAGTTTTATCWTCTTATAGGAAGACTTAAAAAGGAAAACAAGGATCAATTTTACAGTAGAGCCGTCAAAATAGTTGTTTTTAGTTTGCACCTGTGTGGATTTTGGGGGCCAAGGAGAACTGGTTTCAGACCAAATCTGAGAAATCATACATCTGAATTCTCTGACAAATAAGAACTTTCTATTCCTTTAGAGTTTTACTTGAAACTGATGTTCTTGTCAGGATCCCAGATGATACCAGTAATGAAACTGCCAACACTGTCAACTCCATTGGGCTAGCTGCCTGTTTCTCTCAAGGACTCAAGATGCAGGACTGCCCTGCTAGCAGACTCCCTGCGGCTATTTCTCTGCAGCTTCAGGAGTCCCCTCTCTGAGGGAGACTTAATTATGTCTGACTTAAACCAAAAGGTGCAGTTGTCTCTGGCCCTTGGGCAGGTACATCAGGAATCCAGGTGAAAGATTAAACAAAGCTGATAATGCCCAGTATGCTTAAAACATRATGATTAGGGATCAGCTTTTCTTTGAAGAAACTTGACTTTGTACAAGTGTCCCTGACCAATTCTACGTTTCAAACCACATCAGACATATCTGGTAGGGACTGTGCAGCACAAGATATGTAATAGTTGTGTGTAGCAAAAGAGGAGATAAGATGCCCAAGCCTATCAAACAGATGTATTTTTACCTTTCAAATCMTATCAATTCAGCATGGTAGATATTTGAAGCACAGAGACCCTGTCTACATTTTGAAGCTTATGCAATTGAAACATATTTTTTCCTATATTTGAGAGATCTTTTTGTCTTGACTTTTCATCATCTTCTGCTATGACTCAGGGAGGGCACCATGAGCTCACTATACCATTGTATCTTTTATGTTTGCCTCTGTGGTTTTCCTTATTCTCACCTGAATCTATGCACTCAGAAGTTGAGACAAAGTTTTCCCACAAACCATCTGTTTGGATCAAAGGATGTAACTTTTTTTTCAAACTTCATCCTCCCCCTGTATTATCCAGCCTACCAGCCTCACCACTTCTTCTTTTTGAGTGTAGTCCAYTCATGTCCTTTACCCCCACATTCATGCTGCAGCCTTCATCATATCCCKTATCCTACCTTTTCAGAGTTCTCTCGGTTATAACCTCTAAATTTCCAGAAACAAATTCCTACTAGCTGCATTTTCTTGTTAACTCATTTCCAGTACCTGAACACAGATTATTTTAAGAGACATTCTTTAAACACATTGAGAATAATAACTTCTCTGGAAGTTAGCACAGTTTTGTTGAGGAGGTTCAATTGCTGTTGAATTCTGAGACACAGCATGCAGTTCACCTGTGCTATCTGTGTGTTGTCTTGGCTGAATGTGTCATTCAACATAATCATGTATGTTTAAAATTAAGAAGTGGGAATTTTATTTCTTTAGCAGAAAATTAGAGGAGCTCAGACAGCTAATTTGGCATGACAGCATTTAATTGAGCCAAAAGGTAATTTTCAGAGACTGCAGGAGTGGGGCAGGGATTTTTATGCAAAGTGCAGCATTTTAGTAGCCAATTGGGATGGCTATTAAGACATAGCATTGTACATTAACATCACCACGGCTCAGATGGCGGCTGGTGGCTGCTCCTCAGCTGACAGCTCCCTGCATTCCGCTTCACAGCAGTGGTTTTCTTAGCAGCTCCTATGATCTCCAGCAAGAGAAATAAAAATCATCATCTAGTTAATATTTCACAYGGCGTTGGGCGTACAGATCCCAGGSRGAGAAGCAGGAGAGTAGTGGTGCTGAGTGCAGGGACTGTGAGGCAGAAGAGGAAAGAGTTTGAGAGAGGAAATCCCTCTGTGAAAGTATCATTCCTTGGTTTTCATCTGGTAGCCTCACTTTGGCTCAGGGAAAATGTGGTACACGAACCCTGAGGCTTGGGATACAGTSCTTAGGGGAGGACTGTGTAGCAGAAGTAGCTTGTGTAGCTAAGAGGTACTAAAACACTGAAATTCATGAGACCCTGGGAAATGTGAGAAACTGCCAGGAAAAGAGGTATAGCAGAAAAACAGTGTACACTTGAAAACTTTTCAGAATTATTTAAGATAACCATTCAACTTTTACTCTTTGCATTTAGAAGAAACTAAAGGACAGTAAACAACGTCTATGATTAATTTAGGCATTTCCTTGGCTACAGTTTTCTGTACTGATGTGAAAAAAATTTTCTTGCTGTCAGATTGCGCCTAAACAACCTCCCTTGCAAAAATGCAGAAATTAAGGATGTCTGTGACATTGCAGGCTTACTCTCTATAATAGTCATTGTGAAATGGCTTTCAAATTAGGGGAAAAAAAGTATCCATTGTAATATCCTTCATTTTCCTTGGGAATGAGCTACAGTAATTATCTGTCTTAGGACTTAGTTTCTGAAAATTTGCTTGAAGCAGAGCTGTGGAGGCTACTGACTGAGATAAGTAGTTTTCCTTTCAAATTCTGTTAAATAGAAATATTTATARCTGTATTTCCAGTTAGAAAACTTTTAAAAGCATGATATGAAAACTGTCCAGGAAATTGTGAGTTACTGTTTAAAAATAATTAGTATCTATGAATACTCATAGCATTTTCTCCAAAGATACGTGGGACTGAAGGATGGAATTACAGCCTAAAACTTCAGCCTGTAAGTGTTGATAGTTTTACTAAACACTTGTGAAGACAAAAATCTAGAAGCAAAATAGAAATAAAAATATCAAATAAATTTAAGAGAACACAGACAGAAATGTACCTCTTTAATATTTAACCTGCTAATGAATGTATTAGTCTTTAATTCTCTACATGTCTGTTCTTTGCAGTTTAGTAGTAAATCCCATCACCCATGTGTGAACCTTCTTACAGTTCTCTGGGTTATGAGATGCCATGAGTAAGAATAAGATCAAATTTGTATGATAGAACTTTATTTTTGTTTTTTTCATTTTTTTCATTTGGAATTGATTTATCAAGTACAGTCTTTTAAAAAACAATTTCACAAAGGATAAAAGTAATTTTTAACATGAAGGAATAATTCAGGCTGGAAAACATCTGATGTGTAAGTACCTTCTCTGTGGAAGATCAGATGTATTTTCTCATTCAATATACACACTATTCCCAAAGAATTAGTGACTTGCAGTTCCACCAAAGCCTAGCAGTGTATAGTGATCAAAACACTGGGAGAGAGACAACAATGTTAAATAGTAAAAATTTTGCATATTTTTAAAATTAATCTCATGTAATCAGCTGGGCTTCAGGAATGTTTTCATCCTTACCAAGCAAAAAGTGATGAACCATTTACATTTGCTGTGTACTGTATTCTGTTTTTCCCTAACTCAGAAGATCCAGTTTGAATGTATTTGCTTTTCTATCATACTATATTTAAAACCCTAAGGAAACAGAGCAGCAGTTCATCATTTTCATGCTGTTATGCACCACTAGAGGCCATCATATACCTCCTTAAATATTAGATAGGCATGCAAATTATTCTAGAGATGATGTGAATAACTGATGAATGTAAGAGTTTATATAAAAGGGCATGGGGAAACTTACTTGAGGGAAGGCTTTAAAATAACTGATTATTGTGAACTCCATGTGTTTTAAGGCTAATTTTAATTCATTCAGAGCACCTCTGTCCTCTCATGCACTCCTAGGTACCCTTTGAATAGGTCATGGAGTGCATGTGGCAAATGAACTCTGGACATGGCAGCTGTTCTTTGCACATGATCTACRTCAGTAAATACAGTCAAGCTCAGAACATAAAGCAAAAATCTTTTAGATTGATTTTTTGTATGCTTGGATTAGAAATTAAATTATATTTTCTCCCTTTATCTTCCCATCTAGAAAATGGGGTATCATTCTTGATCCCCCTACAGACCACATWATGAGTCATTTAGGAGCTAATATATGGTTACTATTTTAAGTAGCTGCCTGATACATAAAATAGACTTTGTGTTACACAGTTGTACTCTTTTGAATTGTGGAAACAAATTACTGAAATTATAGAGGAACTACAGGTAGCATGATTTTAACTGTGAAAAAAATAAAATTAGTATTCATCTTATACAATCAGGAGGTGCCACCAAGAGTAGTAACACAAGAAGGTGGTAAAAAAATGAATTAGTTTTACAATGGTTTTGGCTGACTTTCTGAAAGGGCTGCGGTGTGGCATGGACCTTATCCAGGAGACCTTTTCTACTGCCTTGGTTTCCAATTTCACTCCTTCTAGCAAACTAGCCATTCAAAGAAATATTGCTTATTTTACTTTCTTTTTGAAGACTTGCTGATTTTTTTTTTTTAATGTAACAGCTTGTTAATACGTGAAAACATTGCATGTGTTTTGAAGAAGTAAATAGAGAAGTATTGATTTAYCTGAATGCAGCATTTTCTCATTGAAACATTGAAAGAAATCAAAATAGACAAAAAATGTCAAGTACTACTGTAGCACATCCAAACCACTTTTCTGAAAATACAAGCAGCAATCTGCCTGTTCTACACTATATTATTTTTTTAATAAGCGTTGCTATAAAAGTGCATTTGTCCCAACAGCCCATGCTGATTTCTGGGATTAATTTTTTTTGTTTGCTTGTTTTTGTGGGTTGTTTGTTTTTTGGTTTTTTTTTTGGAGGGAGGGGAGGAGGGGAATTTATTTCATAGTTCTTAGTCATTTAATGAAAATTACCTTSTGCTTCAAAAATATAATGGAGGACTTCTGTACATCATTGCAAAAATCTCAAGATATYCTGAGGTTATCAGCAAAAAGAAGCCATGCCTAAGGAAACACCATGGAACTTTCTTTTCCCCACTACAATTTGGAACAACATATGCAAATTTTACAAAGCTCAAGATCAATAATGTCCTGATAAAAGAAATAAAATTTAATATGTTGTTAATCAGATGAAAGAAAAAGGGTAAGAGACCAASAAAACATCATAATAGCTCTATATGYAGTTKCCCCTCATCAGATGAATAATGCTGAATACTATTCTTTTAATAAATAAGAGCAAGTTGATAAGTGAGAGGGCTGTCACTTATAAATAAAGTATAATATCACTTCAAAAACACAATAGAAGCTCTCACTTTTGGTATAATAAATAAAGTCATTTCAGAAACACATTTTTCCTCAGAGGAAATAAAATGCTATGCAATTGTCTTACTCTTTATCATATTATTTTTCAAATTTGTAAGATTTTCTTAGTTTTAAACAGGTTATGGATATTAGCAAGCTGAGGCACCATATTTAATTTGGCTTCACTTTCAGATCTTTACTGTTATGAAAACTGGGATTTTCTGCCCACGCTTTGGAGTCCAGATCAACAGGATTGCTGCAAAGATGAGTCTGTAAAAAAAAAAGTCTGCTTCTCTCCTTGGGGACACCATAAGGATCAGTRAGTGACTTTTAAAGAAATTTACTTGATTGAGTCCTGGAAATTTTATATTTCTGCATTACCTGCTTTTCATGGACTCCTGTTCAGTACACACAGGCCACCCAGACCAAATGGGAAAAGAGAGTGTGGTGAGGACAACTGCCTTGGTCACACTGTGAGTGCCCTAATGCAAGGCCTGCTCTCAGGGCTTGTTTGGGCCAGAATGGTGCATGGCTGGTCCCTAGGGCTTCTGCACACAAACTGGCACACCAGTGTGTCTTTCTACTGTGTCAATTTATCAGTTTAATGTTTGCTAACTCCAAAAGGACTGAACCATGCTTCTCTGTACACTGTAGACATGTGATTTTGAGCGTGTTGCTTTCCATCTTTGTGACTCAATTTCCCACCTGGGATATGTTGATAACAATGCTAATGTGTCTCATTATTGTCTTGCCTATTTAAACTGTAAGCTCTCCAGGGCAAGGGCTGTCTCATACCATATGTCTTCACAGAGACAGGCAGAATGAGGCACTGATTGCATTTGGGGTCTCCTGGTGCCACAATAATTAAAAGAGAGACAATAATATTAAAAAGGAAGAAAATGGAGAGGGTAGGTCTGGTGTCAAGAGGCTTTCAGATTTCCTGGTAGCAACCCAAGAGCAAGAGAAGAGTTTATCTCTGAGGAGAATCCTTGCTTTTTCAACTTTCTCAGCTCTGAATGTCATATTGGTTTTCAGAGAAGTTACTGTAGGAAAGCTTTGCAAACAGGGTAATCCAGAAGATAATGGAGATCCAAACTGGAAGAGAAGGATTAGTCATTTGAGTGACTGCAAGTAGATGGGTGGGAGAACAGATCAACTTTTTGACAGAAGAGCACCTAGAAAATTAGTGTTGCCTCCTTCCTCATTAGAGAGTGAGCAGATGTTTCTGAGCGTAGATGAGGTGTTTGCAGTCATGAGAGGAGAAAGGCAAACTGAAGGGGTGGATACTCATCCATGTTCTGCTGGAGTACATCAGTCACTGAGAGAGTTATATTCTGTCCCAGGTAACGGGAAGAATCTTTCACCAGTGTCATGRGTTAACACAGCTTGGWTTTAGTTAAAGAGGAAACAGACCCCTGTAAGAACCTGGGACTTGTTTTAGAAAGGGCAGTAATCTATCAGGAGCTAWTTTTAGATACTGAGACACTGTTCACCCACTGAGAAAGCAAAGTTGGCTTTGTGAATTACCCATATCAAGCTGAGTACCCTGGGAACTGTCTCTTTTCCCTCCCTGCCTCCAAAGAAGTAAAAAGGCAGCCTGGCTCCCTCATCCCTGGGGGTGGAGCCGGGATCTGTGGGGCCCTGCCTGGCCCAGGCCTTTCCCGGGATGCCTGCGGGGCTCGGTGACTCCCGGGCAGGGAAAGGGGAGGGGAAAAGGCCTCCGGCCCGGCCCAGATGGAGTTTCCAGCGGCTGTAAAACATCTGCAGCTAGCCGTGGGGGCTGAGCCACTCCTTCTCGTACAGTGACTCCCAGTAGAAGAAAGGAGGGGGAGGAAAGCCCGGCTGCCCAAGAACACTCTGCAGTGGGCCAATGCTCCCCCCAGCAGCCACAACCCTGAGACTCCAGCCTGGCTCAGTGAGGCCTGACCCTGACACCTGTGGCCACCTCCCGGAAAAGAATTACCGTGCCTTCTGCAGACCTGGGAGATTTTAACCCTTTCTGTGACAGATTAATTTTTCAAAGCCCTAATTCTCCTCTAAGTGCAAGAAAAAGTCAGAGTGGGAGACATTTAAAGAGACTTGGTATAAACTACCAAGGTCGGTGAAAGAGAAGTGGTATTTTAAGTGGTGAGATGAGAAGATGCTGTAGCTGAAAATGTTTTGTGAATTGTGGTAACACATTGTAATGTGCTAGAATAAGTCTTTAAATAATGGAAAATATGAACTGGGGAAAATGATTATTCAGATCTGTGGTTTTAAGCAAAGGTATTTGTAGTGAACTAAGTGAATATTGATGTAGCAGTGACCCTGTGGTCCCACGAAGTATTTGAACAGAGTAAAGAAGTGAGAGATGTGATGAAGTCTTCTGCACCAGTGAAGAAGTAAGAGACATCTCTGCACCCCTTTGCATCTGAACTGTTCATTTTAAAATGACACCCCAGTATGCATAGAGTACATGGCCCATATGTAGTCTCAAGAAGCTGCATAAATGGGAGGTCCACAAAAGCCTATTTCCAGGTGGCTGCTTTTGTGAGAGCTAAGAGCCACAAGTAGATTGTTTCTTTCTTGTAGAAA
>CADDXX010000748.1:304952-334018 GCA_902810485.1 Alauda arvensis
TAACTTGTGCTTTGAGAATGCTAAATCTGGGCTTTATTTGGAAATGTTTGTAAGATTTGTATTGAGTACCCTGTTTTGCATGTCTGCTTGCAAAACTAAAATGTTCCTTCAGGTCTCAATGAAATCCACCATACAAAGCAAATTCCCATTTACTCTTCCTCCTTTTGTAAATGTTCAGATTGCTTCATCATAGTCTGTTTTATTTATTTAGTAGATGTTTCTGTAGCTGAYTGGATGGATTCTGTACAGTGGGCAACAAACTGGGATTTGTTCTAGAGGCTTTTATGAATTTCTTTCTACACCCCAGGTATGAGTTCTGGCACAGAAAGAGATCAAAAATATATAATTAATACTTAACTAGTCCATGAAGTTTATATTTTAGACTCTAATTTRATACCCAATATTTAAGATTTAATATTCCAACAATACCCCCATAATGTTTCCTGAAAGTATTAGTATGGTAGTTATAAAGATATCCTGTGCTGAAATGACACAGATTACAGAAGTCAAAGTTTCTCATCATTATGTTYCTTTTACTACTTGTACAAGTGGTACTTAGATCACAGTTTTCAGAAATTTCCAGTCTAGAATGTAAAATAGACTGCTGGCTTTGAATTTAGTTTTTTCAAARTAGGGTTGTGGGGTAAGATTAATGAGTAAATTCTTATTTATTCCCATGCACCCTGTTTACACAGAATAGAAAAACTCCAAAATTTGTCTTCTAATACAATGCAGACCTCAAGATCAGGATGGGAAGACCTCCTAGTAAAGTAAGATACCTTACACATCTGAGATGCAAATTGAAGTAGCCTGTGATAAAGCAAGCTTGCCTGAAGAAAAATTTATTTAAGTATCTTTGGGTTGTTTTCCCTTCTTTGTGTATTGAGCCTTATAGGTGGGAGGAAATATTTATTTGCTCTCTGACAGCAACTCTATATGGTATTGATATTTGCTTTATCTTAACATCTTCATCTGAGTTGTGTCCTTATCTTTTCACTGAAGTGGGAATTTTGATTTCAAGCCATTAGAAATATCCAGGGCAAGGTAAAATTACTGAATGTACCTTTTTTCCCTGACTAAACAAACTATTGCTTGTAGAAACAATTATGAAAGAAATTATGCTTAGCTGTAGAATTATGCTTAAGTAAGAACTGTAGAAYTTCCCCTTCTGAGGGGTGTGATTTCTTAAAGCACTGAGGTTTTGTAATGGCTCTTTCCTTCCCAGTAGTGCCTGGGCAGGCAGTGTGTCCTTCTGCATCCTGCAATACTTTGCAGCATAGCTTTTAGATGTAAGGGTGCTGGTATGTAGCTGGTTTCGCCCCCCCTCTCTGCTTGCAGCTGGCTGCAACAATGAYGCCATGATTTATGTTAACTTATTTAACAAATACCTCCATACCTCTGGGAATTTATGATAGTTTTTAATTGTCTCTATCACCTAAYTTTTTTCCTTTTTTTTTTTTTTATTTAGAATCTAGTCTTGCACTGGTAAGACTCAAATGCTAAAGTTGCAGATTATAAGCAGTTTTGGTTTCTCCATGAAATGTTTTATTATAGTGTTTGGTACTTACTCAAGAAGCAAAATATTTATTTCCCTATTATTTCTAAATGAGAGCAACGTCTATTCATTAACTATTTGGCTCCAAAGAAAACATTTACTGATTAGCAGTAGGAGCTCTCCTCAGGTCTTCCATGTTCTACCATTTCCTCTTTATTTTAAGGAAATTTTCTTTGTAGGAAAAATACTTGTTTTAGTAGAAAGCTATAACTGAAAATTAAAAGCAAAACATATGTTGAGTGGGAAGGGAATAGATACAGTATAGATGAGTTTTGCCTTTTTTTGTCCCCACATTTACAAAAAGGATGACAAGTCTTTGCAAGTGGAGTGGATGTAGGCTGGGAAACAAATCTTTAGTCATATGCATGTTCTCTTTGTTTATCTATATGTTTTGCTTTGGATATCTCATCAATATTATTTGGGGATGTATTGATATTTCTTTAATAGGCTATAATATTTAAATTTTTATTCATGACTGTAAAAAGAGAATTCTTTATGTCARGTTACATAGGACTGCAAGTGAAGGGTACCTAGATTTAGCAAAGTACAGGAAGAGCATCCTTGGCTCCACTAGCCATGATTCAGATATTACTCTAGATTTCACTCTTTGTGAAGGGTACTAGCTGATTTGGATCTGACTGATTAACCTGCAGCTGCAGCAAGAAATACCAGTTATTTCTGGGTCCTTTCTTTTGTAATTTATTTCCTTCTCTAGATCATTATGGCTTGTTAATTTTCAAAATAGGTTTCAAATAAAAAGTATGGTCCAACTTGYTCACAGATTCTAAACACATTAAGGTAATACTTCACTTTTATGGGATTTTCTGTTGATTTTAATACAGCTATTTATTAAGCCCAAAGATTATCTATGAAGTTTAGATTAGCAGGCACATTCGAATTTCTACAGCAATTGAGATTCAGAAGTTTTGTTGGCAATCATCTGTGAAATAAATTTCAATTTTTAAAAAGCATCTATTATCATGCACATACATTTATCTAAAAAGATCCTCTTTAAACCTGTAAGAGCTTGATGCCATAATTGCTTTTAATGTCTTGGCCAAATATGAATTAACAAAACCCTCTGGAAAATGTGATTACCTACATTCCAAATTGCAGGGTGACCCATCTTTGTGAATTCCAAATCGCTTCATTATATTCAAGTCCTCCACAGATATTACTACTGGGTAGGGTATTATGGATCTCCTATAATAACAATAGTTAATAATAATTAATAAAGAAGATAGACTGGGCAGCCTGGGMTGTAGCCAAGGCACTCTGTTGAATTAACAGTTTGGGGTTTTTTTCCATTTTTATCATAATAGATCTTCTGTGCTTAATTGCTGTATTTTATTTTACCACACGATAATAGGTAGATAGACTTTGACAGCATGTCCATCTTGTGTGAGAAAAGTTCCAGCTAAATCACAGAATGRAAAAGTAGGGCATGAAGGACATACGAAGGCATCAGCATCTGGCTTTCTCTACTCCATTTGATCAAATTTCTTTCTCTAATGAATCCTTGATTATCCTAATAGGCTTTCTCTGATTGACTGGGAAGCCAGGATATGAGCCTGCATGGGTCAAGACCAAGAATTTATGAAACTCAGTTTTTTGAAATTCAGTCCTAAGTTGTGTTCTGCTCCTATCCAAACACTTATTCCAAAGCAGTGCTAGATTTTTACCAAAAAGCACTATTTGTTATCCAATTTTATGAATTTTTATCCAGCCCACCATTAGAATTTTTGAAGATCAATATCTGAAGAGTGTCATTAAATACTTGGCATCCTGATAACTCATTTCAGACTTGACCTGGAACACATCATAGTTGTCCCTCATCCTCCTAGTCTGTATGAGCTTTGTTCTCTTGAAAACTCAGATTTAGCAGAGAGCCAGAGGGAGATTTGGTAATTCTGGTAACCTTCCATGCTCTAAAACAGAAATTTATTCATGATACAGGAAGGATTAATATCTGTGACCAGGTGCTCATGTTCTTTCTGTTGTATACAGACACCAGTGACTTTCAGGGAAAATGACTGGTTTTTTGCGTGTTATAGTTAGCAGCTAAATGCCACACTAACTAATTAATTTTTAAAAGAATCATCAGGAAGAGCAACTGACTGTAAGGGTGGGGAACTGCAATAAGCAAGGGTAACATTAATGTATTTAACTATGAAAATTAGCAAAGCAATTTACCCAGGAACTGTTGCCATTATCAGAATTCTTAACACTCCAATTTCTCATTCTYTTTTGTAAGCATTAATCATATTTTATTTTTAACCAGAAACCTCAAAGTGGTATTAAATTAAGTGAAAGTTTAATAATTAAATTGAATGCAGTACTATTCAGAAGTTATGCAGAGAAGCTTTAATATACTCCATTAGGCAGAGAAAAATGTTGAAAGGATATGGTTAATGTTCATCTGTATTCAGTTTATCTTTTTTTTACAAGAATTTTGGTATTGACTTCAATGGGAGGAAGACCAGCCTCTGCTGTGGTAGTGTTGGTTAGTCTCCTGAATCACTGGAAAAGCATTACAAAATAAAGCCACGCTGAAGGATGGTGCCTCACATCACACAAGAAAGAGGATACTTATTATAAAGGTCAGATGGGTGGTTGTAGGGGCTGAAATGGGGCCAGCATTTGTGTGGTGTGTCTCAGCAGAGAGAGCAGACGATGGGGATGGGCACTCAAATTCTTCTGCCAGCCCCAACGGGGGTGTAGTGAGGGCACTGCTCCCTCCAAATACCAGGTGGAAACAAAGTGGGTGGAGAGACTGGGTTTAGCCTTTCCTCTCAAGCATTCTGTGCAGGGTTCTATGGAAAGGGAAACAGGAGGAAATGGGTAAAAAAATAAAGAAACATAGAATGAGTTTTCTTGCTTTTCCGAGGATTTAGTAAAGCTTTGGGCTTGGTAAAATCTTGATGTTATTGGAAGCACAGCWATCAGTGAGGAAAGCGAGAAGCTCCAAGAAGTGCCGTGTCTAGGGAAAAACCRTATGCTTGCCTATATTTATCTGACTCATTTGTATATGTTTCTCTGGTTATTGCGGAATCTCCCATACAGAAAGAAACCACAGGGAAATGCCAAGCACAGGCCACCYTTCTGGTAGGGTGGCCTTGGAAGTCTGCCTTTGGGGCTGAGACAATGATAGAGCTGCTCTTCAAGATAGGTAAAGATGCTGTCTCCCGTCCTCTGATTTCTCATTGCAAAGCAGAGATAAGACAGAGCAAAGATGACTTTTAAAGAGGATGAAAAGAAAGAAATTAGCAAGATGACATTTTGCAAGAGAAAGAAGGTTCTCCGTGGCTGCTGTGTGAAAAATCTAGGGAAGAAGTTAGCAGTGTTTGCAGCCTGCTACACTGGAAGGACTGGGAGAACACGTTTCCCAGCACTGCTGCTGCACAAGCAAGAGGTGGGTGTCTTAATGGGGGACAGATGACTTTCTCACTGAGTTGTTACTGTCACAATTTCTTCCTCTCCCACTTTCTAMTAAAAGAAGACTTCAGCTGAGACCAGTAAACCCAAAGAAGTTAATGGAAGTAATCTGGGAAAGGATAACCTACAGTTGTACTTGGCAAGACAGTAGAACTTAGGAAAATCTGAGTGTGTATGCAAGGTGTTCTTCACATTTTAAAGATTTGATGAAAGCCATTAAAAACATGTTTCACTCTTCCCCAGTCTCAAAAAAATCCTTAAAAATAGTAAAAATTTTGTAAGGCAGCTCTGTTCCCATCATATAGATGAATAAAAATTATGTTCCAGTGTTCAGAATGGCACAACCCTAATCACTTTYTCTGTTGTATTTCTGGTTTCCCCTCCTTTCACTCTGAGTGTGAGTTAAAGAAAAAAGTTGGAGATGTTCAGTGACAACTGAAGAATTAAAAMAGCCCCTAAGAGGCAGAATTCACAAGTCAGCTTGAAATGAACAGGAGAATCTGAGTTTCCTAGTAACATATTAGTCTGTTTTCCTCCAAATTAATTGAAATCAGTGTGAAGGAAAAGCAACTGCCTTGRAACAAGAAGGCAAGAACACTTCATTTTCATATGAAATATTGCTWTTGTCAATGACCCAAGCAGTGATCAACACAGGATGTTGGAACTGGGAAGAAGACCAAAAAGAGCTAGAACAACATTTATGTGAAAAACAAGATAAATGAATAATAGAAAGTAGGCTATAACACAATGATGCAAAATAATTGTTGATGTTCCTGTTAAACAAATTGGTAATGTCAACATAGTAGTTACAGTACCATACTTTATATTGTTATTAGACTTACTAATAACTCCCTACAACATCTCTCACTAAGTTCTGTCTTTAAATGGTACCTTAGGCAGCATGTGTATAAATTCTGTACCCCAGGAGAACAATTTCTTTTATTAAGTTAAAATGAAACATCATATTCTYGTAGCAAAAACAGGGTTGACTTAAAACATTCCTTTTTGTTCAAGTGAGATAAATTGCTTAAATAACACCCTTGAACTATTAGACTGCAAAGGTTTACTTTGAAGCTATACAGTGGAAGAAAAAGCACCATCTTTCTGTCTCTCCCTAAAGTTTTAAATACTTATTTTCACATACAAAGACTTTGAGATTCCTTGTTGGCATCAGGACAGTAACCTTGTCATATTTCAAATATGCAATTTATAAAGAAGCTCTTTTTTCAAATGGTTTATGGCTGTGACTTTCCAGAGACAGCTGTGATTTAACACATCAGCTGTTACACAGATGTCTCATGAAAGGTAAGTGTCCTTGCTGGGGTTGAAGGTTAAATGTCTTTGAAGTCTCAAACAGCAGTAATAGTGGCCAAATAATACATGCCTTATGAGACCTGATTCTTTTTTCTGTATGGCTTGATAAAAATTTGGACTACTATACAAATAGTGCTCCAGTATGAAAGTATCAAGAAGTCATCTTGCAAAAAGTTCTACATTTCTATTCTGAAGCCCTCACATTTAYGATAGATAGCCTGTAGCTGGTCTCCCTTAACATGGCATTAACAGATACTGACTRCTTTAATTGTAGTATTTTTAAGAAATGTTTCAAGAGTACAGTTAAACTAAMTAATGTAAACTGAGTCATTTAGCATGTATTCCACATGACATGAGAGGAGACTATTGAAATAAAGGAACCTTTGTAGTTGAATAAAACTAGAGAGAAATATTTGGCCTGAAAATTTAAGTAAAAGTAGTTTTAACACTGGTAGAAATTAAATTCCTAGGACAAAATTATAAATGTACAGATTTTGCTGAAATCATTATCCTTGTTGAAGAAATTTTTTCCTGAAATGGTTTCATTGAATTGGAATTTTTACTTTGGCTTTATTTGGTGGGCTGGGGTTTTTTCCTCCTGAAAATTGATGAGAAAAAGCATTTGTTCTTGTGCCAAGTTTTAAAATACGAGGACAGATAGGCATCTGTTAAAACTGTCATTGCTCCAGAGAATTCTTTGGAGCTGCAATGGTGTCTGGCTTTGTCACATTGCCTCTTTCCACCGGTAGTTAGGGGTTTCTGCAACGATCAATTAGTGTGCATGCAATATGTGTGATTTGGCATGTGCCCCATATGGAATTATGCCTGACTTATCCTGTAGATTGCCCTAGAGTTGTCTTCTGAACTCTGAAGCTGATTTTTTGGCAGTCAGAATTGTAGGTTTCTGATGTTACAAATAAATGCAAAGTTCTAAGCACCAGCACGTTTTTCTTTTTTTCTTTTTTTTTTTTTAAACAGTGAGTTTAAAGAGTAACTCTTTCAATTGTCCATCTGGAAAACGTTGATTTGCATCACTGAGAATACAATTTTTCTACCAACAGGCTCAATTTTCTATATGATCAAAAAACAAAGACAGTTAAAATAATCTTCAATAAGATGAAAGCCTTGAAATACCTAAAAGAAATTGGAGAAATTCCCCCAGTCACATGTGTAAAGGAGGGAATCATATTTACACAGGTACACACAGAGGTTGYAGATACAAGGTTATCTCTATTGGTCACCTCTAGTGTATTAAGAGGGTTTTAATTACATTAGTTTCATTACACGTCTGTATTTCTCTACTGAAATTTAAAGAAAGACTGAAATAAATTTCTTACTTTTTTTTTTTTTTAATTCATATTCTTCTCTGATTATATTGTATTTTGGTTTTTTTCTGTGTCTGGTTTCCCAGAGTATGGACCACACTCAGATGTTTGAAGAAGTTGCCATGTCCTGATCTTCATCATGCTACACCTGCTACCACTTGCAACTGTGCTTTATCTTAAAAATATTTTCTGGTATTTAATGTGTCCCTGTGCATATACATACATGGACTCAAGATTGAGAGGTTTTAAGAGTGGTTTTTGTCATATCACAACAAATCAAGCTAGAACTGTATTCTTGGAATGTGAACCTTTTTTCTGCCTTARTTTTGGCATCTGAGATTTTCATGTGTCTTTTAAAAATTGGTATTTTTAATTTTTTGCTATCCTTRTGCTCATAAATCTCTCTATGAATGTGTCTGTAGTCAGAACAGTGATCCTAACTGCCATTTACTGAACAGGAAAGGTTTACAGCTGAAGAACTTTGGAATATTTCTTAGAGTATCTTTCAGAKTCACAGCAGGATAAGTTTGTCCCACTATGGCTTTTCCTTCAGCACACTCTTACCCACACATAGATGCTGCTCTGGCATAGGAGRACTGTGAGCTCAGTTGCCATCTGCTCTCCAAGCAGCTTCATCTCTGGCACSTCTTCCATCAGAAGTTTGTGAAGTCTTTGACAGAAAACATCCAGAAACCATGTTCTWTATCCAGAAGTTCTTTCATGATTGGTTACCTGCTGGAGAAGATGGTGAGCTGTTTTTTTGTATCACAAGAGGCAAAAAGTTTGTGAAGAGCTTGGAACACACTGTAAAATGATGGGATATAATGTGTGCTAGAAGGATGAAGAACATTTAGGGAAAATATGAAAAACTTGCTTTGAGGTTCCAAAGGCCACCATGTGTTATAAGTACTTGTTTGTAGAAATGTTTTTKCTCCTTTAGAGCCCCTACATCTTCTCAGATGCGGTGCATTTTGTAAGTTGCGAGAAATTTTTCCAAGTGATTTGAAGTCATCTGGTCATTGCAGTGGGAGGACAGGAGTCACCGAGGGGAACAATTCACAATCCTGCTGGGTCATTGCCTACATCAAGGATAAACTGAGCTTCTGCAAAAGAGGGTGAGTTGCTCAACAGAACAATGATCTCGCTCAGGGTAAGGAAGAAGTTTGAGACCAAAAGATTGGGAGTAAGAGKACCTTCAATTATTTGATTCAGTTCTTATCTTTGTGTGTTTGATGTGAAGCTTTAGCTTTTTGCCTTTTTTTTAAATCACTCTAAACCAACTGTGCAATCCTGCATAACTGTACTAACATTTTGATTTTTTTTCTCTTTATTTTTTTGCCATGTTAAAAAGATGTCAGCCTTGCATTACCACTGGCTCTGCTGCACATATGTGGTATATGTACAAAAAAATACCCCCAAGGAAGCAATCCTCAAAATTATTGTCCAACTAGTGCCCAAAAAACTTATAAATCAGTCTTAAAACACAGTTATCTAAGAAAGGTCCTAAATGGCTTCCACATTTAAAAATGGAACAGTGCAATGCCTAGCTGTTGCATGTACTACATTTGTTTTTAGGAATGCAGGAATTTTGACAGAATCTACTAAAGGYGTGAAAATATAAATGGCTTTGTAAGTAGGTTTAAAAAAGAAAAAAAAAAGATGAAAGTGGAAAGAGTCTGTCAGAATGAAAAAAAGGGAAGTAGATAAGGGAAGAATTATTCTGCTCCTCTAACTTGTAAAAAAAAGCTAAATTGTAGTTAATAAGTTCCCATTTGCCTCACAAATATGCATTACTGTTTTTTTGAGGAGATTTTAGTTAGTTAATTTACAATAAGTACTTTGAATCACTGACAGCCATCAGAGATTAGATATTTTTGGTGCTGCTGAGATGCAACCTAGATGGATTTTGAGGTTCTCCTTGCCTTACTTTGTTATGATTGAAATGTAGTGTAGAAATAATTCAAAGGTTACTACCTATCCCAATATATTAATGAACACTTTAATATTAAATCAGTGAAGAAGCACATGGAAAAAAACCTAGAAGACAGGGGTAAGGATATAAAGAAATATTTTGAAATAAATTGGATTTCAATGTGATTATGTGTGGTAAGATAGTAAAGATAATGTGGGGAAACAAAGAGAGTTGATACTAAAGGTAATCTTGCCTCTAATGTATTGCAGCTGTGTTAATTATCCCRGAGTGGGAACAGCCTTGCTCTCCCAGCTATGGGTGTGATAAAGAGTGAGCTGGCTGGGAGAGGTGAAGTTGCAGYTGGAGTCACAGTTGGAGTTTGCTGCTGTGCTGTGAGGACCTTGGGACAGGAGGCGGTGCAAGGGACAGACAAGGTGAGACTTTTTAGCAGGGGCTGCCATGGCCAGGCTGGAGTGAGCCGGTGCTGTGAGAGGGAAGAGATAAGAAGGAGCACTGACTGACTGTCTGTTGGCATAAATGGACAGGCCCTGAGAGCTGCTTGGAGCTGCCTTTGGGAAATGAGATAGAGACTGTTAAATAGCAAGGTGTTGGTGTGTGAAGCCTTCTGATAAGTATGAAAGACTGATAGATAATAAAGTCCCGATACTTGGAACCCACAGAATGTTTTCAGTGAAGCACTTTGTGGGTTTTGACCATCTTGACTATCACAATTATGTGTGGAAAATCTCTTAGAAAATGCAGCAGTTGAGAGTCAGATGGTGGGGAGAAACAACTCTACAGTTCTACCCCGCTGTAGGGCYGATTTAGCAGAGACTAAAAAATTTTACTTTACTTATCCACAGTGCCATGTCCCTGCTGGCTTTCTCGAGGAAACTATAGAGCTTGAGAATTGACATTAAAGTAGGCTTTATCTTTAGGAAGTACCAGATCTAGACTGAAGAGTATTTTCATCTAATGATGGATAGCTCCCCCTCTCATTAGCTCACAGCATTACCTTTTAAGCTCTGACAGGCTTTTACCARCCTGAGCGACCACTGGCTTAGACTAGTTCTTCACTCTTGCTTCTGGTGGGGGGGAAAAAACACAGAAAAATATTTTAAAGACTGTTCCACAGGTTTATTTTATATCACTATGACATCTCTGGATGGTGAAATGACTRCAAGTGATAGTTAGATCTGAAATGTGTCCAACCAGAAGACCAGGTTCTTATTCAGATTTTTGGAAAAGACTACCCTAAAAAGAAGCMCTTTCCTCAAAACTGAATGCCTCAAAAATAGTAATTTACCTTCCAAAGCAGTATAGCCCATATGAGGTCATTAGTGACTTAACCCCTACCATCTTCCAGGACCTCAACAAATCCAGTGCAAAACAAATAAAAGCTCTTTTGTGTTGWTTTTGTGGGGGTTTTTTGGGTCATTTTTGTTTTTTTAATTTCAAATCTAGCGAAGAGAAGCACTAGGAGGTAGAATGGTTGGTTTACACCATATTTCCTCCTTAGAAATGCAAATCAGAAAGGGCTCTGGGATTACTGGATTCACAGGCATCCATGTCAGAAGATACTTCTCATAACCTATTTCTAATCAACTTTTTTTTTTTTCTCGTACCAGTGATCATACTGAATCACACACCCCTGAGGGAGCATAGCACTCCCTCCAATGAAGATTTCTTTTATCAKACCTCTGTGGTAGGCTACAAATTTGTGCCTTCAGATCCCCGGGATGGTAGGAGAGATGGAGCACCTCTTGTATGTGGAAAGGCTGAGAATATTGGGTTTGTTCAGYCTGGAAAAAGAGTAGGATTTGGWGTGACCTRATTGTRGTCTTCCAGTACCTGAAGAAAGCTACACGGAAGATGAAGAGGGCTTATTCACAAGGGCATGKAGAGACAGGACAAGGGGGAATGACTTTGAACTGAAAGAAGGCAGGTTTAGATAAGRTACTAGGAAGAAATTCTTTACTGTTGAAGGTGGTGAGGCTGTGGCACAGGTTGTCCAGAGAAGCTGTGGATGCTTCRTGCCTGGAAGTGTTCAAGGCAAGGTTGGATGGGACTTTGAGGAACCTGGTCTAGAGGAAGGTGTCCCATGTCYGTGGCGGAGGGTTTCTAACTAGAKGATCTKTAAGGTCCYTTTTGACCCAAAGCATTCTGTTATTCTGTGATGTTTTTTAAGTCTGGAAATTCTGTTGTACATCCTTAAGACATCCCTTCTAAACAACAACAACAGTAAGAAAAGAAAACAAGGCCCCAAACCCTTCTACAGTGGTGTGCTCTGTATGAACTTAAGTATGATAATTCTTCAGAAAACTTTAAGTAAAAAAAGTGGGATATTTTGTGGAGAAAATATAGTACTTCATACATTAATATTTTAATATTTGTAGTTCCAGGCCAAAAAAAAATAAAATAGAGAGCACATCAAATGTTTTGTTGATTAAAACCCATCAAGGTTAAAATTCAGGTCCAGATTTATATGCTCTCAAGTTTACAGGTACTTGACTGAATAAAGGGTGCTTATTTCAACMTGTAAGTTGAAAATGGAAAAGGCTTGATGACCTTGAACAGACCAGAAAAGGCTTCCATTGAAATCTGAGTAAAAATTTTTATTGATTTTCTTTTTTWAAAAATATTATTCAATCTACTCTAAAAAAACATAGAGCTATTTGCAGATCCTGTTTTTTCATTTTTCATAAAGCRAGAATTGAAAATAACATGGGAGCAACTGAGGCAGCGCTCAAATTATGTTTTCTAAGTGGATAAAGCACTGAGAGCATTGCTTCTTCATTTTCCTATCTGTCAGACAAAAATTAATCATATTTTTACAAGACTSTTTCAATTTTATTTTGTTTCAATGTCCCAAATTCAAATGTGGACTCAAATACAGAGTAGCAATATTCCCAAATTAGCATGAAAGGAAAGAGATAGTTAATTATCTGCTCTGTTTCCAAAAGCTTGCAAGAAACATATTTTCTCTTTAGGACATCATAGTTTTAGAAAGCAGGAAGAAGCTGGAAAACAGTCATACACATGACAATTCCTTCAAAGACTGGAGGGTGTCCAGATAGAAACATCAAGAGGCTTTTAGTGCTGTTGAATTAGAAATAATTTCCCATCTGGGAGGGGGCTAATTTGCAAGCAGAAAAGAAAAACAAGCTKCAGTAGAGATTATACCTACTAGGTATGGCATAGTTGGTTACTGAATTTCTCCCTTTTCAATCCTTCTCAAGATATCACGGCTAACAAATAAAAACTAAAAAACCCAGATCTTTAATTAAACAAGTCAATTGAAACACACTTTTTGTTTGGTTTTTTGTTTATTTCTTGGCCCAGAAGTTAACTTAGACAATATAATAAAAAATGGCAATAATTKTAATAAGCTTTCTTCAAGTATATTCAGTTAATTATTTAATGTGGATTTTGGAACATACCTTAAGGTCAAGGAGAAGGATGTTTCAGGAAAGACTTTTAGGGGAGTCAAATTACAGTATGTATTTTCATTGCAGAGCATGAAGGTTAAAAGGTTTTCTTCCATACCAGAGGGATCTAGACAAGCTCAGGAGGCAGTCCATGGAAATCTCATTAGGTTTAACAGGACCAAGTGCTGGTGCTGCATCTGGGTCAGGACAGCCCCCATATCATTCCAGGCTAGATGATGAACAGCTGGAGAGCAGCACCACCCGGAAGGACTTGGGGGTGCTGGTGGAGGCTGGACATGCCCTGGCCATGTGCACTTGCAGCCCAGAGAGCCAAGTGTGTCCTGGGCTGCATCCAGAGCCCCGTGGGCAGTAGGGGAGGGAGGGGATTCTGCCCCTCTGCTCTGCTCTGGTGAGAGCCCCCCTGCAGTGCTGCATCAGCTCTGGGGTCCCAGCACAGGAGGGACAGGGAGCTGCTGGAGTGAGTCCAGAGGAGTCCACAAAGATGATTAGAGCAATAGAGCACCTCTGGTATGAGGAAAGGCTGGGAGAATTGTACAGACTGGAAAAGAGAAGTCTTTGAGGTGACCTTTTTGTGGCCTTCCAGAACCCTGAGGGAAATTATAAGAAACACGGAGAGTGACTATTTGCAAGAGCAGGTAGTGACAGGGCAAGAGGAGATAGCTTCAGACAAAAGAGCCTAGATTTAGATTAAATATTAGGGGAAAATTCTTTCCTGTGAGGGTGCTGAGGCACTGGAACAKGTTTGCCCAGAGAAGCTGTGGATGCTCCATCCCTGGAAGTGTTCATGGCCAGGTTGGATGGAGCTTTGAGCAACCTGGTCTGGAGGACTGTGTCCCTGCCCATGACAAGGGGTTGGAACTATGTGGCCTTTAAGGTCCATTCCAACCTACACCATTCTGTGATTCCGTGAAAGTGCTGGCAAATGAGCCATGAGAAGGCTCAGTTTTTGTGCCTGCTAGCTAAAGCCTGACTGGAGTGTCAAAGTTAGGATACACTGGTATGAACATTTACATCCGGAGGTCATTTGTGTCCTTTCTGCCTGAAGCTTACTGAGCAGATACACTTGTATGGTGAGTAGCTGTTGGAATCCTAAAAGCTGAGAAATTTAAGCTTTCTGTGCTCACAGGCACTAACCCCCCCAAAAGAGAACACCACGTTTGACCTAAGGCCTTAGAACAGGCATCCTGCATTGAATGATAGCACAGGGGTTGTGGGTGTGTAGTTTGAATGGTGTTGTGTGATCTCACGGGGTTTAAGATTTTATTATATAGTGATGTGTGTGAGCCAAGATGGAGGATTTAAGGCATTCTCTAAGACCTTATTTTTACCTTCTTTATTCTTCATGGGTTTAGGTGGTTTTCTGTAATTGGGTGATAAAGGTCAACATTGCAGACCTTTGGTGGTCATCACTGGGTCAAAAACATCAATAAAACTGGTGTCATCTTGTTATTGAGTAAATAGGGCTTAAAATACCTTATAAAAAGTTTGTAGTAGCCATTTTACCACATTTTTCTAGCATGCTAGTTAAAGCTTACAGCTCATGAATYTGTAAATATTCTGTAAATAGATAAGATATAATAAGTCACCAAACTCAAACTTTTCTTTCCCATGAATCATTCATCCTAACCTTGGCAAGAACAAGAAAGAGGAACCTGCACCCTAACAAGTAGCTGGAGGTGCATGTTGAACCATGCAATGACTGTGAATAGAGCAAACCAGATAATGGGTTTCCAGGATCTTATGATATATTAAATTCCTCCTTTGTCCCTCAACCTCAAGCATCTTTCAAAAGTGGAAGAATGAAACACAAAAAGTAAGACTCCTAATTATATTGATTTCTCCTRCTTTTATTCCAATAAATTACTTAAYTGAAGATAAAGGTCTRTATATTGRCTATGTTTTGTACAGCTTTGTATGGTTTCAGTTACCATCYTGTCACCTTAATTCACTTAAGGTACAAAACCAGATGTTGGCCTGGCCAACATGTGACCATGTGTTGCCCCAAAATGCAATCTGACTCTGGTTTCTCATGTCACCATCTTCAACATTACTAATAAAGGGTCTGGGTATTAAATRATGTGTGTATTTTAAAAACTCTTCCTTAAATTTATGCTTTTATCCACTCATGTAAATCTGTCTGCCTCCAGCATAATTTTGTGGGTAAAAATAGGAGATGACTGTGTAAATGTACTTGTGGATGCAGGGCAATATAACATCTTGTATTTGGCAGATGTGAATGATGAGTAAAAAGGATATCTACCCAGTAAATATCAGAAAGTGTGGTACTCTATAAAATTTACTTCTTTGTTACTATTGACTTGATCAGTTGTGTTATTTAGATTCAGGAATTGAGTAACTTACTACTCAGTGGAAGAACCAGACACTCAGACAGGTAGGATAGTTTCATGTTTTGATTGTGAAATATGACAGCACTGTGTTTGAAAGGCTGGCTGAAGGAGACAAGAGAAATAATAAGGAAAAAAAAACCCCAAAAAAACAGAAGTATAAATCAATGTGAGTAAAAAAAGGTTATCCTTGCCCTCAACAGCAGCTAATAAGGAATTAAATTTTACTTTCTTGATTTGCAAATAGTCAGAATGTTGTATGTGTAAAGAAAAAGTCAAACAGCCCCAAGGCCTCAATCTCTACAAAAAATTACTCTGTGTTGAGGTAAAAGAGGGGTTTCTACATAAAAAATCCATTACACATCATACCCGATGTGTTATAAAACCAAGTTCCTTAATTATAAAGCAGAAAGTTATGTTTTCAAAGAAYCTTTATTTTCTTTTCCTTTCAGTTGAAACTGAAAGGATAAGAAGATGACCCTGGCAACCTTCAAACAAGGCTTCGAAGTAGAACAAGACTTGCATTTGTGTAAATAGGATCTGTCCTTCAAAATTCACTTTTCAAAACCAGATAGATATTGAAATGAGCAGGTTGACAATATGCAGTCTACTGARAAGTGTCTGATATTTTTCTGTAGAGGTAATGGCTGGGAAGTCTGCTTCTGTTACAGAATCCATCCTCAGGAAAGCCAAAATTATCTGAGACAGGATACATAATGTTTAATGCTAGAAATTAACTCCATTCATTTGGAAAATATCTGTCAGCTCTGTATTTGTTGCATACTGTAATTACAAAGTTAATTTTGCAAATCTCATAAGCTGAGCACTTTGAAGATTCATTTAAATTCTTTAAATGCTGGGCCTAATAATGTTGCAGATATTTTGAACAACTTTATTAAACTGAAGAAAAATATTCTAAAGACCTTTGAGACAGAAAAAAAAAATATTTAAAAACTATTTCTACTTTTCTACCACTAAGAAGAATAGATCTAGGGATAAAAATAATAAAATTTTGAAGGAAATTAGTTCCATGTAAAATTGATAATACATTTATGTATCTTATAATTCCTGTTGTCTACCTCCTCTTTTATGTAATAGAAAATATTTTAAAATCTATGTTGTTTTCATACGTAACCCTCAACAGAACTGAGAAATGTTGCTGAAAGATTTTGGAAGCAAGAAAGACAATTTACCTTCCATCCTTGGAAAGGGTAGAGTGAAAAGACGTAAGTCATGAAGCCAGAGGAGATTAGGATGTCACGTTTAGCATTGACCACCTGGGTTCTGGTACCAAAGCCACTGAAAGGAATGCAATAACTGAAAATGGGTAACAATATCTTGGACATAACCTGTATTTATGCCCAAGAAGATGAAAGGCTGTTGTGTTTTTGTTTTTTTTTTGCTGCTATTTAGAAAGTCTTTGAGATTTAGGTTATGTATATGTGGGCAGAGAGGTATCCAGGCTAAGAAATAAAGAAATCTGAAAATAATCTTTAAGTCTGTGCTAAAAATATCTTTTTATTGACAGGGATTCTCAAGCACTGGTTGAGAAACCAATATTTATGTTAGTATCACCCATAATATTAATTTATGAGGAGAATTAAAAATGAACTTTTAAAAGCCTTATATTTTAAGTGACATGAAATTATTCCTAAATTGAAATAACTACTGAATCTAGTAGGTTTGCATGCATTTTCACTGGAATTCCACWGCTAAGTGCTATAACATTTTCTGATTTATTATGTCTTGCGTTGTAGTATATAAGATGGAATTTTAGATCTGAGGAGAAGCTTTGTATCTCAAGTGTATTAATATCAGAAGCAGAATTTATGAGGATACTTGAAAAGCCATATAAAGGATGTTACAGAGGAGCTTTGAAGGTTTCCTTCAGCCTTGCTCATGCAAGAGTGGCCCAAAAAACTGGCTATGAAGCGCCACAAAGTTGCACAGGAATCAAAGCTGAGGATTTAATCTTCATATAGAACTGTCTGGTTCTGATCAGAGATATTCCATGAATGAATAATTAGGAAAATGCTGATTTCTGTCATGTTGGTTTTCACTAAACATCAGAAGACTTGACAAGGATGATATGAGTATGAAGGAGGACCTTTTGAAAGAGACACTTGCCAGGAGATTGTGTTGTTAACTCAAGAGCAAGAACCCAGAAGAGCTGGTAACTGGGTTTTGCATTATTCATATAGATCAGAAAGCCCAAGGCTATAGGTCCATGTTTTTTCATTTTCAGTGGCTCTTTCTTTATGACACTGGATTCCATTAAGAAGCATGAGAGCCAGAAAATGGCTGTGCAGTGTCTGTGCAGGTTGGGAGAATAATACCTGTATTAAATAAAAATCTTTTCCCAGCCCAATGTTATGTGAACTTTGAGCAACAAGGAATCTTTTTCAGAGGGAGTTTTAGGAGGATTTTTTATTTTTTTCTTCTAATGAACTGTGACCTCAAATTTCACAGTGTTTGCTGTTGCCTTTTGAGGAGCTTTTTTTATTTTTTTTTTCTCTCCATGCTTTAAAACAGATTCTAATCTTTCAGCACATTGGACCATTATGGCAGKCCAGCCTACACCATGAGGTATGCTTTACATCCTAATATGCCTCTGTACATCCCTTTCCTAGTGGAGAGTTTACAGCTTCTGGGATTTATATACTATGCAGGAATAAAGAATGAAAAAAGCAAAAGGAGTTTGAGATTGCTTGATAGCACCAATCTTCATATGCTTATAAATCAAGGTAGTCTAGCCATCCTTAAATAATGATTTCTGAGGTAGTAATCTCTCCTGTAACTATATCTATATATATATATAAATAAAATAAAATTTCTAGTACTTGATGGTTTGTACAGGTCTCTCTCAGAGCTGAGCCAYGCAGAGGTTTTCTTGTTCTGTCTGTTGTGGTCGTGCAAGGAAATATGGTGTGAACAAAGCAGTTCACAGACASTTGCAGCCAAGGCTGAGAGAATCTCTTAACCTTAGAGATACTCTAAACAGTTAGAGTAGCAGAACTAGATCAAACAGAGCCATGTGGAATTGTTATCAACSTGGGCATTCTGTCCACATGTTGGGACAAGGCCACTGCTGTTTTTTGGGTTTTTTTTGGCTAAGAGTGCACAAGTTGCACAGCTATAGAAGAACTGTGTGCCAAAGACATGGGGTTTTACTAAGAAGGTATTTAAACAAATACTGCAAACTCTTACTTATGTATGCTTATAGAAGAGCTTTTTCCACTTCACCTCAATTTTTTCTTCTTTTACTTTTTTTTTCCTTCCAAACCCTTCATCTTGCCTTTCTTTCATGAATGGTGCTGCAGTTCTGTAAGAATTTTGAAGTACACCATTTTTTTTCTCAATTTTAAATTTGGTTGACAAAGGGATAAAAATCTCCTTAAAAATAAAAATAACAAAAACCAACCAAACAAAAATAACCCCACCCAAATCTGCCGTTCTGCTTTGCTAGACCAAGTTTAATTTAAAGGTAGCAAATGGTGTTGCACTTCAGACTTCAAAGGAAGTTAATTTTTAAATATGTTCAGCTCAACATTCCACTCTCTCTAAGAATTCAGTTACAGATATTGTCAGGCCAAAACATTCTTTCCTGACAAAATCTTGTTTTAGTGTAAACCTRATTTTCATTCTCACAGTGAATGGAGACAGCACTGTATGTTGTCCCAAATGGAGATGAACACGTGACAAGCTGGGAAGTAAGTGGAAATAAAACCAATTTTTCCCTATTAGTGTCAAATTAAAAGCAAAGTAAGCTGTAGAATTTGCAGTGGCAGAAATGACAATTGAAACAAGTGTTCTGAACAAACAAACAAGACCAATTTTATTTCTGTTAGGTAAGGGGACCTTTGTTAGTGGTGATCTTAAAATTCACAAAGGAGTATCTACWCAAATTCCAAACCAGCAGCCAAAGACTTGAAGCTAAAAATACAAAAATAGTGAAAAATTAAAGGAAACTGATTTTTACAGAATATGAACTACTAATACAAACCTATATAAATGCCACTAATATTTGCCTTTGAGGGTATCAGTAAAAAAAAAATTGCTGTCTTTTTTGCTTAAAGTTGAGCTCTTTTCAAATTCAAAGAAGTATTTACATGAAAAAGAAATAACGTAGAAATCTGGTTTCTTTCTTTGCCTTTCACTTTCCCCAATGTATTTTCCCTTCTTACAATTCTTTTAATTCCTTCTATGTGCTTTAAGGTCTTTAAACATTGTTTTTTAGCCTTCTCCTTCCCCTTTTCTCTGGGTCTTTCCCGGTCTGTGGCCCCTGATGTTCTCTCTCCTGCTTTAATTTCTCTTAGTTGACTTCTTTCTGCACTGTAGCTCATGRTTCTGGCTGATGCCTTCAGTCTTTTACTGAATAATAACAAAAATTAATTTCCTGRCTTTACTGAATCCTTACTCAATTTAATATAGAATCCATTTGTAATGTATTCTTTCAAAATTATRGAAAAGATTGGACCAGTGGGTCTACATTTTGAACATACTTCCCTCCCCTCCATTACACCTAAAAGAGAAAAAAAAAAAAAGGGCAACATATGCAATGCAAAATGTTAAAGCATAGGGAAATTTTTAAAATGCTGTTGATGACTGGAGAAACTTTTCCACTATAAATGTAGTTGTTGCATAATTAACATAAGCTGACATAACCAACATTTTGTAATTAGATTCTTTATTAATAAATTCTAATTGTAAAAACACATGGATTTAATTGACATTTAACATGTTAGCTATTGCAAGCTTGATATCAATTAACACACTTATCAAATGTCAATTACCAGTTTTTCAGCTTTAATTGCTGTGAAATTGACTTGCCATGGGCTACCTTTTTAAATGTTARTGTATTAGCAGTGTTCACAGATTTGATATAATAAATACRACRTCTAATGTGCACTTATTGCTTATGCAATTTGACTGCAGYATATGAAAAGTTAAGTATATTTTCTTCATACTTATTAAACAACAGTAAGGAGCCTTTTACTCATTAATTTACCATACAATTAAACTTATGCCACTTAGAAATAATTATCCCACAGCATTCAGRATAGTTAGCCAAATAGGCAGGTCACCATTTTAAACYAGCATTAGATTAGAACTATTATTAGAACTATTTCTGAACAGTGTGTTCAGTGTGTTGCCAACTTGCTTTTTATTAGAGAATTCTCCATATACCTCCTGTATTTCCTTGTGTTACCTGTAGAAATTAAGACTGGGTTATATTCTGTGTTTATTTGAAAAAAGAAAAAAAAGAAGCCTGGTAGTCTAGCTACCGATGATGATCATGTCAAGTGAACCGAATAAATGTGTGCCTTCCCTTACTTATGTCCCTGCTGATGGCACTGGGCCATAGTGCTGATATAAGATTTTGGCTGCCAGGAGCAGTTTTGGCTTGACAGCTTTGTCATTGGCATYGTCTTAAAGGATGAAATTTCCATGGTGTATAGAATCATTGTACTAAGCTCATCCATAGCATTTCATTTTAATCTGTAGAACTGACATGCTTTATGAAGCTAGGCACTATCCTCATTTTAATGGAGAGGAAAGTGAGATGCAGCAAGGTCAAGTGGTTTGCCTAAAGTCCTGAAACTTGGCAGTAGCAGAAGCAGGGAAAATAAGTTCTGGTTCAAGTTACATTTTTTGGAGCGGCAAGCGGCTCAGGCTTTCCCAAAGGCAGTGTACAGTGGTGATGGATGAAAGGAGCGTTAATCACAGGCGTCCTGGAAAGGAGGGCTGCTTATTTAGCAGAATAGAATGAATATTTAAAAGGGCCTTTCAGAGTATTGTAGAATAAATGCATATATCTGTAARTTATTATGGCTTAAGGGCTAGCTATTAAGTGAAAGGATCAATRCATCAAATAGTAAATGCAGAACTTTTTGGGACTAGAGCTATGTGAATCACGATCTCGCAGTCTGCCTAATGAAACACACAAAGTCAGGGATCAAACTTTGCATCAGACTAAGCTGGGATATTGGAGATCTTCTCCTCTCATCTCCCCCCAAATAAGAATGATCTGCACTGCTGAAAAAGATGTGCTTAATTATTAATGGAACCTAACTCCCTCCTCAGCCAGCCCCAGCAGGAGCAGCTGGCCCTCAGCATGCCCTGAAAACCATGAGATCAAAATGTGATGTTTTTCAGGGGTTAGGTAGAGCATTTAGAGAAAYACTTGGCCAAAAGAGGTCGCTTCAGGGCTCTCTCCTGAGTAYACATCTGCTGAAGGGTTCTGGTTCCTTCATGGATTGTAGCTCTATTCAGATCAAATGAGATAAAAATCCCATTTCAAGTGCTATATATGAGTTGGTGGCCCTGCTGGAACCTATAAAGATGCTTCTCTGTAAGAGTCAGAAAGTAATAATTTTCAAACATATTCTTTAATTACCAAAACCTAAYAATATGAAAAAGAAAACCACAAATGTTAACCTTGTAATTTCCTCACACATGGGTATTTTTCCTGCAGGGCCAAGGAACTTGTTCCCATTCTTTATGTGAGGAAGGAGTCGCTGGGGTGAGTCTGCAATAACTGATGATATCTCCTTGTAGACTTGCAGGCTATTGCCCCTGCTGACAGGAGGATCCCACCACTGCATTTCCCATTAAAGCCCAGAACTGGTCTGCTAAACTGCTGATAGATGATCTCTCCTGCAGTGCTTCCCAGTGAGAGCCAATCCCCACCCTCCCCACTAAAGAAAGCATCTGTGGGCATATCAGGCTTCAAATACAAAAAGGGAGGGAATTTGATATATCAGAAGTGACATTTATGATGCCTTCCTAAAGATCAACAACTCCTCCCTTAAATGATGCCCTTGTTTTCTACCCGTTGCTTTTATATATGCTGTACAATGACTGCATGTGAGAATTATGAAAGGGGAACGCAATGAATTTTTGAAAGAATTGATTCTAAATTAATGTATTGTCTCCTTGCACTCTTAGGAGTCTCTGGGTGCTAATAGAGTTTCATTATATCTATTAGTTTACTATAGCAGTTTCATTGCTGTTGCTTTATTGAATATATTTCAGGGGAAAAAASTATTCCCCAACAGTTTCAAGTCAAAGAATAATATTAAACCCCAGCTCTATAGTGCTCTTGTGTCTCTGATTATTAAGAATCATGTTTCATCTGAACTTTTTTACTGGAGTTATGGAAGTGAAAATGTTGAATTGCCATTGACAACGAGTACATTTAATTAGAATGTCCCTCATTCCCTGTTCCTTCCAAAAATGTCTCAAAGACTAGAATCATTTAAGATTTTATTTCAAGATAATATAATAGAAAAAGTGGAGGGCACTACAATAGACTTACTGGCTGGAAAAAGGATTGTATATCAGACAATGATTCATGACAAATGCACGTGGTGTAAGATGATAYTTGGTATTTCGGTGGTTTATATGTTATTTTTGTCTTTATGAAATATTTTCATTAGGAAAGAAGAAAACAATACTCTCATTACACAAAATATGCCATAGTCCTGAACATGCATGCCAGCAATATGAAAGGAAACATGTCATATCTATATATATTGATGTCTATCTCTTTATATATATTTATCTACACATATTTTATGATGCAGAATTTTAAAAGAAATTACAACTAGCAAATGACATGCTGAGAAGCTTTATGATAAGTTCTCAGAGCTTACAGGGTAAACCACTTATAATGTGAACTTTTGATTGACTCCCTGGAATTCTATCATCTAATCCATCTCTCCTGAGACTTAATTTCACGCTCCAAACACTGAGCAGCTTCAGACAGCTGCCATTTAAAAATAAATGAACATAAACAAGCCATCAGTAACAAAGTCCTTTCCCTCTCCAGACCACCACACATAAGCTCACCCTGATGAGAAACGGCTGCTTTTTCCTTCATAGACAGAATTTCTTCCCAAATGTAAGCAAAATCCAGGTGTATAATATCTTCTGCTCATCTCATGCCTGTGGTCTGTCACCTAAAATGGTGCATAAGCTTCTCTGTTGCATACTGGATCTGTGTGGGGGCTRCAGAGTGGTGATGATGCCTTAAGTTTTAGCTTTCATATATTTTGGATTCTGTACTGCATTAGTGTGTATCTCTGAACTTCATAGAAAGTGTTAGCAAGTTCCCTTCACAGTGCAGCTAGACAGAACAATTCTTTCMCAGCCTGAGAACCAAGGACACCATTGCAGCTTTGAGCCCAAAAGGTATAAACAATGAATTATAAACAGTGAATTGGGGAGGGCAATCTGAGAGGATGAGATTTCATCACCTGAAGCTGTAATTGGACCATTAATCCAAATATGTACAGGGACCAAAACTTATAAAAGTGTGAAAACCTATGAYCYGTTGTCCATCTTGGSTGTAGCCCTGGCCAGGCACTAGTACTGCCCAAGGTGTATGCTTTGAMGGCCTTTTAATAAATACCTACTTTATTCCTTTAACTCTGGCCTCTGTTCTAGGTWGCCTCTCAAGGCATCMGTGAGTCTCCCTCYAGGGAAAGGAAGGTACTGACTAAGGGAGCACAAGTGATCTTTGTTACCTCTCAGATTACTGACATCTTCAGAAGGTCTTAATTCACTATTCAATTCACCAATATTCTGATCTTCACCTACAGCTTCTTTTTACCCTTCCTCCTCTATTGTTTTTTTTAATCACATTACCATGTATAGATTGTGAAGCATAAAATGTTGTGCTACAGAGGATACTCCAGGGTTTCTGGTAAGACAAACAGCCCTTGCCCATTAAGTCATCTGAGGTGCCTTTCTATAAGTCTGACACAATTGTAAGGCTGSTTTCCATTCCTTGGGGAGGTTCAGTGAATTTCACTGTGAACACTGAGAAATGCAGGGTCAAGGACAGCCATGCAAATCGTCATTGCAATGACCTTTTGGAATTTCTGGCAAAGTAGGTGGCTTGGATAGAGAGAGTGTCATTAGCAGTTTTACTGAGTTCCCTGTAAAACCTGAAGTACGTGATGGTTGACAAAATGTTTCTCTGACAGTCTGTCTTATGGCAGGACTGAGTATCCACCTGTTTCAGGATGGACTTTTAGAAATGTTCTGCAGTAGAAATGTTTCTATCAGCACTGATTAGACAGAATAAATATCTTTCATTTCTGTCCCTGGAATGAAATTGCAGTGAAAATTAATAAATGTCATAAAGCACCATTGTCTCCCCTGAACTTGATTTACATATAAACATTAGACACCTGAAAGCCTGTTGGTTATACAGGCATGGGGTGCCTCAGATCTTTGAAATGTCTGTAATCAAGTGAATATAGGCACAACACAGTTTCGTAGTGTACTCATGTTGGAAAATTAGTTAAAGTAAATATGGTTCACACACTATATGAAATCTGCATATATTCAGGAAAAATCAATTTCTAATTCCAATATGCTTCTATTCAGCAGAAATTTCTTCATTATTTTCACTTTTAAATAGGACATTGTTTTAAAGGATGTTTGGAAACTTCCATCTTCCTGTTCTTACCTACCTTACACAATTACAGACGGGCTAATAGAAACTCTCCATTCATGTTCATCAAAGAGTTTTCTTTGCCTATTCTCAGTATATGTAGTTAGAGTGGCTCGTTGGAGATATGGTCCCTAAATTCCTGGTCTTAGCACTAAATCCAAAGAAGTAATTTTATCCATTCCTTCTATGCACTTTTATAGATGAAATAAAAAGTACATAAATTTTGTTTTGTTGAAGATATAATCATAGCTATAAAAAATTTATCACTAGATGCAGTAACATAGTCCAAAGTGCTGGGACTAGAGAAAGCAATAATATACAAGCAACCCTTCTTTACTTTTACTATTTATTAATATTGTTGCTTAAGTACTCATGGTAATTTTATTGGAAATAGAGCTATAAGAGTGGCAGAATATTAAAGTGAAAGTAAGCAGAAGTTTATACTTGCCAGTATAATCTTGGCCATCTAGGGACATCAAGCTATGGAAATAATAAAACAACCATACACCTCAAACATTTTTTTAGTTGAGGGCTTAACATTTCAACTAACAAATAAAGCTTTGGAAAATCTAATGTGATGTACAAAACTTTTCATCTGACTTGTTAAAAGATGTTTACCTACTCAAGTGTTGATCAAGAAATAAAATAATTAAAACTGAGCTCCAATGAAAGATGTCATAAGTGGTGAAAATGCAGATGTTGTAGAGAATGCTGTCTCCTGATATTTTGTAAGGAAATTTTTGCTAATGGTTGAAATAATTTTTCTAAGAGGCTAATGTGTAATGCCACTAAGTGCCATTGTTTCTGTTAATGATCAATCTTTGAACAATATATTCTGGGTTATCTACCATTATTTTTATTACTGCCAGTGAAAAAAATACCAGAAAATGAAGACTCCTTGCATGATCTGACTTACGACTTCTAGAAATATTAGAAACTTTTAGACATTTCCCATCTATGTGTCATTTTCACTAAAATAAGGTGATTTGGGGGAGTTACCCAAAAAGGAGCATATTTTTTCATAAATACAGGTGTAGCTAACACAGTTGTGTGTTAAAGCAACAAAATTCTCTGAAAATGGAAATGACTGTTCTTATTCACCTCAGGGTAACCATGAAAGTAAGGGTGGGATGTTATTATGTGCTTGCTGCTGCCCATAGGCAGACCCAGCAGAGGCTTTGCTGCAAGTCTGGGAACATTCTATTTAAATGCTAGAAAACTGTGTGTGTACATATTTATGCATAGTGCCCAAAATCCAGAGATTTCAGCATGTGCTGTAATATTTAAATGATAATAGAGAGATACTCTTAAAAGCTTTCTATGTATTGGTTTAATGGGTTTAAACTTTTTGCATACATGAGTAAGAAAATAGATGCATTAGCTATTTGCATCTAAAGTGTAAATACTTTTATTTAAAGTTATCTTGTGTCTGTATTTAGACTGTGTGGGTTTTTTTCTTCAGCTTTTTTATCACTTTCTGCCCCTTCTTCCACCCTTCTTTTAGTACTGCATGCATACATGGCAGATGAAAGAAGTAAAAACATGAAGGAAAATAAAAATAACACGAGAGAAAAATTTTTTAATCTAGAACATGCATAACAGAAACCCATGCAATTTTTCTGAATGTGTGTCTTCATTTTCATTAATTCTGGCTTATTCTCATGTAGAAGTCAAAAATGCATTGTGATAGACAAGCAGAGTGCACGGAGGCCATTACCATGTCTCACTTGAAAGGTGCGTAATTATAGGGCACTAGTTTCCAGCTGAAGGGCATCTGCTTGAAGAGGAATAAAAGCATGTTTCTGACCATGTTTATCAGGCAGAGTAATACCTGTTATTTTACTTTTTCAGTATCTTACCTACTACAAAACACTGCAGTGGTGAGCTGGCAGAAAACTTCTGACTAAATGAAATCACCTTTTTGGGCATAATGCTGTAAATTGCAACAATTTAGTTTCATGCACCTGATCGTGATTTGTTCTTCCTTTAAAACAGCTCAGTAACAGATTGCATCCTTTGAACAGTAAGTACTGTGTCACGTGTAGATTTAAATATTTTCTCAGCCCGAATCAGATGCAGGGGATGAAAAGGCAGAGGGACACTCATGTGTATGCTCCTCACGACATGTTCTAACTTGTTCTAGAACAAAATCAATAGTCCTCATAGGTACTGGTGTTGTTGGTTAAGGATAAAAATTTGACTGGATCGTAGTAGTGGATGCTCCTCTTTGGATCTCAGAAATATTGTCATTTCATTTTCTTCAAATCAAGTCTATTTCATGGAAAATTCTAGTTTCAAAGTCATTTTCTAGTTTCAATAAACCTGTATGTTTGTTTTTTTCCCCAGGAGTAAACTCTATCACATGCACTCCCATTTTTAGAACAAAATCTGACAATTGGAATTTTAGAACAAGGATGAGGGCAGTATTTTCAATTTAAATATCCTTCACTTGAAAGAGGACAGAAGGCATTTCACTTCATAACTATTATTTCTAAGAAATGAAATTTTGAGATTTTATTTGTAGAAGTGTTAGATATATACATAAATATATACACATATTTGTGGACATAAAGAGGAAGATATGTTCCTAAAGTGGTTTCTTATGTTTCATTATATAATGAGAAAACAGTCTCATAAGTTTTCATTTTTATTTCAGGAGTAATAGCTATAATCCTCTTAACTGCTACACTGGAAAACTGAACTCGTTCTTTTGACTTACATAGTAGTACTGGTGGAAATGCCTATTGATTACTAGAATCAAATTTAAGACTTTCCACCAACATTAGGCTATTTTTTGCCCTTGGACTTGACTGAGAATTTCTTTATCTGTTTTGTTTGTTTAATTTCTTTCTTCTGTTTTTAATATTTCACAGTCTCCAGAGAGAAGCAATAGCTACCATCACAAATGTGAGTACACCCTCTTGTCTGGGGAAGAGGTGGAAGAAAGTTAAAGAAAGGTAGAAATAGGATAGGCAAGCAGTTATAAATAAAACAAGGCAAATGTTTCCCTAGTGCCATTGCCACCAAATCATTAACAGCATGTATTGCAGTATTAAAAAGATAGTTTTGCTTCATCTATTGAGGCTTTTGTGTAGGGAGATGTAAGAGATGGAAGTACCAGGACCTGGTCACCAGTGTGAACTGGTGTGACTGGACTTCTGTAATGTATAGGATTTGCCAGTAAACCTCCAGTTTTCCCTCTGAATGAAAACAAGCTTTATCCTTGATGAAAATCTGGAAATTATTTTTGGAAAGCCCATTCAGAGTTTTGGTTCTGCTCTAAGGATCTAAAATTGAGAGATATGGCTCAATAAATTTTAACTTGCGTGACAGCAGATTGATGGTCATTTATGAATTATCAAATAGATTTGATAGCTCAGTATGTCTTGTTGTTTTTATACTGCCTATTTGTTCTCAGCTCAATGAGTTAGCAGCAATACTTATTGGGGGTATAAGGGAGAGAACTCTACAATAATGTCCCAAGGCAAAAGTGAGATATCTTGATAATGACCACTGTAGCATCACACAGGATGCTCATCACTGTGGTGACCTTTTTATACCTTAAAATTGATATTGCAGTTGCCATCTTGTCTCAGAACTCAACTGCTTTCTCCTCTCCTGTGCCAGAGAGTGTCTAATGTGTCATGGAGCTCCTGAGCTGCCAAACCCAAATGAATTTGTGCAGACTGAGCAATTTATATGAAAAAACAGTTTTAGAAAATTTCTTTGTCTTGTTTGGTTTGGTTTTTTTATATGTTTTAAAGAGTACCTCAGGAAAATTTCAGAATTAACATTGATCAGTGTAAAGAAGAGGAAATAAGAGAGACTTAGTACTTCAGGAATTTGTTCCTTTTACTATTTGTTAGTACAAAGTTGTACTATAGTCAAAGCTTGATGGAGGAAAAGGAGACACACACAACAGCTTAAACACTGTTGTTTTGTATTTTGGAGTCAGGCTACATTTGTGCTAACAACCCCAGGATACCTTCCCAGGTATTGAAACTAATGTGTCATGGAGCTCCTGAGTTGCCAAACCCAAATGAATTTGTGCAGACTGACAGTGGGTGTGCAGCCTGTATTGTTCAGGCCCAGAAGCAGGGCCAGGAAGTGTTTGGGAGAATTCTAGTTAACAGGAGCCAATTCTACACCAGGGAGTTTCTCCACAGTGCCGCTGGTTCAGTGAATTTCACTGTGAACACTGAGAAATGCTGGGTCAAGGACAGCCATGCAAATCGTCATTGCAATGACCTTTTGGAATTTCTGGCAAA
>CADDXX010000749.1:0-48171 GCA_902810485.1 Alauda arvensis
TAAGAGGGCTGCTGCAACATAATGTCATTCCAGCTGTACTTTGCATAGTAGGCAGCTGCAGGTTGCCTCTGGACACACTTCAGGTGAGCTCCTGCAAAGGCCAGGAGCAGTTCCTGGGAGGGTCTGGTGCAGAGGCACAGGATTTATTTCTGTCTCTTGACTCAAAAAAAAAAAACCCAAACCAGTTGTAATAATAAAGAACTTTCATGTGAAGCCCTAGAGAGTGGTGTGGTGAAAAGGTGAGCTGCACCTTATCCTTAAATTCATGGAGTGGCTGTGAATTTTGGACCATGCATTCCAGTTCTTGTTAAAATACATAACATTTGGTGCTGATATTCTTTCTAAGGAAATATGGGCACCCTTCCAGGATATGCCATCCAATCATAGATGCACATTTACAAGAGAATCTTTCTCACTACTGCATTGCAAGACAAAATTTTCAGCAATTCCTTTGAAAATGGTACATGAGAACTAGTTTGCTGTGCATGTTGGACTGCTGCTCTTTAATAGCAGTCTGTAAGTGCAGTGGCTTGTGAGCCTCTTGCAATGCAGGCTGTCTGGGCTGGAGATCATCCAGGTRTTTTGCAGCAGTGACTGTGGTTGCMTCAGGTAAATTAGGGGAAGGCAGAATGTGCAGCTGGAGAGCAGAGGTGACACCTGAGGCTCATGGCCTTTTTCAGCAGTGTGCTGCTGTTTAAAGACTATGTATGTATTCTTTGTGGACAGTTGATTTCTGTTATAAATGTGATGACTTAAAAAGATAATTAGTTGATCATTAGTTGTCCCCACCTTTGGGGAGAAGAGTGATTATTATAGCATTTCGTTTAGACAGCTCCCTACCTTATTTTCGCTTACCCAATCACTGCAAGCACAAATCTTTGGGAGAGGCACTCGGGATCCTTTTTCTTGTGTTTCAGAATGTCTTAATTGAAGGAAGAGGGCAGTGGTCAGTGCAAGAAGAGCGTTTTCCCCTCCTTGAAAACATGTCTGTTTTCTGTCAGCATGCTTGAGGCATTTGGATGATGCCTTAAGAACAGTAACTTGAATTGGCCAGACCAGGTCAAGCTGGACTAAACAATCACTAGCAGGTTCCTTCCAACTAAAATAGCACTAGCTTTTCTTTCTTCTCAGTAGTAATATGATTATTTTGTGTTCCTATTGCAAGAAATGTTATTTATTTACTGAAACTTAATGAATGAACATATACCTCAGTAACAACTATAAACAAAATCTGGATTTATCCAGTGGTAGGAGTATGGTTTGCTCTTGTCTGTGCCCTTTCTACCTGCCTCTAAGGTATATCAGGTAGTCAACTTTCTGAAACATTTCTTTTAAACCAGATGAGTTGTTAGATTCAGTTTCCTTTGGCTAGAGCAAATGATTCTTGCCTGCTTGGTATCTCCCTTTAATTTGGATTTCTTGGTTTTTTTGCAAAATGGGGTGACAGAATACAGGCCAGTGGAAGGTTTAGTTTCTGAAACTGTCTCAAGCTGTTCCCTCTCTCTGTGTGCCTACCAAAGAACCCAGAATGGTTTGGGATGGAAGGGACCTTAAAGCTCATCACATTCCAACCCCTCTGCCATGGCAGGGACACCTTCAACCAGACCAGGCTGCTCCAAGTCCCATCCAGCCTGGCCTTGAATACCTCTTGCAGAGACCCTGTCCAAGGGAGGTTTCTCCTAAAGAGGCTGGGAGAGAGAGCATGGCTGGGACAGCTGACCTGAACTGGCCGGAGGGATAGTCTGTACCACAGAAAATCCTGCCCAATACAGAAGATGTGAGGAGCTGGCTGAGGGAGGCCAGTGGCAGGGTGACAGGATGCCCAGCAGAGAGGGTTGGTTGCTTTAGAGATGAGAAATCGCCCTGTGGCAAATGAGAAATCCCTATGGCAGCACTCAGTATTTCAACATCCCCAACACAACCATCCCACAGTGTTCCATCTCATCCACTCCCTGCCAAGGAAAGGTTTCCCTGCTTGGGGTGGGTCCCTCTTTCCCTGCCCTCTGGCAGCCAAACCGAGTGAGAAGCTCAGCATGTGCCCAGTGCTGCACCCCTGCCCCTGGTGACCCTGTGGGGCCTGTCCTGCTGCTTGGTGCTCTGAGGACACTGACCACTCCCACTGTTTCTCCCACTGGTGCCCAGCTCCCAGAGTAATGTCCCCATGGCTTGGTCACCATCCCACAGCCTGGCCCCACACAGGGTGGGCACAGGCTGCCCTTAGGCATCACCCCCGTCCCATTGTGAGTATGACCCCTAGCAGAGAGAGGAGCTGCAAAACAAGTCTTTAATGATTAAATGGGAGTGAGGCATGTAGGAGAGGGCTGTGGTTGGGGGTCTGGGTGTAGGCCACTGGCTCAGGGTGTCTTCTGGGTGCTGCATCACCGCCGCCGCCGTTTCCTCGCTGGCTGGGCTGTGCTCCTGCGGGGAGGTCTCTTGGCCCGTGGGAGTGCTGGGGGGCGCAGAGCTCTGGGCCTGTCTGCTGCCAGCTCCCCTGAGTTGGGGTGCACACGGATGGTGATGACACCTGGTGCCTGCTCCTGCAGTGCCTCCTCCTCCCTCTGGGCCTTGTGGGGGGAGTGAGGGCAGGAGGCAGCGGGTAGGCTGGCAGGGGGGGTTGGATTGGGCATGGCAGGGATGGCATCCTGATTGTTCTGTTGCTCTGCCTCCACCACCGGATTGATGGGCTGGTCGTCTTCCAGCAGGCATTCACAGAATTCAAGGAATTCGTCGAGGTCCTCAGCCACCAAGCCGGGGACATTTGCGGCCAAGATGGTGTCCTCATTGTCCCCTTGCTGTGCCAGCTCCTCTTGCTTGTCAAGGCAGCCAGTGTCCTCCAGGTACTCAGAGAGCTCTTCCAGGAGAGCATCCAAGGTGGAGCTGTCGGGGCTGTTGAGGGCAGCCTCCTCACTCACTGTGGTGTCAGGCCAGGCAAACAAATTGGTGTTGTTGGTGCTGTCTCCTGCCTGCTCAATAATGCCCTCTGTGCTGGCAGCTGGTCCCTCCCCAGGCAGATCCGTGGTCACCACTTCTGAAAACAGAACCCCAAGAGATTGGAGCCTTCCTCAGCTTGTCTGCTGGTGTGAGGGCTTTGCCACCCTCCCCCAAAACTTACCTTCGGGCTCCATCATAGTTGTGCCAGCTGGTAGAGCCAGGGCAGGTTGTTGGTGGATGTGGAACACATTGGAGCCTATGGGATAAAGGGCCTCCTCCTGGACCACAGCTCTGGGCTGCTGGGGCAGCAGTGTCCCCATCACCACCTGCTGCACCCAGCCATAGGCAGGGGGACACAGAGCAGCCCCGAGGGGCAGCTGCACCATCTGGGGAAGGTGCACCACCTGGGGCAGCTGCACCACCTGCCCCAGGCTCCCCTGCCTGGTGGTGACTGGGACCAGCTGCTGGGAGCCAGGGTGGAGCTGGACGGGCCCAGAGGACAGTGGCAGCCTGGGGACAGAAGGCAGCTCCCAGGCAGCTCCCASGGCAGGGATGCTCAYGCCAGGCACCTTCACCACTGTCACCTGGAGAGGGAACCTTTCTGTTGGGGGAAGCAGAGAGGGGTGGTGGGGTGAGAGGCTGGCAGGCAGAGCCAGCTGTAGGGGTATCTGGAGGGCAGGAGCCCCAGGAGGAGCAGGACCCTGCTGCTGTACCTGCCATGGTGCTTGGGCGGCCTGGGGATTGCTTGGGACAAGCACCACTCGGGGTGTTCTGTCACCAAGGCGACTGTTGGGGCAGTGTTCTGGGGGTTCCATTGCCATGGCTGCTGTTCCCACCAATACCTGCTCCAGCCAGTGTGGAGCTGGACACTGCCCACAGCCTCCAGCCTGATGCCTACAGCAGGAGATGTGGGTATGCCCTGCGATGGCCAGGAGCCCCTGTTCCCTGCCAGGCTGTCCCCACGGCCAGCACCCTAGCTGCCCACGGTTCCAGAGCAGCCTCCTGGGAGTGCCTTGTTGTTCCCAAAGGGAACTGTTCCCCAGGCCCCCTCTGGGCTCAGCACAGGGAGAGCTGCCCCTTCCCCACTCACCTGCTGGGCATCCATTGTTCTGGCAGTTGCCAGGTTCCAGTTCCACATCCAAGGCAGTTGGAGAGCCCCTGCCCTGGCCACCCCAAGCACTGATGGGGCACACCAGGCACCATCCTGCTCCACAGCTGCTGCTTGGGAATGTGGGAATGGCTGCAGGTCCACTGAGGGCAGTCAGGAACTTCCAAATCAATCCATCCTGAGGTTCATGTGCAGCTGGGTTTGTTCTTAAAATGATCCTGAGGAGGATTTTGCTGTGGGAACAGCTATCAGTATGAAATTGGTGGAGGGTACTGAGAGCAATGTGACCCAGGGTCCAAACTCATTTCTGTCCAGTTTTCAGAGCTGCTGAACACATTTCTGCCTTGAAGTAAGACAGGCTTTGGTGGTCAATTGCTCTGAAGACAACCATAGAACTGGTAGCACCTCTCATTATGTCCTAGGCTGCTGCTGTCAGAAATAAGGTTTAAAGTAGTGTGGGAAGGCATTTCAGCATCTTCTTTCTGCAAACTTTTGATCAAAATGCTGTGGTATATTATGATAAAGTACTGTTTTATTTATGTCCTAACTTCATACCTTTAATGGAATTAATTTTTAAATGGATCTCAATGTTTAAATCACTCAAAATGAGATACTTCACAGACAGAATGTAGTAGGTTTTTGGTTTGATCTGCTGTTTTAAAAAACTGGAGAATGAGCTGTAAAGTATCTTTGGAGGTATAGATGATTTTGGTTTTTGCTGTTCTGGATGGTTCATTGGATATATCCTGCAGTGGTAATGCAGAAACCCAGCTTCAGATTTTTGCTGTACCTCTGAATTTGGAAGGTGGTTTGATGTTTTATTTCATGATAGTAAAGAAGTTTTGTCTATTTGGTGGGGCATGTCCTAGTGCAGTTTCAAAATTTATTTTTAATTCTTTATTACTCTTAAATCTTGTACCTTTTTCAAGTGGCTACAGCAGACTGGTCTAAGTCAGCTGCACATGTCAGCTGGCAGAGCAGAGCCCCTGGGGTGCCTGGTGTGAGGATTGCTGGCCTCGTGGCAGCTCTGGGGTTTATGAGATGAGGGGCCATGGTGGGGAACTGCTTTCAAGTCCTGCCTTGGGGTGCTGCAATGGCTGCTGAGTGTTTGCTGTGCCTGAGGGCTCCCTGCCCCTGCTGTCTGGGGAGAACTTCTTGGTGTGCATGGCAGGGCTGCTGCAGCCCAGCAGCACCTGCGAGCAGCAGATCTCACCTCCAGCTGCTGCAGACTCTGGACAGCACCAGAACCAAGTTCTTTGGAAACTGTAGTGACCACATCTTAATAACTAATAGGTGTCTGTGCTTAATGACTGATAAGTGTCAAAACTTAGCTACTGAACGCTTGGCAAATATACAGAAAAATGCAGAGAATGTTTTGGAGTAGATTTTGTGCAGCTGTGGGTCTGCGGGTTTCTTAAATTTTGTTTTCTTGGCTTTTGATTTTGATTTGTTGCTTTTTATTTATAGCCAAAGCCTCCTGTAAAAGAGGGTCTGGAGCACAAGCCTTATGAGCCACAGCTGAGGGAGCTGGGCAAGGGGCTGAGCCTGGAGCAAAGGAGGCTCARGGGGGACCTTGTGGCTCTGCACAAGTCCCTGCCAGCAGGGGACAGCCAGGGGGGGTCGGGCTCTGCTGCCAGGGAACAGGGACAGCACAAGGGCAAAGGGCCTCAGGCTGGGCCAGGGGAGGCTCAGCTTGACTATTGGGGAGCTTCTTCTCTTGTGATGAGAGTTGTAAAGCATTTGCATGGGCTGCCCAGGGCACTGGTGGAGTCACCATGCCTGAAGTCTGCCAAAAAATGTGTGGATGTGGCACTTAGGGACATGGTTGGATGGTGAACACTGTGGTGCTGGTTGATGGTTGGACTTGATGACCTGAAAGGTCTTTTCCAACCTTAAGAATTCTGTGATGATTCTAAAAAGATATTCAGTGCTACCACAGTACCAGAGCAATGTTTGGATGGTTTAGAGTTATTCTTGGAAATGCTTCCTTTGATTTGCAGAGGTGAGGAGTGACAAATGCTCAAACATCTTTGAAACCCAAATCTGGCACTTTGAATATCATTAGAAATTACCYTGATTTTCCAWTATCTCRTAATAAAGTCACTGGACTTCATAACTGACAATACTGTAAAAGTCCATCATGAAGGTATAACCTTGTAGGAATCCTCATCTGTTGTTTCACTGAGTTGCACATCAAAATTCATAACTGTCAAGAACATAACTGTGAACCCTAAGTAAAAACACAAAGAGAAAAGGGATAAAGGAAGTAAGTTATTTGGCAGAGAGAACATTGTGCATTGTTTGCAGATGGCTTCTTACAAGGAAAAAAGTGAGTAACTTGATGTTAAAGCATCCAGGCTTGCCTGCTCCTTCTGAAAAGAAAAACACTGTTGTGGTTCACTCAGCTGCAGATAGTTTTTTAAAATTTGGTTAATAAACTGAAGTGTATCCAAAATTCTGGTTCAAAGAACAAGCAAGCCAACCCCCACCCCCAAACCCAAACAAATGAAGAGATCCATGAACAGTTGCCAGGAAACCATTTATAATCTCTTTTTTTTCCCCTATTGTGGTTTCTGCAAATATTTTGATTATTGCAGTGCCTGGATACTAGTTTTCTAAATGTAAATTTTATGCCTTAATTAGGCACCATTAAGCATTTCTCCCCAAACACAGAGATTAAGCATTCCAATATGCTTTTCTAATTGCATTAAAAGGAAAAAGATGAAGCTGTAAAACTGCCTGGAGTCAGTTCTGTGTGTACCCACACATGTAGCTCTCATTAATATCAGAGTTAAGTGTAGAGAAAAGGAGAATTAGACCTGGGATACACCTTAATAAAATGTGTGTAGGTGTTTAAAACTTATATCTGCACTGGTTAGTGGAGAAATGCCTGAGGGACAGGGTCTGGTGTCGATCCAAGGCACTATAATAATTTCCCAAATTTACTGTGTGTGGGATTCATCCKACTTCCCTTCAGGCAGGTTAGTGGRAGGCTGAACAAGTGGCTTTCATTCTCCATTTTCCCTTGGGGATGTGCCTGCCCAGGAACTGGAGCAGCCGGGCACAGGTGCTGTCACCTTGGCAGCTTTGGGCAGGTGAACTCACTTCCTAGTCAGGGGCATCACTCCTTGCCCAAACTGAGACCAGGTTTGCCTGGATGTTGTTCAGTGTCTCCCTGTGAAATCTGTGCTCAGCTCAAGTGCTGACTGTGCGTGGCACTAGGGGAAAGAAAGCACCTGCTTACATTCAGAAGCTGCAGTGGAGGCCCTCAGAGACAAAGGTGAGCTTCATCTCCCACTTCAGTGGGATTTGAGAGCCCAAAATCATTGCTGGGTCTGTGCTGGTGGTGTCTTGTGAATGCAGTGGGTCACAGATCATGTGTCTTCTGTAGTATCTCTTCCGGTGGGGCTTTTGAGTCCTCACTAGATTCTTTAAAAACAAGTAATAAAGCTTTTCAGAGAGGATTAGGTGTGCAAATTCAAGATCGGGGTTCTGTCTGTCAGAGTAAGGCTTGCTGCAGATACTAAGCTGAGTGAGCCAACTAAAGGCTGGGAAGGAGCCCCTAACAGGACTGAGATCTGCACCAAGAATTGTGGTTATTTGAAATAAAATAATTGCACCTTTCCAAAGTAATTAGAGTTTGTCACACAAGAAAAGAATCAGTTCAGAAAGAAGCTAAAGAAAGGTAGATTTTTACAAGGAATCCAGATTGTCTCCTTTTCACAGGGAGTCCAGAATGCTGTCTATCTTCCTCAGGCTTGTTGGTGTAAGTTGGAGTTCATAGATGACACCTAAAGCTCTTCAGCAAAGATATATATTATATATTCAGGTGTGTGTGTGTATATATATATATATATATATATATATAATATATATATTCAGGTGTGTGTGTATATATATTCAGGAATATATATATATATATTCAGGAATATATGTCCCAGCATCTTGACAAAGTTGTGCAGAGTGCAAAGGGTGAGCAAAATGCCTGACACAGCTYGATATTAGAACCTGCAAAAAGTACAGGCAGAGTTATGCTGGCATCAGGAACAGACCACCAGCTGGGTGTTCTGGGATATTTTTTGCTGCTATTTATTATTTATCTTGGCTGCTGCTGCCATTTACAAGGCTTCTGCAGCACTGGTGGTGCAGAAAAGAGTGTGGTTAGAAGAGAAATATCTGGAGCTGCAGCCAGTGAGCTCAGCTTTGGGGCAGGAAGGGACCTTTCAGCAGAACAGAAGGCTGAAAATCTGGGTTCCTTGAGAGAGGCTTCTTAACACATCCAGCTGCTAGTCTGAATGTCTTAGTCTTCAGTTGAATTTGACTGTTTTATGAACTAAGTAGGAGAACCAGCCAAATGGATTTATTGCCTTGTGTTAGTGGAATGGAAAAGGAGCTTTTTGCTTTCATATAGAGAGGGGGGAAAAAACAAGATTGGAAAAAAAAAACAACCCTTCTTCCTGCCTACCAGGGAAGAAATCTAGAAGAATATTGAGGAAAACTTTTTTTTGGGGTCAAGAAATGTGGCAAATACTCTTAGAAAAGTGAAACAAGCCTTTATTTGTGTTCAGTAACTGGCCACAAGCTTGTGTCTGGTAGCCAAGCTGGAGCTTTAGCAATGTCTGTTAGGCTTTGTGTGTGTCTCCAAATCACAGCAGTCATCTTACACTGGAAATCTAGCAATGCTAGTGTCTGAGGAGGCTGAACATGGGGCTGGGGACAAGAGCAGGAACAAAGAAATTGATGGATGACTCCAGTTTGTCCAGGGAAGAACTACTGTTATCAAGAGAGTGAGTGAAACAAAAGCTGGAGAACTAACAGGAGAGTTTACTGTGACACAAGATACTGCAGGTGGTTTCAGGTTAATTAGATTATTCAGCAGTCAAGAAGGTGACCAAAAGTTGTTCACTTGGTAAATGGAGTAGCATTTGTCTGGTGCAGGATTGAGTCATGCTCTGTGAACATGTCTGGAAATGTGAAATATCATGGCAGAGTTTTCTAAGAAACCAGGAATCTTCATTCAAGAAACATCAGTCCTGAAGGCAAAAGAATGAAAGCACAGCTTGGCAGGTGCTGAGAGAGATCCAGGCAAAGTGCTACCTACACTTCCTATATCACAGAGTATCCTGTGCCAGCAGCAGGCTCAGCAGGAGCCTGTGTTCTGACCTGTCCCTGCAGCCACCCCAGCAGAACATCAGGACGGCCTGGAATGGTGTCATTACCAGTGACACTTGTGTCTGGGTGCACAACACTGCAGAGGAACAGAGGTTTGATCCAGCTTTGCCAGCTGGTTCTGCTGCTGTGTGGGACCCACGTGGTTTGTACACTGTGGCACGAGGTAGGRGTGATGGCTGGGGCTCGTTCCAAAGAGACTGAGAGGAATGGTGCCTGGAAATACATCTCCTTTGGGATGGCACCAGAATGAGGTGTCATTCCACTTGTGCAAACATTGCCACCTTGCCATGAGTACTTCAGATTGTCAGTGGCAGGTCTGTGGTGTGGGAGATGAGGAAGCCTGCTCTGCTCTGCTCTGCTCTGCCCAGTGCTTGGGCCAGCCTGGAGAGAGGAGGTGGTGCTGATAACTGGTTTCAGTGAAAAGGGTTCTGAATTCACCACCAGATTATGAAATATGAGGGCTGAAAACCTGCACAAGGCAGTTTTATTGCTTAATCAAATAAAGCTGTGCCTGAAAAAATTGCAAGTGTACTTATTAGTCTTTTTTTTTTGTCTTTGAAAACCAAATTAGAGCAATTTTCAATAGATAGGGGTTATTTCAAGCAGTTATAGGCAAGATCTTCTGTTAAAAAAAGTGTTGAAAAAGAGCAAATTACATCATGTAAGGACTGTGACCTTCTCCCCTCCATTCCTCTGCTTGTTTGGAGGTGCAATTTAATCAGACTCAAAAGACAKAGAATAAAGGAAGATTAAAATACACTGTGATAGAACAAAGCAAATGTTGCTCTTTTATTAAGTGGAGCTAGCACAAAATCTGGGTATTTCCAGTTTCATTTAAAAAAATTTTAGGTGGCTCTAAAGAGCATCTAACTTCTTGTGTTGGCCCTTGCTGAGGTATCATAAACTGGTGCTGCCCTCTCCCCTCTTTGCTTCTCACATCACCATGCAGATGATGGAGTCAGCAACCCGTTCACTTGCTGCCTTCAAATGTGTTTAATGATTCCACTTTGCTAGGCTGGTGTTTGATGCTGATATTTTAAATAGTGGTGGACGCATTTTGTGTTGTTTCCCTGTAGGTTGTTAACATTTAATCTAACAGCAAGTAGGTATAGAACTGGCATTTATTTGCCATGGCCAATTTAAACTGTCTGTAGCCCCATTGTTTCTTTTATTAACAAGGAGCTAAAATAATCTTGAAAAAAATACATAAACCAGTAAAGCTTACTGTTAGCAAAGTCTCCCATGAGCTTTGAGTAGGATATTGTTATTTATAAAGCAAAGGAACCCATCAAATAGTATATTTTTTGCTTCAGTTTAAAGTGCAGCTAAGAAATGCAGTAAATATTAAATCCATTGATGTATGCTTTACATTTTATCATATTCAAAGTGATCCATGCACAATTAGGTTTGTTTGAATTAAAGTCTAAGAATTATGGTGTTCATTTAAATGCAATACTGTCTAGTAGGGAAAAAAATCAGAGACAACCTAATGTTTTCTCGTTCTTTCTTTGTAGTTAATTTAATGCCTAATAAGTATATATGTTTTTCTAATTTTTACAAATAGCAATTTATGACTTAGGCCCTATGTTTGCTCACTGASCTGAAGCAAGCCTGGAAATGGATCCCTGGAAGTAGAAGATGAGGTTTTCTATAATGTTAAAATGCTTTAAAACACCAGGGTTTTTTTGTTGATTTTCTAAACAATCTGCTGAGTCAGCTGTCTGTAAATTAACTTAGGAGRACAAGTGACTGTGATTTGCTGAAGGCTGGTGTTTGGGAACATGGGGCTTGGAGCTTGGGAGTGCTGTCAAACACACCTTGTGGGCCCAGCTGGTTTATAATGAGACAGAGGTTTGAAAATTCTAGCTGATCTTTACAGTAAACCTAAGAGCACACACTGTATTTTAAATAGCGCTTTAGAACGGATTTTAAACTGCATTTTGGAAGGCATTTATTGACTATCAAATGCTGTGTCTGTTACCCTTTACATATTTTAAGGCATCTGGGGGATCAGAAGAAGGGCTTACCTGAACACAACAGGACAGCAGGACTAGGGATGCAGACTAAGAGGAAAACACAGACTCTTAGCCAGCAGGAATTGGCTCCTTGCCCTTGAAAAAGTGCCAAAAGGGCCAAAGCACACGTGGGAGAGATAAAGGTGAAGAGTTTGCTGAGGAAGACTCAGTTTCTTTCATCTCCTGGAGACCCCCTAAGTGTTTGTGTGTGTCTTTGGTGAAACTATTCCCCACGCATCTCAACGTGGATTAAAATACTTACTGCTCTAACATCTGTTATTAGTTGTTGAGTCCTTTTCTGCCCCATTTCAATGCCTGGCTTCTGCTGGACTCACTGAGGATGCTGGGGGCTCAGCAAAACTGGAGCAGGACTTTGCCAGTGTCACTGCTGGCAGATGTCTGTGGTGGGTCAAACCTCTGCCACGCTCCAAGGGATTGAGTTCCAAACATGAGCACCCCTTACTGGGGCAAGGCTTGGCCCCAGGGGTGCCCTGAGCATTGTGCCAAGGAACCAGGTGTGTGGTGGCTCCATAGCCAGGCTGGTTTGCACACACATGGTTCCTTGCAGAAAGAACTCAAATTCCAAGGAACGCCTCATCCCATTCAGGAAATGTGTGTTTTTCAGAATGCCGTGCAGGAGATACCGCAGTGCGGCTTTGGACGTGGTCATGGGACAGGAGGGGAAATACAGACCAAGGTAATTCTGGTTTTTTATTTAATCTTGGGGGCTGCTCAGCAGTTCTGTTTCCTCCTCAGTTATTTGACAGTTACTTGTGAAATCGGAAAGGCTGGAGGGACTGCTGTGGGATCAAGTTTTGTGCATCAATTTTGTGAACGATTTTAAGCAGAGTAACATGCTGCATATCCCAGTGCTCCCACATGCTGGTTTTAAATTRGTTTGCCTCTGTTTTAACAGGAACAACTTTTCTGAGAAGGGAATTAAGTAGTATTTGGCAAAAATGTAGTAATGTATCTTCACCCCTCCTTCCTGAGTTTGTTTCCTGAGAAATTTCCCTGTTAATCACGGTGCAAGAGAATAAGATTTACCCTTGATAAAAAAACAGATTCATTGMCCAGTTCTGTTCCTATCTTCACCTCAGATTTAACTTACTCCTTTTCCTGCAAAAAACCAAAAGAACCATGTTTTTCGCCTAAAATAAACTGACAAAATAGCTTTCCAAAAATAGAAAGGGCATTTAAAGCTGTTCATTTAAACTTACATGGCAAAAGAGAAATGAATCAGTCTAATCTTTTGGCAATTAAAAATGAATGTTACATTAATTAGAAAAATTTCTCAAATGAATTATTCTGAAATTGAAATAATGATCTGTATTTAAGTATTCCTTTAAAAATGCATGCRTTTTTGATTACTTAATGTATTTTTAATAGACTGCATTCTAAAAAAAAACCAAAATAAATCCCCAAGCACATAATTCCTGGAAGAATTGAAGCATTGCTCTTTATTCCCATTTCTCTGCTRCAGAATATCTGAGGGTTTGTGCCCTGTGCATTATTTGCCTTGATTTCAGCCACTGCATTTTGGTCATTTCTYCATCCCTGGGTTCTGGTCCATTCTGAAGGTTTTATCCAACRGGAGGCAGCAGCTGTTAGGTTAAGTCACAAATTCTAGCAGGATGTGTGCTACATTCCCAGAAATCTGGGAAAGGGAGGTCATTTCCCTACATCTGGTACTGTCAGGATTTTGGTATCTGTAAAGTTCAGCTTGATGTGGAAAGAACACATTAGCTTGACTAAGTCCTTTATTAAGAAAAGTACATGACAAAAATAAGCACGAGTACATCATAACTGGGAATTTCTGCACACATTTTGGGAAAGGAGAAATACAGCCATTCAATAAATTTTGACCTTTAGAGCTGCTTGAGGCAGCTCTGCTGTTCTTCTGAACCTGATATTCAGTCCTTTTTTTAATATATGGATGAGGGCCCTGGGAGGGGACACCCCTCTGGGTGCCCAGAGCAGGGTTTAGGGCCAGCTGTGTCCATGTGCTGCTTGGGAATGTGCCCAGTACTGCCACTGCCATGGTTTATAATTGTGGGTGGATCTCTCCAGTGCCCAATTCCTTGCGAACCCAGTTGTAGTTCTGCCTTCCCCCCACTGTGCTGTGACAAAGATTTTATKATTTTAATTGTGTGGTATGAAAAAGAAGTTAATTTTATTCTATTTTTGCTCCTGGTGGTTACAGTGGGTGTCTTACAGCTCTCGTATCTTGAGAAATAGCAAATAATGATTTCCTGTTCCCCTTCTGTCAACCACCATAATTTTATTGGTCTTTATAGTATTCCTCATTGTCTTCCTTCATGTTACAGAGTCAACATTTATGTAGTGGCTCCCAGACCTGCAGTTGTCCCATTCCTGTCCATGTGTGATGTCTCTATCTTATTTTACCCTTTCTCATCTGTTCTGAACATGACAGTGATGCCAATCTYATACCTGCAGTGCCAAAAGGGATGGGTTTTTCCAAGGTCTCCTCACTGGAATRGGGTCAGTTTTGCTCAGACAAACAGCACCCTTGCTGCAAAAGGAACTTTCCAATTCACCRAACAACTTGTGGCTGTAGACCAATGTTACTGAATGGCTCTAGCTGGCAGAAAATAGTCTTTCCTGGACTAAACTCTCCAGTTGTAAGGGATCTTTTTTTTCTTTTGTGAGCCAAATGGATGGAGAGGAGGGACTACCAGACTCTGAGATACCTAATGTTGAGGAAAAATAGATTTTTGTGAATTATTTTGGGGGAGGGCCTCTTACTTGCTAATGTTGAGGGCCAGAATTGCAAATCTGTTTATTAAATACAATGATTTTCTGCTTTGAGAAAAATGTCTGAACCAGTAGCATGTCTTCTCTGATGCTTGGGAGCAGAAAGCAGAGGAAGTTGGCTCTTAATTCTCAGTGGTATTTGATACAACTTTTTCTTAGGACAGTTTATTAAGGTTGATTGAGTCCATTAATGGTTCATTCTATTCTTGTCCAACTTTTTCAAACCCAATCTCTATCCTAGCCTTTGCAATCCAAGGGTCAGAATTTCCAGGAGGTAGTCCTATTTGACTTCTGATGAGGCACACAGTGTGGTACAGTCTTGCATGTGGCCAGAGTGGAGTGAGCTACATGAAGTTGTATCAATCTCTGAGGGTGTCCTGCACCTCCCAGAAATGGCTTAAAAATAATTTGCGAAACGGCTCCTTGGGTTTGCTTTGTAAAGCAAAAGGTTTAATGAACTTATGAARTAATAAAAAAAAAAGAACAAAACAGAACCCAAGCACAGGTACATGCAAGCATTGTACCTGGCTATGACATCCTAAGCAGCACTGAGAAGTTTTGTGTTCAGCTTTAAATGCAGAATGGTTGAGGTGGGGTTTTTGGCAATGCCCAATGGAGAATGGCCACATTTCTGAGGGACAGGTAAACAGASCTATCTGTGTTTCTGTCTTGGCTTTGAGYCAATGGCTGCTAGGAGAGTAGAGAAACTTCTAGGGCTTKTTCYTTTTAAGTTTTATGGTAAAACTGAAATCCTTTTGTGGAAAATACYTGTTTGGTTTAAAGCTGCATTACTACAACAGTGCAGTAAAGGCTTGTAGGAAAGTGGCATGGGACAACTGCATTTACTCTCTGGGATTGTGTTCAGTGTGCCCTTAGAGTGTATGGTCTTTAGAATGGSAAGCCTTTAATGTTGAATGGCCCTTGTAAGGACAGTTTACAGGCCTGAAATCAGATTTTCTGGAAGGTTGTGGGGAGGCAGCTGGGCAGTGGAGCACTGTGGAGTTGATGGATGGTGTGGACATCTTGGCCTTGGTGGGCCAAAAACCTCGGGAAMAGCAAATAGAAATAAGAGRGGMAGCAAAAAGGAATGTKGTGCTTTGTTTTAAGGAWGTAATGGAAGATTGTGGTTAAGYARTATTGCAAAGAAACATTGATAATGTGRTTATTGCTTGGCAGCAGAAAAGTTTATTTTACCTAAAGCTGTCAGAGTATATAAACCCAGCTTTGGAAACAATAGATGACATCACAATAAACAGCTTCTTGCTTGCACCTAAGTGGAGTCCTGCCTCTCAATTGCCAACAGAAAATAACCACATGAAAGCTTTTCTCAATATCACTCTTCCCTCAAAAAGGGAGTGAAAAGAGGCAATTTCTCCCACTTCTGTATTTTAATCAAATGATAAGTCACAAAAAACTTAATTAGCTGCAGTACATGAGAGACGGGGACCATAGGCTCAATTTCCATAATTTCCAGACGGCATTATCTGTATGGAAAGAGGGAACATCACACTCTTGAGTGGATCTGGAGCACAAAACAAGGCAAGAAATTTCCAACTTCCATTCCACCTCCAAGGTCCAATGCTCTTCCTATAAGCTCTATAAAATAATTTAATTTAARAATATGTATGTTGTACTCACTCCCTAGGATAGCTAAGAAACAAGTAATGTAAATAGCATATTTTTTTTAAATTAAAATATTAATCTGGCGGGCTGGGTTCATTCTGTTGCGTCCCAGTAGCAGTGCAGGGCAGTTCTTTCATTTGTGGGCAGATGTGTGGCCATGCAAAGGGTTGAAGGAGTTCCTTGGGACCTGCAGGTGTGTGGGTCAGACTTCTGAACTCTCAGTTCACATAGAAACCTTTCTGTGTTAAACCACTGAGCCTTAAATGCTTAAAAGAGCATGCAGAGAGATGGCAAAGACTCCTCAGGCCACAGTGTGAACTCAATGAGATTTTWAAAAGTCTCCTTAAATAGACAAAAAATATTTTCAGGTTTCAGTAATCTGATATTGCAGTGAATTTGCCAACAGCTGCTRTAATCTCTCATTCTAATGACACATAATCAATTTTCTCTCTAATGCAGAAGAGCAGAATTATTGAGGTGTAAATGCTCATTATTTATAAACAGCTCAGTGTGTCACAAATGTTCTTGCTTATTTAACATTCTCTTTCACATTATCTGCTGCTGATCCCTCATCCTAGTCTCTCCTGGCTAGTGATTTGGGAAAGAGGAAACAATCAGGAGCTATAATCTATTTCTTTAGTGTTTTCTAAACTTACGTGGTCTCAGCCAACATTTCTGTCCTGATGCCCATTTGTCCCCTGTGATCTTCCTCTGAATTCAGTTGTGTCTGTGGCATATCCTAATAACATTTGATTAAAGCCTGATGGGTATTCATTGCTGAACTTCTCATACTTTCCAACAAATGATCTTTTTTTTTCCTGTCTCTTTTCTCCACTCTTGAGTTGTGATTCTCAAAATAATTCCTGTGGGCATTTAATAAAGATGCTGACCATATCTGTGCTTGCATCCTGACAGAGGAGAACATAGGAACATTTTAAACATTTGTATTTTCCTAAAGTCCCAGCCTCTAATAATTTGTAGCCCAGTGACTTTGTGATACCTGTGAATCCTTGGATGGGTTCTTATTGCATGACTTTAACCAGTGGCTTTGTGGAAGGCTCATGGTGCTGAGGTAAGGACYCAGTCACCTGGTGTGACATGGACATGAATTTCCTTTTGCTTCTCCTGAGCTGTAGATTAATTGGGTACCCACCTCTTCCTTCTTGCATTGGAAGAGGCTGTGATCAGTAATTCCCTCCTATTCTCCATGGTAATTATAGTTTCTCAAATGTAATTAGAGATAACTGTAGAATTGGATAATTTTTTTTTGTTTGAATATTGTTGGATTTACCTTATTTCCAGAAGTTAACTTTTTTAGAAACCTGTTCTCTAAAATTTGCAATTTGTGAATTCCATATGCTTCAAAGGAAAGCAGCTATGTGTCTCCAAGTAGGAAACATGGATTTGTTGCATGATGTTTCAGAAATAAGCACCCAGTTGTTTAGTACAAATCTGTAAGACAACTTCATGAGTAAAGAAAAATGCTGTGATGGAATTTGYGAGGCATAGGTGTGCATTCCTCTTATGTTGGTATTGCTAAATGAATTTCTGACTTAATATCAGTCTTTATGCTTACACTCTTTATCTAAACATCAGATAAAACAGAAAAATCTCTTTTTGACTGCAATTTTGGCCTCTCAAGTTGCTGATATRTACAAATTATTTTTTTGTTTAGTAAACAGTCCTTTGAAAAATGAGCCATACAGCATATTCTCACTTCAAAATTTGCATTCTCTCCCCTGGTTATTATGCTCAGGGTGATGTTTATACTTTCTCATTTCCTTGATGGTTTCTAGGTAACTTCACTGTTCCAATTACCAGCTCTTTGTCACAGATTAAAATCTAAGTGGAAAAAAATTGGTCAGGGAAAAGAAGAGGGATGACTGGAAGCTGACTATTAGTGCTGGTTCCAAAATCTCTCTTTTGTTTCTTTTTTCATTACTGATTTGGTAAAGAAGGACTAGGCAAGATAAAGGTGTAATCTTCTTTCATGGGTATTGATTTATCTGATAGGGCTTTGCAGCTCATCTCCTTCAAATATTTCACTTACAGCTCTTTTCTCACTTTAGTTTCGCAGCTTTCTGCTGTATTTTTAAGTTTGCATTCACTTTCTCGTAAAAATTTTCTCTGTGTTTCCCAGTAAAATATAAGGAAAAAGTGGGCTTTGTGGCTTTTCAAAATGGTAAAATCTTCACAATCTGAAGTGTGAGCAAAGTCAGCTCAACAATATTTTGCTCTTWAAAAATGGGGAAAAAAGGACTATTACTCTGCATTAATTTCAGTGTTTCTGTTTTCTTAAATGTGGACATTCCTTATAACTGGCCTGCCATAGTTTGGTGTTTTATTTGTATGTGTGTGGGGGATTTTTTTATTGTTTCTTTTTGGTTGGGTGGTGGTGGTGGTTTGGTTTGGTTTTGGTGTTTATTTGTTTTGGTTTGTTTGTTTATGTTCTTCCTTCATAAAAAACCCATCCTGCTCTTTGGTGCATCCCTGATTTCAGAAGCAGCATTCAGGAATGGCAGAGTGCAAAGCTGACACAGGGAGCTTGTTGGAGTTTTCTAGCAAAAGCAGCCCTTGAAGTGTCACTCAAAAATCTTTCCCTCACCAGCTGCATATGCAGAGCCTGTCACCCCATATCAACACAGTGCTGAGCCTGTGCTCCTGGGAATAAACAAGTGTGTGTTTCCTGACTGGGTTAATACTGGCTTTAGCAACTTCTCTGTGAGTTGTTAACTGCTCACAGTGTTTCTGCAGCATCTTGTCATCGGTAGCACAATTTATAGAGTACATTACACCAATTATAAGGAGTGGTATTTTTCCTTGATCAAAAAAAGTTTGCTGCATATACTTCATAAGCTGTGAAAAAATTCAATTCCAGTACTAAACCACTAAAGCTGGGTGTGGAATGATCTTTGGTAATTCATTTTTAGATAATTTTTCCATTCAACTGCTCAACYGATGGAAAAATGATGGCATAAAAGAGAGTTACGGTTATTGTGGAATAAAATGGCTTTAAACTGTGGGATTGAAAAAGTGGCCGCTGCAGTAACGATCAGAGAATAGCGAGGGCTGGGAGCAGTGGGGAGAACTGGGATACAAATGGGAATGATTCCTGGAGGAGAGTGGATCACCAGGCTGGCAATTGGTTCTGGAGAGGTCTGGGAAAAGCTGTCATGCTGAGTGTCCTCCAAGAGCAGGATCTGTTGGTGTTGTGCTGTTCTGCACTCTATGCTCAGGGACCAGGGGTTTTGGCCACCTGTGCATGCACAGAGGTGAACAACGAGCTGTGCTGGCCTTGAGTGCTTCCCACTCCTCAGTGGGGGCCTCTGGCTGCATTTTGGGAAGGCTCTGTGCACTGGGGGTGGCCCTGGGTGTCAGTCCTTATGCCTGCTAAGAAAGATATCCACATTTTTTATTTTTCTGTTTGGGTTCCTTCTTCTTGGGTCTGTTCAATCAGGCCTCTCCATTTCTCTTGGCTAACAGCCAGCATAGTCTGCCAGCAGCATTGTTCTTCTGGGTATTTGTTCCAAAATCTTACTGGAGATTCCTAAATAAAACCCAATTAAAATTGGAATTGGTGAGATTCCATGTTGAGACCTCTCCCTTGTGCTCACATTCAACCCACATTAAAATCAGACCAAACTGGCATAAAATGTCTAAGCAGTGCACAGCATCTTGCTGCCTGTTACATCTGCTTTGGCTGTTCCACCAACTATTTTGGTAATAAATGATCAATTATGATGAGTTTATTTGCCTTCAGCTCCTGTTGTCTCTAGCTTTATAGCCCTTTCTTCCTTAATATTCCCATTTCTCCATTTAGAAAAGCTCCAGACTTCCCTCACTTATCTGGTACTCAAATAACAATTCTTTATGAATCTTGAGACCTTTAGGAAAAATTCCTGATATTAGAAATGATTTCTCCTTTCTAAAAAGGAGCATTGAATAAAAAAGTGAGCAAATACGACATGGAGTGTAAACAAGTTATGAGATGTTGTAAATTGATTTAAGTCCTGATTCTGCAGTAATTGACATGTGTACTGCCTAATTTTGCCAAATTTTTACAAAATCCTGATGGTAAGATAATCTACTTGGCTGAAAAATTACTCYCAACAGATTTCTCTCTGTTCATGTGTCTCAAAAAAAAAAAGTTTTTAATGTAAAAGGAAAAGCAGCATTGCCAAGGTAGCATTTCTAACTGAGTGCCTGTGCTCCCCATTTGTTCAGGAGAGTTGAATGTCCAGTAAAATAACTCAAATATAACATTTGAGTATAACCCTTTACCATGGGCTACTCCTCACAATGAAATTTAGTAGCTTCAGACCTGGAGATAAGTCCAGAAGTTGAGTTAATTATATTGTAACATACACTTCATTATGAACAGATCCTGTTTACTGTAATTTTGAAAATGCTATCTGTCACTGAGGTGCTCTGGTCTTACAACACAATTCAGGATGTGTTTACTGCAGTATAGAAATAGGTTGGAATGAGAGACTTCTGAAGAGTTTTGCTGTAGGACACGATCAACACTCCAAGGCAGCCAGGGTTCCAAATGGAGGTGGCTTGCACCTGGCAGAAATCTTCAACTATTGGGAATTTTACCAGGCAAAAGCCTGTGCTTGGCCAGGGGCAAGTGGACATGAAGAGAGGCCCTTTTCTGTGGGAAGGAAAGCTTGCCACCCAGGGTTCCTGATGTCTGCAGCCCTGATTTTTCAGCCTGTGATGTTTCAGTTTCTAGAACTCCATTCTCACGGATTCTTTCTCTAAACAAAGAAAWTTTTTGTTAGAATTTCATCTTGTTTTCATTCCTTCTTGGGAGGTGGAGGCACTGATGTTTCTGTGTGTTGACCAGTGCGATTGAACGGGTGTTACTTCTCACACCAATGGGGTTGGCCCTGGCGATCCGGTATTTAAGGGGCTCAGCCTAAAACACCTTTTTAGTCTTCTGAATTGTGGAGCGGCGTGGTGTGATTTMGTGTCCAACAGCTCCATCTGGTGACCGCTGGTGGAACTGCAGCCACCAGGAAAGGTGTTGGACCCCCTGCCCCGATCTAAAAAAGGGGTTCGGGAAGCGCCCCCGTGGGCATTTGCCTGCAAATTGTGGAAAAATGATCATTCCTATGTTGTCCCCTGGAGGATCAATTAGTCCTGGACTTCTGAGCAGACATCCTGGAGCAGAAAACTGCTGATGTCCCCAGGGACAGATTCAAAACTCTATTTTTTGGGAGGAAAAGAACGAGGTGTCTTCCCTGTGGCAGAGAAAATATTGGACGCTTACCCCTTGCCAGGTCACAGTTCATCCCAGGGATCACAAGAAGTTCTGGGAGGACATGAAAGCCAAAGTTGTGGAGATGGGGGACTGGGAATTGGCAGATGTCCTCCTGGGACTGGGAGATGATTCTCTGGCCCTGCAGGTGCTGGACAGAATATCAGGTGGTATTGAGGTGAGCCCTGGTCAGGTGTCTGTTCCTGCTCCTGTGGTATCCACAGAGCAGCACCTCACAGATACTACCACCTTGCAGGAGGTTAGTCAGGCTTTTCCTGTTCTTAGGGGTACTCCTGGTAACATTCACCAGCTTCTCATGTGGAAAGTCCTGCTGGACCTACGTGATAAAGTTGGAAAGTATGGTTTGGGGTCTTCTGAAGTAATGCAGATACTTTGAGTCCTCAATGCTGATGTATTGCCACCTTATGATAGCTGGCATCTGGCTCGTGTTCTTTTTCAGCCTGTTGAGTATCAGGTTTTTGAATCCAAATGGAGTCAATTGGCTACTACAGCAGTAGCACAAAATAYTCATTTGGGTCCACAGGACCCCAGGTGTGAGATTAGAATTGATGTGTTGACAGGTCTGGGCAACTTTGCTGATGTTGATTCTCAGGCTAACCTTAACCCTCTTGTGCTCAGTCAGTGCTAGAAAGTAGGGATGGTAGCATTGGTGTAAACCATAGAAATAGCTGCTCCTAAAGAGAGGTTTGTCACCACCGTCCAAGGAAGTAAAGAGTTGTTCTTACACCTTCTTGAGAGACTTTCTGTAATTAACAATGCTGAACCAGCACAGAGATATCAATGGAGAGTTTTGACTCAGGGCATGTGGAATTCGCCAGCCGTTTGCCAATGGTGTGTGGCCCTCGCCTTTCCGTAAGCAATTTCCTGATGCCCATTTCTATCATTATATAGATGATATCCTAGTGGCAGCATCCACCCAGGATGAGCTGCTGAGGATACAGCCTCAGCTGCTCGATGTTTTGAATTCTTATGGGAGATGGCTCCAGAGAAGGTCCAGCAGCAACCTCCATGGAAATATTTGGGGGTCAAAATCTTGGAATGAATGATTCAGCACCAGGAGGTGCAATTTGTGCATTCAGTTAAGACACTGAATGAGGCACAGGAATTGGTTATGTCCATATTTGGGACTGACCACGACACAACTGTCTCCACTGATTTATTAAAGGGAGACTGATTTAAAGTCACCTTGCACATTAACCCCTGAGGCACGACAAGTGCTGCAGGAAGTTCAGTAAGCTATTTCCACTTGCCAAGTCTATCACATTGATCCCTCAATTGATGTCACTGTTTTCATCATCACTCCAGATTTACATCCCACAGGCATCATCGGCCAGTGGAGTGACAAATGGTCTCCACTTGGAGACCATGGATTCCTTGCACATCTTGGAATGGGTCCTCTTGCCCCATCATCCACAGAAGATGGCAACCACACTAATTGAATTAATCACTCATCTGATACCGTCAGCAGTGTTTGCAGTTGATGGGAGCGGATCCCACAAAGATCATACTTCCAGTACCATGGGAGGACTTTGACTGGAGCTTTGCAAACAATGCACCTGGTTTAAGTTTCTCCAAAATGTGTCTGATCTAAGGGTGGTAAGGGGGGACTGAGGGGATTCTCCTCAATCCAAAATCCTGTATGAACYGGAACAGTAATCTAGATGCACTATATTTAAATCTATATAGTGTGCATATGTATAGATAGATACATATATATATTTATTTATAAATATATGTGTGTGTGTATATCTCTCTCCAGACAAGGGAGAACTTTTTAAACTCTCAGTTGCTAGCAGAAATTTTATGGCAGAAAGATGGCTTCTGAGCTGCTTCCAATCATTCTTTTAAAGTTTTCTGCGTTTTAGCAGTTGTGCTTTTAGCTGAGCTGTATGGAAGCRAGTTAAGTGGCCTAGTGGGAAAAGCAGTGCAGAACTGCAGCCCGGAACAGCAAGCAAAGGAAAACCTGTGACAAGTGAGATCACAGGAGTGACAGCTTTATTCCTGCCTGGCTTTAGTGTAYGACAGACCTCAGAAACTGGACAAGAGAGAGACAAGGACAGACAAGTGTACCAATTGTAGACTCTGAAAATAGCTTCAGGGGTGTCCTCTATGCTTAACCAGAGCTTAAACTCTCCCTTGAACCRAAGCCTAGCAAAGACATGGGTGTGACTAATGACTGCTGATCTCTTATGAGTTCCTCTTTGCTGTAATCCCTAAAGTGTTTTTGTGGACATGGAGTGTGGAAACTGTAAAGCAATGCTGCTTCCTGCCTTTATGTGAGGCCAAGCACTGTAACATAGGAATTACAGCAACCTGCATTTTTCTGGAAAAGACTGGAAAAGGGCCTYACTGTCTTCTGGCCCACAGCTAATTATTGAGACCAGTTAGGGCTAATTAGTCCTGGTACTCTTACTACTAAATTACAAGTAACTTGGCATGAGAAGAATGCCTTGGTATTGTTGCAGTAAGAGTGCTGTGTGAGCTTGGGTGTGTGACCTATCGGGGTGTCACAACACCTGCCTGGTGCCTTGTTTACACAACATGGTACAAATGGAGATTAATTAGAAGACAAATGTAGGAGATGTCAATGGGTCTAGAAGAAAAAATAGAGTCAACCTGTGTATTAATTTGGCTTCCTAAAAATTAATTGTCATGATTGATGTCTGCTCTTCCCTGCACTGGCACACTGCTTTAGGACTCCATGAAGTGAAAGCTTGTCTGTGACAAAGAGTGACAGTCTTTAGTGACTGACAGGTGGCACTGGGGATGCAGAAATCATAGCCCTTCTTGGCCACAGACTCCTGCCTGGCTTTACTTTCTGTTGGGATCCATTCCATCCCAGTCAATAGTAATGGATCTCACTTAACCTCAGCAGTGTTAAAAGTTGGCTCCCTGATATCTGAACTGCCCATCTGGGTCCTCTTTGCAGTCGACAGGGAGAGATTGGTGCGTGCACAGAGTGATGAATCGTGCTTGARGACAGAATTGTTTTGGATTGTGGAGGTCCCTGCAACCAACTTAGAGCAGGCAAGTTTTAAATCATTGCAGTTAGGAGAGATGAATGTTTCCCATGGTCTTTCTGTGGACTTCAAAGCAGTTTAGAGGGAATACTTAYATTCTTTTCTCTGTTTTGGCAAGTTTCTGTATCTGGGGAGATGGAGTTCTTATCACAGAAATTTACTGAAAATAAACTAAAAAAAATAATTGTTCAGTTAGGCTTGTTTTAGTTTATAAAGCAAAGAGTATATCAGAAAACATGGGAAACAGGCAGCTTTGCTGGTGTCCTGGTTATTGCTGAAGTGCTGTAATGTATGTGAGAGCACAAAGAAGTGAGGAAACACAGCTGGTGAAGGCTAAGAAATACATGAGCAGACCCTTCCACGTTCCTTTTGTACACAGCATGCCCAGGACAGTCATGACACCTCAGAATGTCTATCCAAGCWTTTTTTTTTTTGTTTTCCTCTTTTTTTGCTCAGTTCAGTATCAGTTTTCAGCACCAGGCTAAGTTCCCCTGAGCTTGCATTTGAAACTGCAATAATTTCATTCCCGTTCTCCATCTCAGGTGCAAAATGGATTAAAGTCTCTGTAGAGCTTAGCACTAGAACAGCAGCTCTRCTAGGAAATCTGCAGAGGATTCAAAAGCTGTTTTTCAGCTCAGTGGTTAACAGTTGCTCACTTTGGGATCATTTCCCACAAATTCATCCTCATTAAATAAAGCCTTGTTCTTGTTGCTGGCTTTTCCAACTTTTCCTCAAGTCAGTCTTTCCATTATAAAGAACAAATGCTATYCAACTGTCAGTTCTGAAAATAATGGCTAAATTTGAAAGGAGAGACCACAATGAAACTTTTCCTTAACTTGCTTAGTGATGGTTGGATTCCACAGAGCACTGGATTTAAGGGGATTTTCATTGATTTTTAAAGAATTTGGTCCTGTTTCTTATTCTTGCCCTATTCATACACAGTACTGGCGTAGCCCAGAAGATAATAATTCAAGGTTTTAATTATATTTTAGACAAAATGAGGGAATTTAATTAGATTAACATCCCAATGATACTTCTGTGATGGAACATCTCGAAATACAGACTTTTGCTGGCCCTACCTGGAGGGGAAGGAACATCTCTATCAAAGCACATATTAAACTGCAGTGCATAGAGAAAAGGTTGTGCTTAAATACTTCTACATGGATAGATAAGACACAAATACTCCAATTTTTAATTTTTTTTCCCTGCAAATCCATAGTTGTATTTTACATCAAATCTGTAGTCAGTAAAGGTTGCAATAGGAATGGTGGGGAGGGAAAGAAGTATTTTTGCTGATTAGCAATGGGCAAGAAGGGTAAAATAGATTGATTTCATCTTGGAATTGCTGTCCTGTCTGGGGCATGTTGGAAATGCAAAGGGCTTTTTAAACAGAACTGGAAGTCTCAGTTTTCCAGAGGAGAAAAATGAGAGCATGAGGCAGATTGGACAATAAGGCATCACTCAAAGAAAACTCACAGAAAACAGGGACTTTTAAAACTCCAGTGGATTTCTTAATATTTTTTTCCCAAGTGAGATAGGGAATAAAGTAGATAGATTACTGGCTTACAGGCTGATAATAAAACAGCCAAAGCAGATGGTACGAATGATAAAGAAAAAGAGAAGGTTTATGCATAGCTCATTAACCACAGTTTGTAATTCGTTTGCAGATTTTTATGAGAAACTCTGCAACAAATAAAAGTCCAAGTGAAAAAATTAGGCAGAATTTAAGGAGGCTAAAATCAGCCCAATTAAGACAAATATATAATACGCTGTTGCCTCAGMAACTTTATTTTTTACAGTAAATGTAAATGTTTATCAGTTTCTTGCAAGTCTCAAAGGTAATAAAAATTATTAGTTCCTTGCTCTTTGATATATAAAATAAACMTAGTGGTTCTTTCAGGAAGTTTTCATGACTAAACAAAATGTGTGAACAGAAGGGAAAGTAATTATATTTTACAGAATTTCMAAGCAGATTTATTTCCTTTGTTGTCATTCATTCTTACATCAGTGCTATTCCCTAACACTCGAACATGTGTCCCAGGGGTCTGTCTGGGGCTGTTTGTGGCACAGACAGGGAGGGATGCTGGRGCAGCTCCTTCTCGTGTCTCTGAGGTTCTTCTGCACTGGGAAAAATGGTGTTTTATGTTTGCTGTGAGTCAGATTTGGCTTGGTGCTTTGCTTCAGGGATTCCTTCTGCAGAAATTCTGCAGTTCTCCTGCCTGAAGGAGCCGACAGCAAAGATGGAGTGTAGGAGGTTAGGGAATTTTCTCCTAAAAGATGGGAATGACAATACTTAAAACAAAAATGTGGCTAAGGGGAGGAGGTAGGGAAGCGGAAGGGTGCAGCTGGCTGCAGTCTCCTCGCTTGCAGGCATTCTCTTTGGAAGTGCTGCAAGATTTTGTCTGGGGGGTGAGGGACTGGGCTCAGCTCCTCCCTCACTCTGTCCTTTAAGCCAGGATGTGGAGAAAGATGTTTTGGAAGGGTCTAGTGTGCCAGGACAAGGTAGAATGGCTTCCCACTGCCAGAAGGCAGGGTTAGATGGGATTCTGGGGAGGAATGTGACGGTGGGCAGGCCCTGGCACAGGGTGCCCAGAGCAGCTGGGGCTGCCCCTGCATCCCTGGCAGTGCCCAAGGCCAGGTTGGRCATTGGGGCTTGGAGCAGCCTGGGACAGTGGGAGGTGTCCCTGCCCATGGCAGGGGGTGGAATAAGGTCCTTTCCAACTCAAACCATTCCACAATTCTGTGAATTTGTAGAGATGTACAAAATAGGATAAACCCTTCCCCAACGAGAGGGTTTTCATCATGTATCATCTTTGCTCAGCATAAATTAATCCAAAAAATTCCCTTTCTATAGTAAAAATTCTARTTTCTTTGCCCATTTTGGACTCTGTCCAGGCTTCCCTGTTCCAGTGATCATGTGTCCTGTTGAGCAGTGTATTTATGTCTGCATCCTATTTATCAGCTCCATCACTTCAGAGTCACTTCCCAGAAGTTCCTGCAGCCTCTGTTATTCTTGGGTGTGTGTCTGAAGGCCAAGTCAAACACTCTATGGTTTTTTCCTGCAGCTGGGGGATTTACATGCAGCTCACTCTGAAGCTGTGCAAATACCTGCCTTGGCAGCTCACCTGCTGCAGGGAGAAGCCTGGTGCAAGTGAACTGCTCTGTGCTCAGCCTGGCAGCTTTCCAGAGACACGGGCTGGATATTAATATTAATATTAAAGAGAAAGAGGTTTTCTAGAGACAGGGACTGGGTAGTAATAATAATAATAATAATAAAGAGGTGAAGTGTGCTGGTGGGAGCTACTGGGAGCTGCTGCCCTTCAGAAGGATGGGGTAACTGGTGAAATGTGGTGCTGGTTTGGAGCCCAGGGCTCTCTTCTGGGGGTCTGTGCCTCCCACACAGCCCTGCACCAGCTCCACAGTGGCCTACATTGGTTCCACTGTGAGTGCTTCTCTAAGGCCCCAAATTAYTCACCCAAAAGGGTTTTTAAATGGGCTTGTGGTTGTTCATACTTGTGGTTGGGTTAGACACACAGGAGAAATACCCACAAGATATTCTCAAGAGGTCAAAACAACAGGAAGAACTTTACTGGGAACTTAAAAAAAAAAATTCAGATAACTTTTGCAAAAGGTTTAGTGCAACATTTAATTGACAATGAACATTTCTCAAAGCATTAACTTGCCCCATCCAACTTAGCAAACTCTAAACCCACTCAATTTCAAGTTACTAAAAAATTTTGAGAAGATGGAATAAGAAGGAGGAGAAAAAGACAAAAAAGGTAAAGGAAAGGACACATTTAGTTACCAGCTCCTGGATTCCAGTGGTGTTCAGCTGACAGAAATTCCAAGAGGAGATGGGTCCCCATCATATTGCCTTGTGTTTGGCCCTAAAATACCCCTTGGCTTTGCTGGGCTCTTCTCCCATATGGGATTTCCCATTAATTAATTTGAATCAAGTACTTGACTGAAATGGGGGAAAAAAATGACATTTTGGTTAAATAGGAATGTGTAGGAATTTGTGTCCAAATTGGTTGGTTCAAAGCTCTCAAACTCATAAGCAATGTCACAAATATATTGTAAACATTATGTATCTATACAGGATACTTGCTCTGGGAGTAATAATTAAAATCTTCAGTCCCCAAAAAGCCAACTTTAGTAGATTGAATTAAAAAGACAAATTATTCACTACTTTTTTTTTTCTTTCTTTCTTTTGGTGGAGACAAAGTTGGAATCCTCTTGTTATTTTCCTGTTGATAACATCCCCCACAGTAACATGGTTTTTGGACAGGAATGTATAAATTCCCAGTTTTATGTGGCAAAGAATATCACAATAGCTTGGAAATGGGAAAGTGCAGGGGAAGGCATCTTTCAGCYGTCACCTGATAAACCTCTTTATATTTACCATCAGAACTATAGGTTATTTATATACTGTTGGCATTTTTAGCTGCTTTCATTGCTTCTTGATCAGTGTAAAAGATCTGTACTATTTTGCATGAGAGGCTTTTGGATAAAAAAATGAAATATTGATGTAATCCTCGATAAAATCAGTGAGGGCTGATAATTCCCTCTAATGCTCTGTTAATTTTGCAGGAGAGAAAATATAATTTGCTCTTAATGAAACTTGTCAACAGCCTGCAAAATAGTTGTTTAATCAAGATGACACCAAATCACGCTCACAATTACCTTGATTAGAAGAGGTATCATTGTTCTCCAGTAATTTAATTTTTTCCTCAAAACCACTTTTAAATACTGAGTACCTGCAGGATTTGTGTCACATAGATTAAGTTCAGTGGCAAGTTCAAAGCCAGATCACTGACTCTGTATTTCTTAAATGAGTACATGGTTCTGCAGAGATTAAAATGAAACCACTCTTTGGAAATGATCCTTTCTGGGCTGCTGTAATGGTTCCTTCTTTTTTCCTCATTACCTATGAATATCTTCCCATTTCTAATTGCCAGGAGGTTTAGRTTCTGTGAAGAGTCATTCTCTCTCACTTTTCATTTTCTTCTTTTTTTTCCTGAAGACACATATAAACACCCAGCTCTTGAAATGAACTTCAATTGATACTTTGGTTCCTATAACAGTGTTTGATAAATGATTGTCCACAGATGTTGTGTGCATTAATTGCCTAATTTTCCAACTAATGGATCRAAATTTGAGCAGCTGCACTGGTTTTTAACCAAAGGGGGGAAGAGGAAAAGTAGGCACAGGGTAGCTGAGGTTGGCTTGTGGCAGGATTGAGAGCACTCACCTTTCCTTTCTAATTAGTCTCTGCAGATCCTGGGGGGACTGAGGCTTTGGGAGGTGTTTAGAAAGACAAAATGTGAGCAGCAAAGCCTGAGGGATGGGAAAGGATCAAGCAGAAGATGCTTGGATCTAGAATGGGTTGAAAGTTACCTAATTGGGACTGATCAAACACTCTGAATCCTTGGGGAGCATGGCTGAAGCCCTCCTGAAGTGCCCTGGGTTACTAAAGGKGTTCCAGGAGCCCCTCTAATGACCCACAGTATTTCTACCTTTTTTTTCTGACTTTATTTGTTATTTTAGAAAAGTACAAGGCTACATGGCCTGGTAGCTGTATTTCCAGGCAAGAAACTCCAATTCAAGCCTGAGTTACCTTAAATCTCATTGCCTCCTATTACCCTGTCTTGCTGGGTATTACTCATTATACATTTTTTAGCTTTGTCTCTCTTTCCCCCTCACAGTTTATGGGGTTAGGTCTGCATGAAAAATCCCCATTGATGGTTTAGCAAGTCCCTGTCTCTGTCCTTGCTCAGCCTTGTGGCAATCCCTGCTCAGGTGATTGCCAATTAAAGATATTTTCTGAGCCTGCYAAAGCTGGAATACAAACCTCTGAGAGCTTTGGTAACTCGTGGCTCCAGGAGAACTGAAGTCTTTCACGTTGCCATCTGCTTCCCACTTGTGGATTCTGGTTGGAAACCATGGAGGCACATGTGTTTGCTTGCAGCTATTTTGAAGGGATTTGCATTTATCAGTGTAATCTAATTAGGTCCTTTTATCAGGGTCGAACATTTAAATGCTTGCAGAAATTGGATTAACAATTATCTTTTTTTTTTTTTTTTTATTCTAATGCATTGTAATAGGTGCAATCTATTAGCAAAAAACATTCCAGGTCATGTGTGTGCTTCATCTCCTGGAGCAGCAAATGATGTAATTGCTGTTCTTTTCCTTTTGTGAGGAATCCAACCAATAAGGAGTTCTTTGCTAGTAATTTCTTTGACCTGAGTATTCTTCTTTTCTGGTTGGAAATTTTCCATGAACAGTTCCATTTTATTGACTTTATCCACTACATGAACTATTTCCCCAGCRATTCCTCCAAACAATATTCAGCTCCTAATTATTTTGTGCACAGCTGAGTGATTTCAACAACCTGTTTTGCATGTGCTGCCAGACTGTGCCAGCATGCCAAAGGGCTGGGGGTGCTCATCCCCTGCTTCAGCTGAAGTGAGCAGAGGGCAAGTTGGATTGTGATGCTACAGCCTCTGCAGCAAGGCTGGGGGAAGGAGCCTTATTTGTATTAATTATATTAATTATAAATAATTACTGTCTTTAATTCCTTTATATTTAATATTATCATTTAATATTATACTATATTTAATATTATAATTWATTAYTATTATAGTAATTCCTAAAATGAATTAATTTCTCAAAATCTGGGGGTTTTGAAGTCTTTCCTAAGTGGAAAAAGAAAAAAAAAAGATATTAATATATAAAACAAACACTCTCCAAAGCTTGCGTTCATTGCCAGGATGTGATCCATAGCAAATCTGGTTGAAAAGGGCAATTATTAAAATTATTTTAGAAAACAGAAAAAACTGAGGAGGTAAAGAACAACTGCTGAACTGGGTTAACTCTACTGTCCTCTTACTCTTAAATTACATTTAACTTTTACATAATTTCAGTTTAGCGTTGCCATTTTTAACAAGGAAAAAAAAAATACCTTTAAATTTCTTTTAACAGATTAGGGAAAAAGTGTTTGTTTTTTTTCCTGATTACCCAAACTTCATTCTTATCCATAGCCTTTTAAGAGAGCAGCAGTTCTTCTGATATTTCTGTGAGAAAAGCTGTATTGAACAATACAAAAGAGAAGTGGGTACTTCAGAATTACAGAGTATTGTTCATCAGCTGAGTGTATTTGCAGTTACATTGGATCAGTCACAGAATAACACAATAGTTTTAAAATCATATTTAAAGCAAAAGACTTGGGTGATCAAAGCATCAAGAACACTGCAAGAGATCATTCCCCTCAGTTTATTCAAAAATAAAAACCCAGTTGAGCATTTAGCTTGCTTATAAAGGTTTGCATTATTTTCCAAGTATATCGGTACAATTTTCTGCATGAAGAATATTGCAGTGCCTGTGTGAACAGAGAGTTAAAATTTAAAGACTATCAAAAAGTAGATTATTAGGGAAGCACTGGTGAGATTGGGTTCAACAGGGTGTGCTCTTTGTCCACAGGTAATRCTGTCAAACAGACCCAAATAACTGTTATTTTTGGGAGGGAATGAAATSATTCAAGGGCTGGATGAACAGTGGCTAAGATATAATATTACAGTATTTCTGAAAGGATATGCCCTTTGCAATTTTGTTACTTTTAAAAATAYGCATTATACTTAAACTGGGCATTATGCAGAGCTCTGAGAAGGTTCAGTTCCCCATTTCAGTACTTACTTTTCTTTTAGTGTGCATCTGTGAGAATATTTAACAGAATATTTAATTTCCATTAACTGGAGTCAATTGGAAATAAAGAAATATTTATCACAATTAAAAAAAAAATCTCATTCCACTTCAGTGTTTGCAATTGATAAACTCTTACATTTTCAAAATCATCCACCTTTCTATGAAATTCAATAGACCCAAGGAGCTGATTTTTTTTTCTACTAGATTTCATCCTGTTTCCTTGTAACAGCAAAGATTTCCAGTATCTCCAAAATATTCCTTAGAATATTTTTTAAGGATGACCTCTGAGGTTGTGTGATACTATATTTGAGTAGCCCTCCTCTCAGGCCATGATAATTAATGAAAACAATTATCAGGAGAAATTAGGAGGACTCAGTTAAAGGACTCAGTTCAGCTTCTGGCCAGTTTCTATGTACATGACAGTTCCTAATTAAGGAGGACTTTTTTTTCTGTCTATCATTTTACCATGTTTTTATGTTCTTGTGTTACATCTGTTCTTCTTAGTTATAAGGAAAATCCTGCAAGGCTCTGGGTAAGCAAATCTGGTTTTTAGTGACCTGCAATGAGTAGATGTTACCTAGAGTAATTTTACCCATGTCTCTCTGACTATAAATATTTCCTTAAAAACATACATTTAATCTTCCCCTCCCCAGTCTAAGAGAATKGAAAGCCTTATGTCCTGCTTGCTTGGAAAATTACAGGTAGTAAAGGTTTCCTGTGAGGCAAAGGCACTCAACATGGACTTCCAAAGGTACATCCATCTGGGAAACTCAGTAGTCAGCCTGGAAATAGTTGCTGGAATCCAATGCTCTGTCCCAGWACTTTTCTATAGATTTCTGCAGGTGAAGCCAGATCACAGCATGGCATTTTGGAACAGAAGCTTTTCAGAGAGGCTTCTGGGCTCTGRATCAGAACACATGGAGGTATTTGTGCTAGGGCAGTGCCTGACATGGTGTAGACACCTTCTGTCTAGTGCTTAAAGGTTTTGGATCCTCCTTGTGAGAAAATTTTGCAGCCTGGCTCTTAGAGTCTGTTCTAAAATTGGGGCATCTCATTTTCTTTGGGTTTCACTCATTTGATACTGCATGTGCTAAATCACTGAGCTCCTTTGCAGGTTGTTCAAAAGCTAAAGTGATTTCTTGGCCATATATCTAAGGTAAAAAAGAAAAGTGTGGGGTTTTTTTTCAAAATGGGAGGTTGCTTGCAAATTAGTTTTAGTTGAACATCAGCATTCRGTTGCAATACCTGACTGACAACTTGAGATCCTTGAACACTGGAAATAGCCTGCAGAAAAGAGCAAGGGGGTATTGTTTTTGAGCAAGTGCTTGTGATGCTGCTGCTGCAGTATGTTGTCTTATTGTAAAATACACTGTTTGGGAAGGCCTGCCAGAAACTCAAGCTATGAAGTTCACCCAGAGTGAGGACTGAAGTAATGCACGTTCATTTGAAAGAAARCCAGCAGGAGGAACCAACTCCACACAAAATATCTTGCAAGAGATTCCAAGTCAGAACTACAGTTTAATTGGAAAACTTACAATAAAGASAAACTCTGGCTTAAGCTGACAAAGTCAGAATRTGCYCTGACMCCMTGTTGGTCAGGGTGGTGGCAGCAKTCTGGAGAGTAAATGTGGTCTTGTTGAAGCAGTGTCTTTCTGAGGATCAGACTACAGTTTTTCTTATCAGCCTCTGGGTGATTAGAAGCCATTCTGCCAATGACTTTAAGTGTAGGAGGGAGTAGGCTGAATTCACTAGGTGTCCCTCTTTACAGTGGTGCTTTACACAGCATTTGGTTGAGCAGTTGTGTGGACTTTAGGATGTAAGAAACTACTAACAATAACTACATCACTGGAGAAAACAAAGCAACTGAATTAAGAGAAAAATAAATGTCATATATGTGTTTGGAGGGAAGACTATATATTTTTAGTGGATTTTTTGGTTTTGGGATTTTTTTTTTTGTTTCTTTTTTTCTCTTTATTTTCTTTTTTTTTTTAGTTTTAAATGAGCTCTGTGCCATGTCTACACTTAGGCTGGTGCAGTATCTAAGCCCAGGGTATCCTTAAATACTGGCAACTGTAAGGCAATACTTCACTTGCTTGCACAAGGAACTCATTGTCAAATGGGKGTTTTTTTTGTTTTATTTTCCTTTACTAGCTATCCCACTCCTATTTTAGCTTCATTAAGCATCATTAAGCCTTGCTGACTTGCACTTCACCATAGGAATCTCTGTGTTGGACATTATTACTTCCATGAATTCTGTGTCAACGTCTGCAGCTTCAGAAACTTGTTCTAACAGGGCAGCAGCCCTTGCTATCATGGCATGGTCATGTGCTGCCCTGTAAGTGAAGAGTGTTTCTCCTCAGAAGGTGGGGAGGTCATTTCCCTTCTGCCACCCTGCTGAAGTCCTGCTGAAAAGGAATTCTCTGTGTTTAGTTATGGAACCTCCTTAAGCATCTCTGGGAAAACTATGGAGCAGATGAAATCTCTCCATCTGTCGTGTGATGTGAGATATATCTGTTAACTGGTCCCTTGTCACAGGCTCTGGGTATGACCAYGTGAGGGATTCATGTCCAAATGTGCACTGGGTGTGGATGGGTGACTCTGGAGGAGCCTTCAGCTGAGTACACACAACCACTTGTGTTGTGTTTCTGGGCACCAACCTCCTTTGCATACCACAGAAAGCAGCCAAATGKAATTGCATAAATGAGTGAAGGCAGCAGCTTCCTGGAGTGCTTGAGGAAGTTGYTGCATCTGGCAATGCCTGCTGAGAGGGAAGGCTGAATGGGAATTAAGGAAATGGATTCGAAATGCTTCCTGTTAGGGAACGTCTGTGAGTGAAATGCTGGCAGCAGACACGTGCATGGAGTCACTTGTGACACTGAGGAGAGCTGCAGGCAGGCATCTGARGCCAGAGTTGAATCAATATTTCTCCTTGTGCTGTCTGTGTGAGCTTGTCACTGTTTATCCCGTTAACCCTTTGGCCAGATGATTGCAGAAATCCTGTGTCCTGTCAATACCTGACAGCAGGCAGGCTTTGAATCATACACACACAGTTAGCTTGTGAACTGTAGCCCCTCTGATTTATCTGCTGCCACCTCMAGAGTTCCTGTCTGTTTTAAAATCATGCCTGAGTTGTATTGCTGCTGGGAGATGTAAAAAGGCTTACCTGCTCTGTGGCTCCATGTTTTTTTATGGCTTACCTTCATCATTCAGCTTCACTAATGTGCAAGTCACCWTTCTGGCTTCGTTTTCATTCAGCTTGTGCCCATGTTACAGAATGAGGTGGAAATTTTCTGCTGAGCCAGATGCTAGGCAGAGTCAGCTGTACTTGTTTAGAATGAAACTSCAACCTCATTAAATCAGAGCATTAATTTCCTTGCTGCCAGCTACGACGTGCAGTGAGGAATCCATCACCTGCTTTTCAGCCACAGCCCTTATAGGGCTGATTTGTAAATGCTCAGGTGAAGTTCCAGAGCAAATGAAYATTGGTGAGCTCTTGCCAGAAATGTGAAATATGTCTGTTCACTACTCAGGCTCCATGATGGGACCACAAGTCAAACATCACCTGGTTTTCTTTTGGTGTGGAGTAGACTGGACACTGGAACTATTTCAAGCCTAGGGAGATAAATTCAAATTAAGGTGAGGGAACRAGTTCAGCCAGAACCAAAAGTATCTAATCTCCTAACTGGAGTTGACATTTTTAGTGCAGATAAACACATGATTAAGGAGCAGTGCCCATTAAATACTTCCTGTGGACTGGTGCTAAAGTTCAGAGCCTGATAGATGAGACATTGTGGTTTTCATCCTACTTCTTGAATGCTGGAAACATTGAGCCCTTTTTAYAATGCTTACTGTACATCCCAAAGGAGAAAAGCCTTGGGGTGCAGTGACTCTGAATTCCTGGGCTTTGAGACGTAGAAAACAGCTCCTATTGCACTGCATTATTTTAGCAGGAATAGCTGAGGTTTAAGTTTGCTGTTTCCAACTGGRATCATGGGTGGGATCACAGAGAGGTTTCTGTGTTGCTGGCAGCTTTTGGGGACAAAATATAGGGGGGACTTGTGCCTCTGTACTGTGTTCCACAGGTACCTGAAAACCAAGTATTGCAAATGTTGAAAATGTCAGGTGTTCCCATGTAGGAGAAGGGAAYRYAGGTGACCYCAGCCCTGATAATKATCAGCTGTGTTAATTACCCAATCACCCCTGATGAGTCCCAGCTGTRCCCAATAAGGSTGAGTGRGATACAAGAGGGGTTGGCTGGTGAGGGCAGGATCAGTGTGGAGCAGGAGCCTTGAGGAGCAGGAAGGAGAGAATGCTGGAGCAGGATCCTGGGCAGAGAGAATGCCTGCAGTGAGGTCAGTGTGGGGCTGCAGGCAGAGCCTGTTGTTGGRAGCTGCAGTCCCAGTGTGGYTGGGGAAAAGCTGCAGKCAGAGCCTGCAAACCAATGGCTGCAGGCAGAGTTGAGYAGGGAATCACCAGCAGGCAGAGGCTGCCAGGGAAACCTCCAGCAGGAGCTGCTGCAGCCAGAGGCAGGGAATGTTTGGGGTCAGGGTGGCGGGGCTGTGAAGGGGAACAAACCAAGGCCCTTTTCATAAACAAGAAGTCTGGGCTTTTTTCTACCCTCTTAACAAGCATTCCTGCATCTCTCATGGTACAGCCCTACTGAATAGCTGCTTCTTTTTCTGTGTGTGTCAATGATTGGAACTGGTGTTTTACCTGTGGCAGTTTGATAGAAGGCGTTGATGTTAGGCAAGTGTCACTCTGTGTTTCCCTGGGGTACTTGCGGTATTCTGGTCACTCGGGTCACAGGGCAGAAACAGGAGAAAAAATGCAGCAAAGGCTAAGAAAAATGTAACAGCTTCTACACAGGGGATAAGCACATCTGGATTGTCACCCTGGAAAAAACAGTGAGTAAGGGGAGAGATGAAAATGGTCTAAAAAGACATTATGAAAGGAGAGTTGAGGAGATGATTTTTTTTTTTTTAAGATGGTTTCTCACTGTTGCTTGGAGTTAACACAAGTGGGCAACCTGGTAAAATTAAGCTTACAGCTTAAAAGTAAGTGAAACCCCATCTTATTGTGACATGTTGTAGTTACATCAAATAATTCGTGTCCATGGGATATTTTGAGGTCTAAATATAAACATAAAAGGAGGCAAAACATGCCCATCAGGTGTAGGTGAAACAGATGTTTGGGGAGAACATGTGCAGTTGAATATTAAGCACAGTGGTTTGTCCTTCCTGTATTTCCAGCATCAGAAACCCTACTGATGGGAGGGAGCAGTAATTCTGTCTGTGTGCTTTGTTTTCCCTGGGTGGTCACTGCTGGCTGGTGCAGAGGTGGCAGCRTGGCTTTGCTCAGTGTGACAGGGCTCACTGGACCTGTGGAGATGTGCTGCTGCTTTAGGATCTTCCCGCCTGAACAGACAAACCCCAAGGTGAGGTAGTGTAGAGGGGAAAGTGCTGTGTGATGGCTCTCCAAGAAGCAGTCTCCATTTCTGTTTGGGGAAATGTTTGTGAGGTTGGTTTTGACTTAGAGCACAGGAATCTGGTCTAACAGAAAGCAGGAATATCTTATAAACAATGAGGTTTTATCTCTGTAGATGAAATGAGAATAGTTTTTCTTGTGAGAAACAACTTGATAAAGCCACTTTTCCTTTCAGAGATGCATTTAGATGTGTCCAAACAGGCATTCTGGCATTACATCTGATGCTCTTTAGTAAAATCAAGTCCCACTTCTCAAGCTGATTATTCTGCTTGGTTTTTGGATATGCCCCCTTTGAATGGGTTAGTTTTAGTGTTATGCACCTCTCTTGGCTTGAGCCACCAGATCACAGTAATTTTAAATGGGGGTCTTGAGAGTTCTGCTGTGCTGTTTGATTTCAATTAAATGCGTTAAAAGAGTTTTTCTTTCTGAAAAGAGAAAAGTCTTGATTTCAGTGAGTAGAGAAAGTGAATTGCCCACAGCTGGTGCTGAATGGTCATTGTGGAGATGATAGGAACACAATCATGGGGAGCACTGCAGACACCTCTCATCCTGTTGCAGTTGTTCCTCAATTTTACTTCTTAACCTTTTGTATGAAAAACTGTGAAGGCAATGACAATAAGACATAATTACAAGCCAGTAGGGTCATTCATAACATTTCTGCTTCAGTTTTCTGCCTACCAAAGCCAGTGGATTATTCCTCAGGTATCATCAAATAAGAAAGTAACTGAGCTACGCTGGGCAGTGAATAAATGTCCTCAAGTATAAAGCCGGGCATATGTTTGTTGCATGCATGAGCTTGCTGTAAGGTCTGCATGAGATTAGATATTTTCATATGGCAAACTCTCTCCTTCCAGTAAATTCCCAGTGATCTTATGATATAAGCAAGTACTGGAGCATGTAAAAGGATCAAGTTATGTTCTGTTGTACAAACTATTGGCTATTTGTTAATCTGTTCCCCTCTAAAATATTCAAGATTATGCATGTCAGACAAAATTTCTCAGAATAAAATCTAATTTTAGATCTAAAAATGAGTGCTAATTTTGTAATGGAAATGGCCTAATGACAAGCTCCTTGATTGTGTGTCTGATTTTGTTTGCTTGTTGTCTCCTGCCCTGCCCATTTCCAGGAGAAAGCACAYTGTACATTCTTTTTTCTGTCCTTTTGGGGAAGGCAGGAATCTCATCTCTTCTGTTGTGAACTCTTTAAAATTAAATACTCAGTGTAAGTTCTCCAAAATATAACCAAATCAGTTTGGTGAGGTGAGGCACAAGCTTCGTGTGAGAGCATTTCAAATTTTTTGTTTTTATATTTTTATATGAAGAATAATACATATTTCAGTTTGAGTTTCCTTTTTGCACAAATCAAAGGAAARMAARGAATCTCTCAGCTTCTCATACAGCCTGGAGAGGGATTTACATAAAAGATAGGAATGCTGTAAATAAAACTAAATATTCCACAACAATTAATTTTTTAGTTAGAATTGAGACTATTTACCTTTTTTTTGGTGGAATGAAGGTGCACTTTTTAACTAAAGTTAAAAACTAAAGTTCTGTGGAACTCTTTCTAGTAGTGACATCAGCTTCTCTTTTCAGCTGACTCTAGAGATAGTATTGGTTCTTTCTTTTTCTTTCTTTTTCTTAGGAAATAAAAATTATTGCCATCCAGGCCCACTTCCACTTTTCCAGGATAGGGAGGGAGTTTAATATACTCTTGTTTGCAGTAACTTTTTTACCTTGGTGTTTAAGGATAGGTGGGTTTGGAATCTCAAATGTGCCAAAGGGAAGTGTGTGTTAAAACCCAACTCTGTGTCATGGTGTCATAGATTGGCATGAAATGCTAATTTTATGCATCAGGCTTTTGCATTGTTTTGCCTCTTTAAAAGCAGGAATACCTTTTCACCAATTCAGCTTTGATAAGGGGGCTGTGTATGTGGAATTTCAGCCACTTGTTTTACCAGTGTGGGTCTGGCCCTGTGTTACACAGTGCTAAAGACAAAGGGTTGCTTTATCTCCCTTCTGTGGCAAGACCTCCACACAGTGCTCTGAGGGACCAGCAAGGCAGCTTTTAAAGACATGGATCTGGGCTTGTTTTGTGCCAGGGTTTCCTTACAGCAGTTCTCAATAAAGAGCAATCAATTGTCAATAATTTCTCAATAAAACTCGGTCATGTACAACTGAAGAGTTTGCACAGTCCTCATGCTGTGAAGTACATTTGGCCACTTGGGAAACCCTGTCTGGGAGAGACTGCAGGTCTTGGTGTGTGTTTTCATTTTGTTGTTGGTTCCTCCCTCTCCAAACAGTTCATCATCCTCAGTTATTTCACAGATAATCCTAAGTGCAGTTTAAATAATTGCCTCTTGGCTGCTGAAAGCTCACAGTCAGACAGCCACCACAGTGTGAGGCTTTTATTGATCAGAGAGCATTGTTTGAAGCACAAGGACTTGAACTAAGAGGGTTCTTTGTAGTAGAACAAATTCTCAAGAGTAATCTCTCCTATAAAGGAAGTGCTTATTTTGGAATGTGGTTCAAAGCATTTTTCATGTTGTCAGTGGAGCGTCTGTTGTGTGAATTAATGATTTTGATGGTTTTAGCTTTCAGAAGATATCAGAAACCAAGATATTGGATTTGGGGGCTCAATGCCTGTAAGAAATAGTATATTTTTGCTTTAATTTGCAGATCAATTGTGTATTTCTGGGTTGTGTCTGCTCTGTTACATGGTTATAGTCAATGTCTGAAAACTCCAGMTCCAACTGGGATTGTATGTGCAATTGTGCCAGGTTATCTGAGGCTTTTTGCTCTCYTTCCTCATACTAGGGCAGATTAAATTTGATGGTAGTCCTCACATTTCTCATTTTTCATCTTGCTCTTTTAAGAGCAACCATTCTCACCTGCCTCCTTCAGTCCCATAAATGTCTTGTACTCCAGCCAGGATTTGTCTTGCCTTTTCCTTAAGGGGAAACTCACAAAAAAACTGTAGGAAAGTTTTTCCAGTGACAGCTTTCAGAAACAGATAGCAAAGCCTTCTTCAGGATGCTCTGGGGTGTCCTGGTTCCCAGGATTTTAACCTGATGGTCAGTGCAGAGCATCTTGGCTTTTCCCATTTCAGAGAAGCAAACAGGTTCTGGAAGAGAGGAGCTGTGCAGTAAAATATTGGCTGCTTCTCCTGTGCCCTGGCTGGTTAGGAAAAAGCAAAKCTGTGCACTGCAGGCCTCTGCTTCTGTAGTTCTGGGTGTTTTGCAGTGAGGTGGCCAGTCCAGCAAAAATAACACTGGAATGATTTGGTTTATTCTCTGTTGCTGTTTTCTGGAAACAAAGTTGTGTTTCCTCAGGCTCCCAGGGGCTTAGAGAGCCAGTGGCTTGTCATGTAAGAGTTAACCCAATCTGCTTGCTTGAACCAACCACCAGAATACTACAACAATGCCTTTTGAAGTTGCTGTTGTTTGTGGAGGCCCTGTGTGTGCARTCCTTTGGCACATCCTGCCTGCTGTGTTCTGTACTGCCCCAGTGCACAGCAGGCAGGCACAGGAACACCTCTCTCACCACCAGGTTGTTGATGAGCTTGTTCTCCATGTTCTCTTAGCTGTAGGCAGGGGRAAAAAAAGAGCAGTATCATTGGTTTTCAGTTTAAAGCTGGAAAAATGGAGTTTAGCTGTTCCTTACAGGCCTTGTACAGCAAGACATGAGGACTGCTCTGTATGCATAAGCCTAGAGGGTCTTGTTCACTGCAGCTGAAATTTGTGGTGAACAGATCTCTACAACAYGAATTCTAATGTCATAGCAGCTTTACACTGAGTGGTTTAATTTCATGCCAGCTTTAGATAAGGAATTTTTTTTTTTGTTTTGTTCCCGTGGTTATTCAATAGCCTGTTGTTAGAAGTCAGCACTCAGGTTTGTGCCTGTTGCAAGCCAGAAGCAGAAAACAATCCAGTTTTCTGTAGTAGTGCTACAGCAATGAGAAAGTTATCTTAATCTAAATTATGCAAGAAATAAGCACCATGTTTGATGGGGACTCTGGTTATCTTCCCATGTCCTCCCAGCTTGTGCTCTTTGCTGTGACAGGAATTCATATATGAGGTTAAGAGCTAAGAAACAATATTTAACTCTCCATGATAATCCTTTCTAGAATGGCACTTAGTAGAAAATTAATATTGTTTCCCTTTCCTTCATCCATGTGAATATCTTAAAACAGGAATTGCCATGGAAGTTTCCATCCAGCTAAGATGGTTGAACTGCAGCTGTGGTAATACTTTCCTAGAACATATATGTTTCTTCTTATTTATTCAGTCTTTATAAATTTCAGGAGTCCTACAGTTGTAAATAAAGACTATTTTGGAACYCATCTATACATTATCAAACACAAGTTTTGTTTCCAAGGATAGAAGCGGGGTGGGGCTTTGTTTCTTAACACTGTATCAGTGTTTTCACTTAAGTAAGATTTAATTGGAAGTGTGGAGCTGTTCATTAGCTGGTAGATGTTGGTGTAATGGAGGAAGTTGTCCAGCTGCATGAAATTGTTCTCCATTATTTGCTTTACTCTCTTAAAAGTTTGCCTCTATAACCCTAATTATGACTATTATGTCTTTGCAAGCAGTCTCTTCAAATAGCAGTTACCCTTCCTCACATCATGATTTGGAGGTTAAAAGTCCAGTTCTTGCTGTAAGRTGCTAAGCACAGAAAATGGGGATCACAAATCATCTGTTCTTTCTTTCCTMATGTGTCCCTGCACATTCATTTGATCTCTGCCCTTCTGAATTTYCCCAAAGTGTAAATCAAGTCAGCTTGCAGCAGTGCTGCTGTTGATGCTGAGCATTTAATCTGATAATAAGGCACTTTAGGTGTTAAGAAAWTGAAATGATGTTCCTTCACCCAGCTCAGAGCCAAGCTAAAACACTCCAAGCCTTWAGCTGAGGTGCTGTGAAAAGCTGACCTTTAAAGCTTAAGCTGCAGCAAAACTCTGTTTCTAAGCAGGTCCTAAAGTAGATGGCTGGAGACCAGACACCTCCAGTTAAGAACATTAATTTTCCTTCTGCCCCACAGAGGATTCTTTCCATGGTCATGGGCCTCTTTAAGCAACGTCACCTGTTGTGTTTTGCAGTTCTCTTTCCTCACTGTGTCCAAGGTAGAACCATTCCTGAAGGAGTTTGGGAATGAGAGCAGTTCTGTGGCAGCTCTTGTGGCATTTTCAAAAATAACCTGTAGCTTTCTCTCTTTTGGAGCRAGCTGCATATCCCAATTCCTGCTGGAAGGTCTAGTTTCAGCAGATTTAGTACTTTGATGAAAAGATATTTGGGTAAATTTTTCCTGAGTCCTCAGTGTAGTCCCGAGTCCCCATCTTGGTGGGTGAGATGAATATGGAAAATGACAAAGGTTTTKTTTGGAGGTTGAGCTGCTGGGAATACCCTGGCTTCTGGGAGGAGATCTGATGCCAAAGGCTGACTGTTCCAGGTGGGTGAGGGTAATCCCTGAGCATCCAATATTGCTGGAGCTGCCACCTTTCCATTCCTTCTGCAGCTGACAGGACTTTGGATGCTCAGATCTGAAAATCATTCTGGTCACCCTTTCTGTGCTTTTCCAACCCTGCTCTACTCCCTCGAGGTAAGAGGATCAGAATAATAAGTATTGACTGATGGGAAATCCTTCCTTTTCTAAGCTCTAAAGCATTAATTTTGCATTTTTCCCTCTTGAGGTTTGACTCGGATAGAACAGGCAGTTTCCAATCTATCTTAGTTATAATCTTAAGATCTCATTCTCTTTGTTTTAAAGAAAACATTTTCAAAATAAGTTCACATGTTTCCTTGAGGAATCATTTGCTTTAAAGTTYTGCTTTTTGGATTGTTCAGTAGGATGCCAGTGCACCATTTCCTGCAAGYAGGTGTTACCTGTGGCATCTTTAAAGCAATCTTAGGAGAGAACATTTACAGGAGTTTCTCAAAGCAGAATTTTTAATCTTTTGAATAACATACCACAAATGGGAATAAGGGCACAGAAGCCTGTTAGAGGAGTATGTGACATTTGATGTGCTGTCATTCTAAAAGAARTCATTGATGTTGGCTAAAGAAAACAGCAAAGAAAACACCTACAGGTTTATTTTCCATCTCCATTGCTCTCTGCCTATGTTTTTGTCATGCTAGAAATACGGTTGCTTTTCTGCTTAGATTCCCTATCCCATTGAACACTTCTGTCCATCCTTCTTTTCCATAGGGAGCACCATTCTTTATTTCTCTGTTCATTTCAAACATTAGCATGGACTTGGCAATTAATACTGTTGGCTCAAGGAGCAGCTCCATTGCTGACAGGTTAGGCCTGATCTGAAGCACTTGTGTGGGGATGGAAGAGGAGGAGCAGAGAGAGGAGAGCTTGGATCAGGTGAAAAATGAGAGCAGGAATGTCTGTGATGTTCTGGTGCTGTGGAAGGCTCATCAGTGCTGGCTGGTGCCACGAGGGAAAGTGCCCCCAGAGCTGCAGTGGCTGCTCCTGTGCTCTGTGTGCAGTGACCTGAACAGAGCCTGGCCAGCCTCTTTTGTTTCTAGGTTTGTAATGGGAGCTCTGTGCAACCCCGTTAAAGCCAGGGTGTTGGAAGAAACAGAAGAAAGAACAAAACAAAGGCCAGGTGCAGCCAGATGAACTATTGGGCTATGCTGGAGGAAATAAATGCTGGTGTCTGGCAATAAAAYCTCAGTTGAACAGCCCTCTATCCATAATTTCCAGAAAGGGAGCTGAGCAGAGTTTGGAACTGTTTGGTTRCAGACAGTGACACAGACAACCCAGAGGTAATTGGATGCTCCTCCTGTGAGGAAATGCAGATTGTGTTTTGCTCTGTGCAATGGTCCAGCCAGTGACCCTTCTGGGYTTGCTTTGCTTTCCTGACAACAGCACTGCGCCAGTGGGAGCTCAGCAGAAGGACACAGCCACAGAGAACAGCATTGCCCATGGCTTAAAATCTGTTCAGGGGAAATAATGTCCAAAGAAAACCAATCAAAGGACTTTAGATTGCTGAGGTCCATTAGGGCTAATTAGCAGCACTGGATGATAAAGTTCTGAAAGCCATGYTAGCCCATAGCTAATATTTGACAGCTGGCACAGGGAGTATGGCAGGAGCTGTTTTCCTGCTCTGGAAGGGGAGGGAATCCATAAAGTTGTTTAGTAAGTAACTGCATCAATTATTTGTTGCTTGGTCTTGTAAGTAAAAAAATTTGGGGATTATCCAATCTCTGAGGAGAAGAGCATTGACAAATGAAGATTGTCTGGACAGTTGCAATTATGTTGAAAGCTCCCTGCAAGGAGCAGGTGTTTGGACAGCTGAGAATTTTCATCTGAGCTTTCCTGAGGGGACTTTGTAGCCCAGTGTGTGCTKCAAGTGTGTGGGGATGTGTTTGCAGCAGGGCTTGAGGTTTTTCACCTTCCTCTGGATGTACCAAAAGCATGATAAAGGAAAAACTAAAAATTGTGTTTGGCTTAACACTAAAACTTCCCCGTTGCGTGTTGCACATTACTTTTGGAAACAATCTCGCTACTTTCTAAATGTGATGACTGGTAAATCTATTTCTGTAGGAGGAGGTGCTTCTGATGTTTCTGCAACACAGAGTGCACAGCACATTGGTTAAATAAGCTTGTACAGGTGAAAGCAGCCAGCATTTCACAGGAAATATAATATTTCTGTGCAGCCACAGCTCGGGGGCTGTGTCTGTCACTGGGGCTCCTGGCTGGTCGGGTATGGACTCTTGTACTCCATGTTTGGTCACTGAATCTGTTTACTTCATGACTGTAGCTCACAAAAATGAAAAGGGTTATCTTGTATGTCAMGGAAAATATACTCTAAGTACAGATTTAGACTAGTTCTGGGCATGGCTACACTGCATAACTCCTTACTCTTTCTTCAAGGCAGAGAATTAGTTTTTTGGGATTTTTTTTGTGTGTGTGTTTTCCCACTTTTCTGTCATTTTAGGCTCTTTGGGCCAGTGTATGTCAGCTCTGGATCTAGAAAGAGAAGTGTAAGCTCTTGTGACTTCACACAAAATAGGAAAAATGTGTGCACAGTAACTGGTATTAACATTAGACACTGTAGTTGAGGATCYTCTCTATGACAGTAGGCAAGTGTCAGATAAATATTTGAGATATGCAATGATGTGAATTTTGCTGAAATTTTTGTTAGCCTAGATGCCTTCTTGGCTTATTTTTTAATGTCCTTTATGGGTATTTTTATTTGGCATAATAGAAAAATATTAGTGTTTTTAAGTTCTGTTGTGTTTTATATCTCATCTAGAACTTGTGTAGAGTTTCACAACTGACTCATGCACTCTGTAGACMCTGTTTTTATCAGCTGTATGCCGTCTTTCACAACAATGCTGGTATTTGAAGGCTGAGGATGGCTATTCGATTTTCCTAGGTCTGTTTCCTCAGCCACACTGCAGAGACACAATCCTGGCAGCTGTGGTTTGCAGGTACCTTCCATGCCCATGGGCAGAGGGTGCTGCCAGAGATCAGCACAGGAGGGGACTGGCAAGAGCCAGCATCTGAGCACCTTGGGAGAGTCAGAACTTGGCAGAACTTGTGTGCTCAGCCTCACAGCTCCTGTGTTTCTGTGGGGACAAAGTGTCACACTGGGGAGATCTGCCCATATTATGCTGTGTTCCATATAACAAGGGGCAGCAAATGACATTAGGGACTGATTTCTTACTTCTGGTAGCCAGGGACAGTATCCAGGGAAGGGCTGGAGCACTGCTGGAGTGCCAGGGGGCACTGCCCAGGCTCCCCAGGGARTGGGCACAGCCCTGAGGCTGCCAGAGCTCCGGGAGCCTTTGGGCACCTCTCCCAGGGATGCACAGGGTGGCATTGTTGGGGTGACAGGGACAGGAGTTGGATTTGATGGTCATTGTGGGTGCCTTCCAATTCAGTATATTCTATAAAGCTGAGAAGACTCCCGTGCTGAGAACACAGACACCTCTTCAACAGAGGTAAAGTGTGAAAGTTTTCCAGCTTTGATGAGTGCCTCTGGTACCTGGAGCCTTGGGAACAGGATTGGCTTGGTTTGGGAAGGCAGGTGTCTGCTGAGGAAGGCAGGAGCCTCCCTTGGAATGGAGAATGTAAACCCCCTCCCTCTGAATTATTATAGTTTTGAAATTCAGGGGCTCTCAGGCAAAGCTATGGGAATAGTTCCTGGTGCTTTCCATGATGCTTCAGCTGGCTGAGCCWTGAGTGATAGCTCCTTTCTGAATAGTGGGTGAATGGGAAAACAGGAATTGTGTCTGTGGGTGCTTCAAGGAGCAGGCATGYTCAAGATCCCAGGTCTTTTCAGCGTTGTTTGTGTTCCTTCAGCTGTGTTCAAATCCAATGAGAGAGAGAGTCAAGTCTTCAAGTGCTTGAAGAGCAGTGCTTCTGCAGGAGGCAGAGGGCTTTATCTACTGTTTGAAGGCTGAGTGGGACTCCAAAATCTCTATTTAGCTGACCTTCAAGACACAAGCCTTCTCCCAGTCCCATGTGGGGCAGGAAAGACTTGTCTGTCATGCCATCAGTTCCTCTGATACCAACACCAGCCAGGTTTCTCYATCTGCCTGAAGCTCTCCATGTGGGTAAAAATGAGATGAACAGAGAGGGTTGTTTTCTATCCTCCTTAATGGTCAGACTCAAAGGGAAAATTACCTGCAGGAATGAGTCCTGTCACCCTCTGGAAGGRCTGGTATTTTATTGCTTAAAGTGCACTATTAATGCTCTATGTGTTAGACAGCAAATGGAATAGAACTGCTTTGTCGCTGTAGATAAAGCAAATATTTGGAAATATGAATAATAGAGAGGCATTTTTAAAGTCAGGCCCACCATGTACCACAAGAAGCATCTCTCTCTGTGTATGACTTGGCTTCTTTTCACACAGTCGCCCATAACATTTTCATTTACTTTTCTTTCTAGATTTGCTTTCTGTGCAGTACTCTGTTTTCCCCAGCATGTTTTGAAAGCAGAACCTCTTAATTTAATGGMCTCAAAAAGCTGCTTCCCTGAAGTAGCCTTTTTAGTTCCTGTTTACTGCAGTCTCTTTATGCTTCAGTTTACATTTGCTCTTTTTGTCCCATCCTCCATGCTCCCCATCTCTTTCTTTCCCAGCTTGCCATGTGTTCTTTTGTGGGCAATAAAGTACGTATCTCTTGTGGGTCCATTCAGGTGTTTCTAGACAATCTCAAGATAAGTTTTAAGTTGTGCCAAATAGAAAGTTCATGCAAAATTGTTCAGTTTTGGGTGCATTTTGCCAGCACCTTTTCCTTCCTGCTCAAATGGTTTTAATCCATTGAATGTTCTAGAGGTTTAAAGCTTAAAATATCTTAATGTAGGCTAAAGCTTAAAGCAAATCCTCTCCCCAAGTTTATGAGCATAGCAARAAGTTAATTAAAGTCAACCAAGAGAATACAAATGTTAGGAGAAAAAATCCCCATTATGAAGAAATGCAAATTGAGGGTTWTTAACTGTGAGTTTCTATGAGTAAGGTTGGACAGGCCCAAGGTGAAGTTTTCACCTTGCCCTTCAAGGTGAGCATTTTGTGATCACAGAGATGATGTGACATTTCAACACACCACAACCCCTCTTTGCCTCAGAGTCTGAATCTGAGCCCCACTCAGGAGGTTTTACTGCCTGTGCAGTCCTTGGAAGGGGCACTTTGTGCCAGTTGAGGGCTTTTGTTCAAGCAGAAGTGCTCTGGCACACCTGTTTTGATGTAGCTTTATTTCTGTCTGTTTTATGCCTTGTGCCTGTCCATGCAGTTTTACCTCACTCCTGATGCTTGCAGGAGGAGGGGTACTCTGAATTCCCAGAAAGATGGCTGAGARTGTGGAAAGCTGCTGTGATGCATCCCCAGTGTGACATATACAGCTGTTTGATGAGCTTSTGTACTGTAAATGCAGCTTTTAAGAGCAAAAACCTGGAAATTCTAACAGCAAATGTAAATATTCATTTTAATGTCCCTGTTTAATCATTCAGTAAAGTTATTAGTGCTAATTAACCATACCCACATAAGCAGGGAGCCGTTTGAGGCCTCTTGGCAATCCCAAGTGGAAACCTGAGCAGTTTGCAGAGC
>CADDXX010000749.1:53217-161776 GCA_902810485.1 Alauda arvensis
CTCTGTGGTCTGGAGAACTGAGAGTATTTTTTCCCTTCGCTAAAAATGCATGTTCCAGGAGCCAAAAAGAGCAGAATTATACTCAGAGAGTGCCACAAAYGTGTGGTGCATCAGGTCCTTGTGCTCCCCTGTGTTTGTGTGGGAGTGAGCAGAACACAGCAGTGTTACCTGTAAGCTCCAGCAGCTCCTCAGAGAGGTGATGCAGCTGCAGCAGGTGATGGGACACAGTTGGAGGGCACACCTTTAATTCATCAGTATTCCTGAGCACGTTGAGGCAAGGCTGTATTCCCTGGGGTCTGGCACCTGCTTGATTTTTCTTTTCCTGAGCCACTTGATCCTGATGGATGCTCCCAGGACAGGACAGGCTGCTGCAGCCCTGCACCCTTGGGAGTGCCTGGAATTTACAGATGCTGTGACCCAAAAGCAGCTTGCCTGTGCAAACCCTCACCTTGTGCACACTGATGTCTTCAATTGGTGTCGTGTGTGTGAATTTTAGAAGCTTCAGGATATTCACCCTCAGCATTATCTCCTAAGGGAGAGCTGATTTCATGTCAGGGCTGTGACAGGGACACAGGGATATCAGTATTCCCACAGAACTGGGATGGAGCACAGCCTCCAATATGACTGCAAGACCCAGGCAAAGAATTTACCACTGCCTCTTTGTTTTATCTTCCAACTCTCCAGCAATTCTCAAAATCAAGGAGCTCCCTGTTGCTTAACGTGAAGTGTTAAAAATCAGAAAGGAATAATCCCCCTGTGATTTTTCAAGTTTTTTTTTTTTATCAAATGATAATCAGAGGTCATCCAAGTTGACTGTAAATTATTATCAATACATTCAGTAGATTTTAAAAAAGCTGTGCAGCATTTTTTGCAGGTCATGACTTTGAGGCAGTGTAATTCCCTTTCTATCTGAGCACACTAATCCTGAAGCCAGACTTGCTTAATGACATGATTGTATCACCAGCTCTATTAGCTTAAGTGAAAGGGGATCCACCATTATTCCTGCTCTGTCTGSTGGGTGTAATTACAAATATCAAATGGCATTTTTCCGGAACAATTAGGAAACCTGCAGGAGATTTGCAGGAATTTGATGTTGCTTCACAGAGTGGCTTTAAGCCTGTGCTAAAAAGCAAAGCCACATATGAACTGCACATATGAACTTCTCTGAGGGGCATCAGAAGTGGGGAAAAGGGGGCTTTTTGGCTGCAGTTTTCCAGCTACAGCATTTTGGMGACTCTTATTTTCTCTGTGTCYCTCCCAACCTCCCCCATSTGCATRGCAGGAGCCAGGCAAGCCCAGAGCRGGGCCTGTTACCTGCTCACATCCTTTGGATGGACACCAGGGTGTGGGAGGCCAGGGAATTGCCAGGGTATCTCTTCTGAGATAACCTCGGACTGTGATGAGTGGCTGATTTCTCACTGCCCATGCTTGAAAGAAGGAATCAGAGTCCTTGGGTTGCAGTTTGAAGATGTTTGTTTTAGAAGCCCTATCTCTAAGTTCAGTCACACCAGCGTGGGGTTCACAAGCAGCTGGAAAAGTGAATTCTCCCCACCCAGGAACAGCACCTGGGTTTTTATAATCTAAATTACGTTAACATTGTTTTCCTCTAAAATCCAATAACTAAAATCCAAGTCACACAGTGAAATCACACCTTTACTCAATCCTAAAAACCCAACACCCTTTGCAAAGAGGAAGAGAAAAACAGGAAAATGTGACTTTATCACATTGATCTGCCTCCATATTTGCCTAATAATAAGTATACAAAGAAACCTAAAACTAATATCTCCACACCCAGTGATATAATAAAAACCACACCAATCAAACCTTCGTGTCATCCAAATCCTCAGGCAGTTTTGGAAGCCTTCTCCACGGCATGAGATAAAAGCCAATGCTGTCTTTCAAGCAGGCCATGGTATCCCAACCCCCCTGTCCTGGCTGCTGCCCATTCAGGAGACCCAGAGGAATACTCTGGTCTCCCCCAGGGAATGATCCTCCTTTATCTCTCAGAGGGACTGTGGATGTGTGTGGAGGGGAGAGGGAGAGCTGCTGAGCTGTACTGGGAGAGGAGAAGGCTTTTTTGGGTTAATATTGTCCAGSATGAGATGTGAGCAGGGAGATGGTGCCGTGCAGCAGGCCATCCCCAGGAGCTGCTTTCCTGGGGAACAGTCAAATTCTCCAGCCCTTACACCAAGGTGGATGTGAGTGGGGAGAAAATGGCTGTGTTTCAGTTTGTCCCTCTATGCCAGAGCCATAAATGAGGAGCAGTTCTGCYTAAGTGCTCTCAGTCAATCTGGTTTGATGAGGTATCAAGTGACATTACAGTTCTGTGCTCTCATTGCTGTGTGTGCTCAGTAGTTGTTTTCACTGATCATTTTGCTATAGAATTATGGTGTAACTGGTTTTTAACTGGATTTAACCTTTTCTAGTCATTTTAGGAAGAAGAGAATCAGATTTTATGCCATTGTTTATTAGTGTATGTTACTAGAATACTGTCCCTCACTGTTGAAAGCTGCTTTCCAGCTATTCAAAATTAGGCACTAAAAAGAAAGTTATAAGCATAGGAGGTATGAATTTAGATAAATAGAGAGTAGAGACCAACAGTTAAAACCAGAAGTTTGCTAAAATAGCCTATTATCCTCATTAACTATCTCCTTAAAATGAGAAGGAGAACAATGACATTATGAAGAAGGAAAATCTATTGTTTGTAATTCTGCTACACTAAACAATCCATAATTTTCCTGCTGGGATTGTTTTTTCTTCCTTGCCAGTCTGACACCTGTATGATTTAATGTTTTAAAAATAAAATTTTAGCTCTAAGCTATCATCAAATAACACATTTTCCAGGGTAGGTGTGGTGAAGAAATTTCAGCACTTCCATATTGTTGCTGGAATTGTGGATTTGGTTTTTGGTTTTGTTGTACTACAAGTCTGAAAAGCTGATTTTGTTAGCAAAATGCAAGTTCCTCTCAAAAACAGAAGCTTTTTCTGTGTTGTACTTTAATGTATTTAATAAATAGTCAAAAGTTAARCAAATCCAGATGCTTACTGGTATTTTATGTGACAGTATTGCCACAATTGATAAATATGYTCTGTTTTGTGAGAGCAGCCTTCTGCTCAGCTGTGCCATCCTCCTTGGTGATTTTCAGCCACATTTCATTGTAGGTGGAGCTGTGTCACACACAAAACCAAACAAAAACCCTGTTGCATTTGTTGGTAGTTAAGGGATCTAAATTGCAATGAAGAAAATCCTTTGATGTGTGTGAATTTGCAGACAGAATAGTGGCCAAGAATTGATGTGAATGGCTCCTCTCTAAAGGAATCTGCTCGTGTTGGGAAGCAGATGTTGGCAGTGCCCRTGCCTTCCCTGCTAGCAAACAAAGGGAATTGTGAAGTGCCCTCTCAGAGAAAAGAGGCTGTGTTATTGGGAGAGGTGGRACTTGCTGCAAATTGCAGGCTGCCAAACTTTGTGTCATTGTAAAACCACTGCTACATTTCCCTCTTTGCCTTTTGGATAATGAGAGAGCTTGGGAGGCTTGGGAGAGCATTTTCCTCTGCTTTGTTCCTGTCAAGTTGGCCACTTAAAATGGCACAAAATRAGTGTCACATTATTCACACATTGTTCACTGACTCTTCTGATTTCATGTTGCATTTCCACTCCCTTTGCAACACCCATTTGAATTGGTGATCAACCAGCAGAAGGAAGGCTGGTTATGCCTCTGAGCAGTGAGGTAGAGGGAGGTGCAAGCCCTGCATGGCTGCTTAGGTGYTCTCTAATACAGACAGTGTGGACTGATCCTCTCCCATTTGTCATAAGAGTGGAGGTGATTCCCTGCTTATATGATATAACCAAGGCCTTTTTCTCATTCTGTCCCCTCTGATTATCTGGGGTTTAAAAAAAAAAACAAAAAAACCCTAATTGCTCCACAGAGATTTAGAGCAAACACTTGAAACAAGAAATTCTTGGCACTAGGCTTGGACATTGAGGAGGAGAGAAGGTCCAAGAGAGAGGAGGTGCAGAGGGGTAGGTAACTCAGCTCTGATGCTGCTGTGTAGAGAGTGTTAAAGTGTTAAAAAAGAAATATTTTGTGGATGTAGACTGAAAACAGTTGAGAACTGCCTCCAGCATGGRCAGCAGGGGAGGGGGGGTTCTGCCCCTGTGCTCAGGTGAGACCCCASCTGCAGAGCTGCCCCAGCCCTGGGCACAGCACAGGAGGGACCTGGAGCTGCTGCACAGAGCCCAGGGGAGGCTCCAGGATGAGCAGAGGGATGGAGCAGCTCTGCTGGGAGGAAAGGCTGGCAGAGCTGGCATTGTTCAGCCTGGGCAGGAGAAGCTCTGGGGTGATTTAATTGTGGCCTTCCAGGACCTGAAAGGAGCTGACAGGAAACATGGAGAGAGACTCTTTCCAAGGAATGGAGTGCTAGGACACAAGGAATGGCTTCCCATTCCCAGAGGGCAGGGCTGGATGGGATSTTGGGCAGGAATTGTTCCCTGGCAGGGTGGGCAGGCCCTGGCACAGGGTGCCCAGAGCAGCTGGGGCTGTCCCTGCATCCCTGGCAGTGCCCAAGGCCAGGTTGGACATTGGGGCTTGGAGCAGCCTGGCACAGTGGGAGGTGTCCCTGCCCATGGCAGGGGTGGCACTGGGTGGGATTTAAGGTCCCTTCCAACCCAAACCACTCTGTTATTCTATGATTACACACTGAGAGATCAAATCATCAGGCTGTCATCTTACCCCCTTGATATRTCTGCATCTCTTTGCCCATTTTGAAGTCAGACAATATTTTTTCCTCAGCTTGTTCCTCATTCTCCCATCTTATGCCTGGATTATACGATCATAAATGATATGTTCACTTAAAGTGAAGTTGAACATTRTAAAAAATTTCCTAGTTCACATTCACTTTTCAAAGTCTTGTAGCTTAAGAAGCTTAACTTTCAGATGCTGAAAATTCCTCAGGTAGAAGAGCTGAGCTTTTGTTTGCAATTCTGGCAGAATGGGCCATCTGTCTTCCTCAACCATTTCCCTCTAGAAAGTATGGTATTATACCTCCTGCATCTACACTAGCACAGAAGGTGAAGAGATTTTTCTTTCTGAGTCTTAAGTTTTCTAAAAATACTGAAAGGGGGGGGATAAGAGCAGAGAGAAGAAATGGCTTGAGAAAAAACATGTTCTAAATATTTAAGCCTTGTGTTATTCAGAGCAGAAGCAGGGACTTTAATCCCCTCTTACAGTAAAACCATACAGAGGTCCCTGCTTGCTTAACACAATCCTGATACACAGTTGTTTAACAGCTGTAAAAAAGAAGATTCTCCTGGGTGTCTTAAGAATCAGGAGCGTTCACTGGCCCAAAAAAACTCTGAGCTTCTTAATTTAGATCTACTATTTCATTTTATGAACAAAAAAAAAATACTATTTAATATTATTAATAACAAGAAGTATAGCCCCAAGAAATGAAYTACTCCATGGGTTTCCAGGTGTCCTTCTGCTTCAGCTACCAGCCGCTTTCTTGTTACAGAAGGGCTTTTTGTTGTGGTCAGTTTATTACTTGAGGGCTCAACTCTCTGGATTTCTCCTGAAAAGTTTGTGTCAATGCCAGGACCCTGTGAACTGGTGATTAAGAAGCTGTGTCCTGGGTTTTTCCTGTTTGTCTTGGAATCCTAGACCAGGTTGTTCCAAGCCTTGTCCAACCTGGCCTTGGGCACTGCCAGGGATCCAGAGGCAGCCACAGCTGCTCTGGGCACCCTRTGCCAGGGCCCCACAGCTGTCACAGCCAAGAATTTCTYCTTAATARAGGTGTTTGTCAAATCTGTTTGTAGAATACTGTAGCAAAGGAAGTCTCACYRCATTKCTGGATTGAGAGATTTGCCATTTGGGTTKAACAAGGTTTTCCTTGCTCATATTTAAGTACTTGGAGACTTTTTCTCTGTCCTTAGAGTCATCACAGAGGACTGGTGATTGCCAGCATCCTTGTAACCTTCTAAGCATTTGAAGAAGGTGGTAGTCATATGAGTTTTCTTTTATTATGCTTTTTTTTGGTCATGCATCATGCTTCCTAATAATTTTGATATTCTAGATGGTTCCTTTGAATCAGTTTATTTATAGTTTTGTGGCAGTGTAGTGCTCCAAAATGGCTTTTTGAAGTCCTAATAGAGCAAGGGGAAAAGAATGCAGCTTTTTGGTGGGTGCATCATAGCCTGAGCATTGTCTTTATCAGCATCATGTTGCATTCATTTGAGTAGTGGTATAATTATTGTATCATGTTTTGAGATTCACCATCCAGCCCTTAGTTTATCTGGGCATCCCCCAAATGGGTTATTCTCGTGAGAGATTTGGGGGTTTGGTTTTGTTTCTCATTGAATTTAGTTTATTTGATTTCASAGTGCTTCCCTCATCTGTGCTTTGGAATTCTGTTCTCCTACCCCAGAGAGTTCACAGCCCATCCTAAGTTGGAGCTGTCCACAGGTTTAGGAATATGTTCTGTATTCCAATATYGAAGCCTTGGGTGAAACCAAGAACAGAAGAAGGGCCCTGTTTGAAGTGGTTTTCCTTATTAAGGCAGCTTAGGTGGCATTGTGTGTGTTGGAACAGGCTGTCCCATGGCAGGCAGAGGGAATTTTGGTGCAAGGCTGGGTAGAGTTGATTTGTCCCCCAAGGAAGTTCATTGTCATTTGGCATTTTGAAGTGCAGTGAAAGTGAAGTGCAGCACAAGCTTCACACCTGAAGTCCTTTTTTCTGCTATCTGCTGGTGCTGCTGGGGACTCACACAGGTAGGAAGGGATGATTTATTTTTAAAATATATCAGACTACAGCTAGGCTGTTACAAAGGGCACTGAGTTAATTTAAGTCAGCCCAAGTTCACTGTTAACATTTTTCCTTCAGCAGTGATTCAGGGAGTGGATTCCCCCCCCACCAGATGAAACTTTGAACTATTTTTTTATGCACATACAAATTATGCTTCCAGTATTTTTTTGTTGCCTGGCTTTCTTTGTGCCATTGGATTTTGCTCTTTCCCAGTCAAGCATGCTGGGCTGTCCACAGGCTCTGGAATTATTTGGATGGCACAAATTCAGCACTGGAACGTTCTGAACAGCATAAACTCAGTGCTGCTGTAGATGGAGTGTGCAGGTGCTTCCTGGGGATGGGATGTGTAAATYCCATGTTCTGCACAGGCTGTTTGTGTGTTCTGCTCAGTGAGGCTGAGCCACAGTGAGGAGTTTGTTCTTGTAAAGGCAGAAGATGGGTTTCTCCTGAAGTGACATGAAGTGACCAGATGGATTGTYTTTGTGGRAGGGRAAAAAAATTATTTGGGAWTATTGGACTAGTTCTTGAAGCTGCRTATTTRTAAGATTGACTATAATGTTATGGGAGTTTTWAAAATAATTCAGCAAAGATTTACTGCCAACTTAATATATTAACTTCTATTTGTTGTAGTCCTGAAGCCTTATGACACTTTCCTTCAAGTCTCTCCTCACACAGATAGGTTTTGGTCTTTAATTAGAACACCATCATATTTTGACAACACTCCCAAGTAAGAACCCATCCATTTATTTTTACTTTTGTTTGTACTGAGCAGTTGTGAAATACTTAATTATATGTTTTGTATGGCTTCCCCAGTTCTGACAGAAAATGTCTTTTGTCCTGTCTCTTTCAATACAAAAATGCAACTCAGATTATTCAAATAACCCTATTCACTGGAATGACTGTGATTAGCAATGTGATGAGAATCTAATTGTAAGAAGTATGCTAATGTTTAATTTATTTTTTACTGAGCTACTTCGAGGGCCTAAGAGGCAATTTATATGCATTAGTAATAATAATGGTGAATTAATGGACAAATTCATGATGAATTTATAGATWGATAATACAGATAGATATATTATAGATGCTTCCAAAAGTCCTCTTTGGCAGTGGAGGTGAGTTTAGGATGCACAGTGGGAAGAAAGGCTGTGCTGCTGGGGTGCCCTGTTTGGGAAGGGAATTATGAAATCTCTGTGTAACCCCACTAACTCAGAAGGCTCTCTAAACACTTCATTGCAACCACAGAAAACCAATATGAGTTTGTTCTGTTACTTAATTCATTCACAAATACCTCCTATGATGACTGACAGAGGAGATACAAATTTAACATTTATCCAAATGAACAGCTGCAGCATTTCAGGTGATGCCAGCCATGTGGTTGGAAGGCCTGAACTTGTGCATTTTATGTCAGAAATAAATTCTGAGCTATAGGAGCCAAGGAGCCATAGAACCTCAGGAAGGGAGTTTGGGTGGCTTTTTGAGGAGCTGTAAGGATCTTTCCTGACCTTGCTCAGGATGTACACACCTGTGCACACACCCCCTTTTCTGAAGTYGTTCCTAAAACTGTCTGTCCTCCTCTTGTCCAGAAGCTCTGCTTGATGTTTTCTGAGAAATGTGTAAGAGGATTGCCATACATCCAGTGGAAGTGAACAATCAGCTTTTGTGTTTGTGTTGTTCCCTCCTTGCTGTGGTTCAAGATGGCATGAAGTGGCTGGGCATATGCAGGATTATTGGGGTSTCCCTGTTGGAAGTGGTGTGAACTGGTAGGAATAAGCTGTTTCCTGTTAAACAACAGGGAAGATAAAGGCACTGGAAAACTCCAGTTGGCAAAGACTGCATCTCCCAGTACAACTGGTGATCCCAGGAATATCCCAGGGCATCAGTGTTGCTTCCTTTGGGTACAGGAACCGCTGTAGCTGCCACTGAACAGGCAGCCCAGAACTCCTCCTGAACATGATTCCCAGAGGTTTTTCCTTGCAGTGGCACTTGCCTGACTTAGGGAGGTTCACTGAGGTAATATTTGTCATAGTCCCTTTTTTTAATTGTCGTTTTAGTTCACAAAAGCAATCTCTAGGAAAATGGAACTGGTCCTCTGGCAGGAGGGTGTGTTTGGAGCTGCTGGGAAGGAGGCAGCAGTGGTAACAACCCCTTATCATCTGCTCCTTATCAGCATTGGCCATTATATTGGCTTCAGCTGGCTGTGAAATTGTGCACTCGTGATGTTCCTGTGCTGACTGATTTGGTTTTGATTCCCCTGTCAGTTCTCTGCAGTGCAGCCTGTGATGATTCCATTGCAGCCCTGCTGGAAGGGCTGTGTGGAGTTTCACAAGTAACTGAACTGCAGGAAGGAAATCAGAGAGTCATGGARYGGTTTGGCTGGGAAGGGATTTTAAATCCCACCCAGTGCCACCCCTGCCATGGGCAGGGACACCTCCCACTGTSCCAGGCTGCTCCAAGCCCCAATGTCCAACCTGGCCTTGGGCACTGCCAGGGATGCAGGGGCAGCCCCAGCTGCTCTGGGCACCCTGTGCCAGGGCCTGCCCACCCTGCCAGGGAACAATTCCTGCCCMAGATCCCATCCAGCCCTGCCCTCTGGCACTGGGAAGCCATTCCCTGGGTCCTGTCCCTCCATCCCCTGTCCCCAGTCCCTCTCCAGCTCTCTTGGATCCCTCTAGGCACTGGCAGAGTCTCTGAGGCCTCCCTGAACCTTCTCCAGACTGAGCTCTCCCATCCTATCAAATGCTGGAACCTCTCAGAGCTGGTGTTTGTCATCTCTGGGTTCTTGGGACATTTGGGTACCTGTTGGTCTGGCCTGAGTGGAGTCTTTATTTTTGTGTTTTGCTCTATGCTCCATCAACATTAATCCTTGGGGAAAACCCAGCCTGTTTGTAAGAAATGAGGTTTTAATAAATGTCCAGGTAGAAATGTCTGGTTAGTTCTGGGTCAGGTATTACAGGTTTTGAGCAGAARGAATGGAATAAGTATTTCACTGCTGGGCTTATTGTCAGGATGGCTCAGGAGGAAAACAATCATAAGCCTTCACAATGGGCTTGTTGACTAAATACTGGAAAGGAAGAGGCCAGAAGCAGACACAGGTATTCATCAGAATTTCAGTAATAYTCCACTTGATGAATTATTATGTCTCATGAAATCCACCCTTGTTTCCCCCCTGGCTCTGTAGCCYGTGGTTGCTGATAGATGATGGGGTAGCAGATTGTTAGCATTTTTTCAGATATTTGTGTTAGTGAGCCTGAGACACATCTGAGRACTTTGTGGTTGTTTTTTTGGCTGGTTGGGGTTTTTTTTGATTGATAGTCAGAATCTCCTGAGTTTTCTGCGATTTCTAATGCTTTCAGAACTGCTCCTTGCTCTGCTTGTTGAGCCTGCCTTGCCTCTCAATTGCCTGACATGAGAGGCAGCTCAGGATTTTAATACCAGTCAGCAAGAGGCTGGGCAGCCTGTTGGAGCAGCCAGAAATGTGGATTCTTCAAGTGTCTTTTCATTGCAAATTCTTCAAATGGAGTCTCTGACCTTCAGGGAGAAAAGGGGAAGAAAGAGTCACCTGCCAGCACAGGTGTGGAAACCTTCTGAGGAACCAATTAGAAATGACACTTGGGGAAAAACTGMGTCTGTAACTGGCAGAAATAATTGTGGGCAGCACATGTTGCCTTCTGCATTGAAGGTGTGGGCTTAGACTCRACCACTTTTTTCAGTGCTTTCCTGTCTTTAGTCATGTTGAGACAGAAATACCCATAACAGAAAAGGATGGATTTTTAAAGGTATGTCTAGAACTGATATGTGAGCTTAATTTTATCTGACTTACTCTTCTGTTCGAGTCACTGAAGTGGCTGAATTTCAGCTTTTAAAATCCTTACATGTTATGCTGTCCCCAAAAGGCTGAAAGCTGCTGTTTTTATCAGTTCTCTGGCTTGTGTAGCTTTTGGTGGCAGAACTTGACCATGGTTTGAGTCTTGTCTCTGAGGTGCTCCATTCCTGGCTTGGCASTGTGTTTTTATTTTAAATTACAGAAGCTTTACTTGATGAGGRATTGTGAAGTACTCAGGGTTCTTCAACAAATTGGTACTGAAGGTATTCAATTCCAACCTCTTCCAGAAGTGGCAGAGTTATGTGGTTTCACATATAAGGAGACAAAGCCTAACAGAGAGTGAGATTTCCCTAAAGCTTCACACAGRGGTTGTGAGAGATGACTGAGGGTCACAGAAGCTGACTGCAATAAATGCTGGTTTTAGAACCACCACAAAACAAACAAACAAACAGACAAAAAAAACCCAACAACCAACCAAATAAAAAAAACCCCACTAGCCTCTCATTTGTGATGCTGATTGTTGTGTGACCATTCACATGAGCCCTGTTTGTACATGCTCCTCCTTCTGCTGAGGCTGTGAGAGCCCAGCAGCAGGCAGCAAAGTCCCATCAGCTGGTGTTCCACAGGAACTCATCAGCAGAGTTCTGGCACTCTGCTGTCACACACAGACCCTAACACCCCCAGAGTGCTGCTGGGTTTGGGATTTGGCAGCCCTGAATGTCATCACAGTGTCACAGCCAAGGCTTGGTAGCATGACTTCTGGCAGGAAAGGACAGGAGGGGTCTTTAAAACAAGATGAGATGAAAATGAGATGAAATCTCCTGCAGATCTTTGCTTCTGTGAGTTTTTCCTGGATAATGTGCATGAACATAGAACACATTTTCCATAAACAAATTCTTCTATTCTTGTGTGTGGCTTAAACTTACTTTGTGCTTGGGTAGGAAGTAAGGTGATAGAAAGTATGTTCTCTGTTACTGTGGTAAGGCCAAAAGAAGATTTTTTTGCATGCCAGGAGAGTGTGTTCTGTGGCTTGTTCAAGGTTTCATTTCAGCCCTTGGGGGTGTCTCTGCAAAAGGCCTGTGCAGCCCCTCCCAGCACAGGTAACACATCACTAACGTGAAATCCTGAAAGTCAAAGAAAGGAACAAAAAAACCACCACCAGCAACCTCTCTGAAGTGATGAGGCACCAGTTTTGGTGTCTCCAGAAGGTGTTGTGTTCTCCCTCTGTGCTGCTGTCCCTGATCCTTTCCCACAGTGCCACATGTTCTTGCTGTGTCCCCAAACTGAAGCCCCAGTTTCCAGCACACAAATGTGTGTTCCTCATGGAGTTCCTGCATGGCATCCTCACTCCAGCCTGGGAGTCRGGGAGGGACAGCATTTTGTACTTGGCATTCCACTTCCCTGGCCAGAGCCTTTGTCCCTGTCCCACAGAATGCTGCAGCAGCACACGGGAATGGGGCAGGAGATGGAGGTGTAACCCTCAGAAGGGCAGTGGGAGGATYTGTGTGAGAGTGAACAGGAAGGGGATGAGGAGGATGTCTTTATCTCAGCTGTTCCAAGGGGAGAGGCAGCACCTGTTGATGGAAGACCTTCATCTTTTGAGGAGCAGATCAGTGAGGGACAGAGATCCCACTAAAAGTCAAGGAAAAAGTTATGACTCTTCCCAGAAGATATTTTCCCTGTGATTCATGGGGATTTCAGCACCCTTCTGTGGCTGGCTCTGAATATCATGAAGACTCCAAGACACATGTCACTGGAGTAGTACATGCAGATAGGAGAGCTTGATCCCAAGCCTGCTGTTCATTTCATTTCCAAATAAGAGCTGTGCCTGGCAGCAGCAGAGCTGTGCTGTGACAGGTCCTTTCCCCACCATCTCACTCCTGCCTCACTCAGGAAACAAAGCAGGATTTGGGTCAAGTGTTTATGAAGTCAGTCATCCATATGGATTGGATGTCTGGGGGAACATGAATGTTTAATCAGACATTTGTTAGCAAGCTAAAGAGGGGACGTTGTGCCAAGCACGGAGCTGTTGGAACATTCCCTGCCTGCTGTCACTATGGAAACAGCCAACAAATGCCTGCTTGGCTTATGTCAGCATTGGAGCTGAAGGAAAACCTCCAAGCCATCAATTCTGATCATCAAGTGGCTGGGCTGGAACCAAAGARGGCACCACCATTTTCCAAACCTGTTTGCCTGCCTGACTGATAGGTTTCTTCAGGAGCTCTGTCAGTCACCAAGGAGCAGAAATGGATAGCACGTCCATCAACCACATGGGCTGAATTTTAATTGCAGTTGCTGGGCAGAAATRTTCAGCTTTTCTTGAGTTGGCCCAAATATGTTCATTAAAAACTTAGTGGAGGAGATATATATTTCAAATAGCAAAATAGTCTGAGCCAAGTGCTTCTTCTGAGAAGTGCATCGCTTGCAATGTTAWTTTGGCTGGCTCTGCTGCTACAGAGAGGAACAGCCAGGGTAGCCACCATAGAAAATCTGTTTCTGCTGGGCTCCTTGATAACTTCTTCACTTTGAGAATGGCAACATTTCATGGCATGGCCTAACAGACTTAGGGACAGCCCTGTCTTAGGGACTCCTCTGGCAGAGCCTTATTTCTCTAAGGGAGCCTCCTTTTCCTTATAACCCAGCTCCCAGTCTGAAATCACACAGGGGATCTTGCACTAGTGCCTTTCCTGTCCTTGCCTTTTTCTGTTCTCCCTCATCCTCTGAGTAATTCTGCAGAAGCAGCTCAGGCAGAACCATTCAGAGGAGGTATTAAAGAAGGAAGATAATCCCCAGTGGCCTCCCTGTCTTCCTTCCTCACCAGAGATCTGTGCTGGGTAAGAAGCTGGAGCTTGATGAACGTTTCCATYTCCCCCCACATCTGCAGTCTGCCTTCCCACTTTGTTCTTGGGAAGAATCCAGGAAAACACACAGCCTTTAGGAGCCTTATCTCCCTGAGAAGAGGGGGCAGCTGAAGGATCAGAGGCAGCTGGGTGAGCCCTGCTGGCTCTGGTGTAAAGCTGGCAGGTGAAGCAGAGTCACCTGGGCCACCAGCAGATGTTGTGCTTTTGGACTCTGTGTCTCATTCTCTCCCCTTGGCTTGCAAAGATCTGAATGATTCACATCATCTGCAGCACACACAATTGCAAATATTATCAGAGGAGTCTTATTTTTGAATTTATGTTGCCTGTGAATTAATGAGAGTGAGGAATCTACCTAAAGACTTTTAACTATTTTATCTTAACTCTGAAGATTTATTCCTCCAGTGATACCTTCATGCATGGAAATCTGTCTCTGGAAGGAAATTAATGGGCATTATTTTATTGCCAGATTGTACTGTGTTAGAAAGCTCTGTGTCATAACCTGTCCTGGCAGGATTCTGAGACTGAGTGGCTATTTTGTCTGATGAGTAGGATATGTAGGCASAAGGTGTTGGAGCCCTGCAGTGTCAGAGAACAACTGGTGCGCTGGCAGGAGAAGCTGTCAAGGCATTCAAGTGCCATACACATTTTATATCCTGTCTTGGACACTTCAGGTTAATTGAACATTACTTATATTCTTGGACTGTRCTGCAACCCTCATTCTTTCARCAAAACCCCTCAGCAGATTTGGACAGCATCAAAGTGTTGAGAACCTTGGAAAAGCAGAAGAGATTAAATGGGAGTGGGGTTGTGCAGACAATTTGTCAGCCTGTTTCAAACACTCCCTGCAAGGTCCWGTGCAGCTGAGAGGATCCTGTGTGCCAGCCCCTGCATGCACTGCTGCAATCCTGTGGTTCTTAAATGGTCAGGAGGCAACTGTGGTCCTTGCTTGGTATCAGGCTGCTGCAGCAGGATTTGTGCAAGTTAAGACATGGAGGAGCTGGGAAGTCACTTTGGTACAAATGAAATGAAAAATACATGTATTTCTTCTGTAAAGCTGAGGTAAACTGCCCTTTTAAGTAAATTAAAATTTAAAAGCCCATTGATTGTGTAGTTGACACACTTTAAAATGACTGCATCCTCTTTAAAATGCCTGTTGCAAAAAAGGAAAACTTCTGGAAAATAAATTCCATTGTGCTCTAAATCCTTTTTTTTCTTGCCAGGGGAGAACAACGTTCAGCCATAGATAGCAACGTTCAGTTAAGTGTTAAAATGCATGTAGCTAAATAAAGACCTGTTCTGTTTCCATGGGATTAAACTGACTTTTATTTTCTTTGCTGTGACCTGAAATTGCAACATTTTTCAGAAGTAACTCCAAAACGAGCTGTTGGTACGTAGCCTTTTGGAAAATAAGGCTGATTACTTGATTGCCCAAATTTTGGCACCCATATTGAGCACCCCTGCTGTATTATTCTAACCACAAAAGGCAATCATTCCCAGAGGATGTGRTGGGGACAGTACACAGCAATTCAARGCTGTGTCCCAGGGGAAAACAATTTCTTGTTATTTTCATGAAAACTTGGTGATGACAGCGAGTGCTTTGTGAAAAGTGGCCATGGAAAACTTCACAGTGTTCTCACTAAAAACTTGAGAAGTTCTGATCTATGACCCGTGTAGCAACTTCCAACCTCCTTTTATGTGGCAGTTTGAAGGCTGAGGGGAGCAAAGAGGAGTTCTTTAATTTGTAACTGCATGTTTGTGTGGATTTATGGTGCATCTTCAGGAAAGGTGCAAAAGAAAATGGCTGTATTGTTGGTTTTGGGGGTGTGACAGAAAATCATGGTGTGCCTTTCAGGTGGGTAAGGGTCATATCAAGACCCTTGTGTTGTGTTTTCTAAAATCAGTGTCTATCTGTCTTGAGAGATGGAAAAACCCTTAGATTAATTTATTCCATGCTGGTCAGACCACTGCTCTGCTGGTTCCTGTGCTGATGGAGTTGCCCAGCTGGGGTGCAGCCACTGTGCAGTCCCTCTGAATTTGGGATTAGTGGAACAGGGAACCCCCTCAACCATCACTAAGAACCCAGTGTCAAGAACCGGATTTTCAAGGAAGTGTCTCTAGCTGTGGTTTGGCTATCCTGGCACCCAGAGAGTGTTTTAGGAGGGAAGCAGAGTCCAATCAAAGCTGACTGAAGGTGTTCCAGAGATCTGGTGGCATTAAATCCCTTGCAGAAGTTCAGGGAAGTTTGTTGTTGGTGCCACACGGAGAGTGGTGATGACCAGGTACAAAACCCCTTGATGCTGCAGAACATCCTCATGAGAACTCCTTACACAGAGGAAACACAGGGGGAAGAGAATAACTGTAAATGTATGATTTGTGGATTTGTGTTTTTGGCAGACATCTGAGTTTTACATGGAAAATGCATTTGGCTGTTGRTCTGGGAACGTGAAATATCTATTCTACTGCACACATGATGGCTATGACAGCATTAGAGTTGAAAGGTGAAGAAGGATCAGAAGCATCTAATTTTCTCCCCAGTCCAAGCATTGAAAAAACCAGAAATTGGTCACTGCTGTGAAGTTCTGTTGTGTTTCTCTTGGTAGCTCTGCTGGTGCTGTGGTCCACCCTGGYCTTCCCTCCTGGCCATGATCCAGAGGTGAATTGGTGTTTTCTGACTGACACTTGGGTACCCTTTGCCTCATTCCCAATCCTGGAATATTGTGGTTATTGTGTCCTGATGCTCAGTCTGTTTGAGAGACAAATCACRAGGCATCAGAGAGAAAAGGGAGGGTAGACAAGAAGCAGAGGCAAGAGGTGAAGGAGAGGAAGCAAAGGGTTTTAGCACAGTTACCAGGGAGCTGGAAAACTCTTGTTGAAAAATTCACCATCAAAACCACGGATGGAGGCAACAGCCTAACTAACAACTTTCTCCAGGAATAAACTTCCAAGAGCATGTGTCTTCCATCCCTRAGCTTCTGAGACAAATTGCAGTTGTAAATTGAAAATAAGTTAATCAAGTAACTTTAATTGCTCTTCAGTTATTATGTTTTGGGGGCCTTTCCATTTGTAATGAAAATTTTCACAGGATCCCAGTGTGATATGACTGCTGCATTAGTTATTAGTTGTACTTAGTGCTGGAAGTCACACATCAGCAAAGCAGAGGGCTGAAGTGGGTGTTGAACATGTTCCTTACACTCCGTGTTTGTCATASTTGGTAATTCTGGATTATTCATTGTAATACCCAGTGCAGAGTTGGTGTTTTCATTAAGCTCCTGTTCCTGCCAGGGTGTTGCTGCTGCTTTTACATCTTGCTGCACCATTCAGAGTGATGGCTGGGGAACACTTGCAGCCTTTTGTATTTCATCAGGCTGTTAATGGATTCTGCTCAGATGGCTGACCACTCCATCACAGGCAAATTATAGCATTCTTCAAAGCCTTTTTAAGTTAAACAGGATTGATTAGTGACAGGGCAAAATGTAAATGCCTGTTAGGATTCTTTTAAGTGTAGTACACTTCAACTTGGTGTCTGACTGTAATAAGAGCAAAAATTATAGAGGTGACTTGAGCCACCACCAACTATTTCTGTGAATTATTAAATTAATTATTAAGCAGCACTCTATCATTTAATGTAATAGACACCTCAACCATTTGTTTTGGTGCATCTTCTGTATTTCATAAAACCATTTTCCTACACTGACCTGTCACTCACCAACAGATGAGGTTTGTCCCTGGGAAACCTGAGAAGGAGGCTGAGAGGTCACGGCTTGTTGTTACACTTTGAGGAGACAGTTCTGCTGGGGTGGATCAGCCTGCTGTAGGGGAAGGTGTGAGAAGCTCTGGGGAGTGGGGTTGAGGTGTTTCAGCTCCTTTCTCTTGGCTGCAGGTGTTTCATTGAGGGTGTTTGCAGGGGTGGTTCTTTCAGGCGCAGAGTTGAATGCTTTTCTGCCGTGGCCCTGGCTTATCTGTAGATGCTGAATATTCTACTCCTTCACCTCCCTAATATAACTGCTTTATATCCACGTGAAGCTGTTTTTATTGAAGTTCTTCTTTTCCTTTTCCTTTACACACCTGAACACTGTTTAATGTGCTCTGGCATTTCCTGTCATTTCAGTTAAGCACTCATTTATTCAGGGAGCTTCCTTTGCAGTCCTCAAGCCTCCCTCTCCACATGGGTTCCTGTCTTTGGGGATTGCTCTGCATGTACATCACGTAAAATAAGGTATCCAGCTGAAGATGTTTGGTTTGTTTTACCCTCTCTTTTTGTATCCCTTCCCAGGAAGCTTCTTTTGATCTGCTGTTGCTCTTGAGTTGTGTCCTCAGATGCATGTGCAGGGTTTGATGAGAGCCAGAAAACCCCCCCAGGTGTATCAGGCCCAGGAGGGGTCCTGCTAGAGCTGAGCACAAAAATGTCTCCTTCACAGCAAGTAGTTAAGTGTCACTTTGTTTGCACGTTTTCCAAATGCTTAAAAGACAGTGGAACAAAATGAAATGGTCAGAAGATGTTTTCATTCCTGTAGTATCGTGCTCAGGGACACTGGGAAGTGACCTGACTCAGAATTCCTAGGAGAGCTGCTTCTTTTGAGAGTTTTCCAATAACAAGCACGATTATTGGGTGGGATGCTGTAACCACATTTCCTGCTAGGAGCCCAAGTTCCCCTGCTTTTATTCCTCATCTGATTTAAGGTCTGCTGGGACAGCCAGGCCAATCTTGYCCCTTCCCACTCTTTCCCAGGGAGTTGTGGTGTGCCCACACACATCCCTGTGTGTGTAGCATTGCCATACAGCCTATGGCATAGATTAAATTTTCAATAATGCTTTCAGCTATTGAACCACACCCAAGTTTCTCTGAGCAGACTCTGCCTCTTGTCATGCAGTGGGAAASCTGACCTGAAGGAGATTTGCACAGCTGGAGCAAAGAATGGGAAATGTATGTTGTGAGGGGACAAGACAGGCAAGAGAGGCTTCTTTGGAGGAGGATGGATGTGGGTTTATCCTGCCAGTGCTGACTGCAAATAACAGGCAAGTCTGGTTTCARGATCAGATTACTTCATTCCCTAATACATTTTAAAATGCTCAGACAGACTGAGCCCATTCTAAGTATCAGGATACAGGGATGGATCCCTGGGGCAGGAGGAGATTAAGGGTTTATTTTCCTGCCGAAGAGTCGAAATACGAATGCAATACAATGAAAACTTGTTTAGCTCACAAAAGGATTACAGGGTGTTCCAGAGATTTTAATCCATGGCAAATTCCTAATTACTATAATAATGATTTTTCTTGCAATAGTTCCTAAGTCTTTGCTGAGCAAAAAGGGAAGGTGTCTGGTATGCAAATAAATTCAAAGGATTCATTTTTAGGTTACTTCATAATTACCCTGTAAGYGATCACACAGTTGATAAAAGACCTGCTCCATCTTGCAGATAAGTCAGTGACTGTAGGGAAGTAAATTTGTGAAACAGCTTTTTTTGGAAGGTTTTGTTTTAGTGCAGATTCAGTGCCTGAGGGTGAATTCTGTCTTGTGGAGTGGTGCAGGGGCTGCATTCTGCAGACCAGCCTGTTCCATTGTCCTGCCAATACAATTTAAAGGAGCAGTTTATAAGTGACTTTAAGTGATGATGCTGCCAGGTTCTGCAGCTCCTGTTGATTCGTGCAAAAATCCCAGACAAGAGTTGGAATCAGCTTGCAAGGGTGACGTGCTTTTGTTGGTTTTTTTTTGGTTTTTAAAGCAAAACAAACAAAACAAAACCACCTTATACCACTGATCACAGTGTCTCCAAAACACTGAGAGATGTRGATCCCCACACTGAGGTGATCTAACATCAGAAGGGGTGAAGACCACCCTGAATTGCCTGTTTTGCCACCTTCCCACACAGAATCTCATTTTAATTCTCACAGCCACTTCAGCCTCTTGTGTATGTTGTATTATACTACAGATCTTCTATACTACAGATATGCTTTTTGATACAAATTATTGAATGATGAAATCTTTCTGTTCTGAGAAAAAAACAACTAAAGGAATAGAAATACATAACATTATCAGGTTTTACACAGACCAAGTAGTGGGATGTAAGATGAGAGGTATTTCTTGTTCCTGAAGATTAGCCAGCCTCTAATCATTTGACTTGGAGAAGAAAGTTCTTTAGGAAGCAGGTAATTTTAAAACTTAGCATGATTTCCTGTGTCTTCGAWACTGCCTGCATTTTGAGAGAAGATATGTGAACTGCATTGACAATTTCTGTGTAACCTCTTTTTAAACACTTTGTGGCTTTAGAATATCATTTCCCTTCAAGATTTAATCCCTGCAGTTATTTGCAGGAAGTATCTGTCCCGTAATAGGTAGATTATTTTAACATTAGATTTTTAGATAGAAAGGGTTATGATGTGTGTTTAACATATGTGCCAATATTTATTTATATTTTTATGAGCRAACTTACAGGTAAGAGATTGTTGCAGGTCTGAGAATCAATGATAAAATTCAGTTTTGCACCTATTTCCAGTAGATTTCCATCTTTTTTGAGCGTTCAGGTGTAAATAATAATCACATACCTTAAGGGAGCCTGCAAGAAAGGTGGAGAGAGGCTGTTTACAGTAAARGGATGSAGTGCCAGGACCCAGGGAATGGCTTCCCAGTGCCAGAGGGCAGGGCTGGATGGGATCTKGGGCAGGAATTGTTCCCTGGCAGGGTGGGCAGGCCCTGGCACAGGGTGCCCAGAGCAGCTGGGGCTGCCCCTGCATCCCTGGCAGTGCCCAAGGCCAGGTTGGACACTGGGGCTTGGAGCAGCCTGGCACAGTGGGAGGTGTCCCTGCCATGGCAGGGGTGGGAAGGATTTGGTCTTTGCCATCCCTTCCAACCCAAGCTCTCTGGGATTGTAGGACCATGATTCTGTCATCTGATTTCCTAAAAGAATTTATTTGTATTTTAATCTGAGCATAGCTCAGATAGTGGGCATTAGAAGTTGCACAGAAATTGCTCCAGCACGTTCAGCAGCAGCTGAAGATGTGGCAGCCAGTCTGCAGCAACACAAGGTGACACTTTGTMCCCTCTTGGCTGATGGAAGACATTGAGTGTAGCTTTCAGTTMATTTGGTAGTTGAAAAGTCCTTTGCATAACTGAGATTTGGATTGGTTGTGTTCTCATGATCTCTCTTACCCTTTATTAGTGTTAGTGTCTCATATTCCTTTGTGAAATTTTTACTGCCTGTTAGGAGATTGTCATTGATTTCACATAAAAATAATTGGTCATCTTTGCTGACTCCTTTGCAAGCAAGGACACAGCAGCAGCAGAGTGCAGAGTGTTTTGTGCCTCACTCATGGTTTACTTGATTCAGTGACCTTGTGTATCGTGGCTAATGGGCACGTGAGCTGCTCTTTATTGCAGCAACATTTCCTTCTGCTAGAATGAGACAAAGAATTAGAGTAATCCATTGGAATTACATCCCCCCATCTAGATGTTGAGAGACAAACTCATTTCCTAACTGTGGGCATGAGAGGAGGAGCAAAGAGAGTCAGGAGAGAGCAGATGTACAAACCTGATGGTGATTCAGGAAAGAGCATTTTGTTTGTCATGGAAAAATGAGTTTGTTGCCTCCAACTCCWCTTGCATGCAGCACATAGAAAACACTGAGGGCAGCCCTCCATCAGGGGTCAAAGCATCTTGCTCAGGTCACAGAATCTAAGTGATCTCTGAAGATAATGAAGTTCATTCCCTTTCTCAGAGCACAGCTAATTTCAAGYGTAGACTGGCTTGTTCTGGGCTTTGTCCAGATGAGGTTTGAGTATTTCCAGGGTTGGATACTCCTCTGTGACCCTGGAGTCCCTGTGCCCCCAGTGGAGGGGATTTTTTTTCCCCTTATGCTCAAACCACAAACTCCTTTTCTCCAAATTAATCCCCTGTTGTTTAGGGTGCTGCAGAAGTTGTCACAGACACATCCAGGATGGGTTGAAAGGTAAATTTATCTGGCATTTGAGCCCTATGGACAGGCAATGAATGAACTTTTCCTGCAGAGGCTTTATGCAGTTGTGGCCCATTCCTTCTTGAGCAGCACAGAGGTGGCAGTGATCCCATAAGGTCAAGGAAGCTTCACAGGCAAGGTCTGTGTGTTTTTCCTGGCAAGTGTAAATAATCATGGGATCATGGAAGGGAAAAAAAAAACCCATGTTCACATACAAAGAGGCTCAGCTGCTCTGCCTGCAAAGTCCTTGGTAAATTTGGGAAATGTTTCTCCAGGCTCTTGGAGGCTCAGAAGCAAAGCTACCTGCAGTGGAGGAAATGGGATGTTTTAGGGATATTCTCCATGTCAAGTACCATTAGGGAGTCAGGAATGTTCTGGGTTTGGGATAGCCCACAGCTCCAGATCCCTTCTGGAGCTTGCTGCATGCACCTCTTGTGCTGGGATTTATTACCATGAGAAATTTGCTCCTGTGGCTCTTCAGCAATGGCAAAAGCAGGACATTTCTATATTTGTGGGGTCATGCTTTATGGGGGATCACTACCTGTGCTTCAGCTTGCTTTCAGAGATGCAAAAGCAGCCCTGAAGATTTTCTGCATTAAAAATTGGTGTCTGAAGAGGGCTGCTCAAATGTTCCATTATAAATATACATGTTAAGATAAACATTTCCATAACAATGGTTTTCAAAAATATGTTCTTTTGATATCTGRAGTAATTACACCAATCTGCATGCAGTTTATTTCTGTTTATCTTCCAGTAAATTCACCAGCTTCTTCCATCACAATCCCATGTCAGTGTTTTGGGTCTAATGTTCTGTGCCTTCAGAATTATCACGCACATGTATATTCCAAAATTGCAATTCTACTATAAAGTTATCCTGCAGGGAGCTCTTGATGCTTTCATGACCTCATTTACACAGCAATAAATTCCCAAATCTCATTCAGCCAGTGTTTTCTCTGTGACTAAATATTTCAGTCACCCATCATAGAGGATAATTTGCTGAAGTTAAAGTGGTGTGGGAATAACTGTTACAATTAAAGGTATAATAAACTATTAAAGTTGAACAAATGAACTGGTGCTTTGGTGAAAAAAGGCATGAAGTTGTAAAACCTATTGTTCCTAATTACAGCAGTGGGTGTTTCTCCTGCTTGGCCCATGTGACTGCTCTGTACAGTCCCCAGTGCTAAGTTTGGAAAGGAAGCAGCTTCCTCTGAATTTATGGATTCCATTAAAGCCACCAAACCTTCATTTAAAAGGGGAATTCCACTGAAAACTCCTATTTCCAAACTAAGAGTCCTTGTAGTCTTTTTTTTTTCTATTTTCCCTGAATTACACTGAAGACATAATCACTTCATGTCTTCTAAAATGTGCATTGTGAGCAGGGGCAAGGTAATTTCTGTGAACTGTTGAGGAAGATTTTGGTTCCTTCATGATCCCAGCTTGCCAGAAAGTTCCCTGTTTGAAGAGGAGAGGGAGTTTGAAGAGCAGGGTCGTTGCTGACAGGAGCTCCCAGTTGGAATTGCTGCCAGTGCAGGCATTTGAGTGGGAATTGATCAAAATGAAATAAAACACCCATGAAAAAGCCATGGGGCTTTTTCTCTTGCTGATATACCTTAAGCCAAATGTAATGGCTGTAGCTTCTAGAATAAACTCATCAAAAGTAATGGAAGCATAGTTCAAAGAGATGTGGTTGCTTTAATTGCAGAACTTGTCTTAATTGTGAGGTAGTCAGTAAATGGTGCTTTATTCAAGGCAGACAATCTGTCAGAGAAGTTTGATCCCATCTTTCTTGTTCAATGTGTCCCTGGACCCAAAACTCACTTGAGATGTTCATAAAGGAAGGAAATACTTGGAAAAGGGTTTACTTTATTTTTGGCAATGGGACTTCTCTTTTATCTTCACACGAACCTAAAGGAGCTGTGTGAGTTTATGTGACTTTTAAAATGGAAGAGTCTTTTACAAATTAAAGCTTAAATTCTTCCAGAAAATATGCCAAATATCTCAAATCCTTTATTACATATTGTTTTTTCTGTTGGTTGTTCTTTTTTTACAATTATTTACTTGTCTTCCTCAATATGGTTGAGCAAGACTGCTKAGTATCACAGAATTTTTGACATTGGAAAGGACCTTTAAGATCACAGTGAGAACACTGAAAAAGGAGGAGGAGAGAATAGTGATTAGTGCAAGATGCTGTCCTCATGATGTATACAGAAATTTTGGTTAGATAATTAAGCTGAAGGTTAAAATTTAGCAAGTATTCCTATTTCCACAGTTGATGCGCTGTGCCAACACGATCTTTGAATTCACAGAATTCACTTATTTTTAGAGCCAAGTCAACAGACCTTGGGCCTGCTTTGCTCATCACAGCATTTTAGCAGTATCTTTTTCTAAAAAATTATTTAAGCACTTAGCAAAGTGCATTGTGTGAAAATTATTTAGGCTTTGTTTGATTTGTTTTGGCAGTGTGGGATGCTTGCAGCCTGCTGTGGTTGTACCAGAGGTGAGGTAGCTGAGGAGGGAGAAGACATCCTCTAGATTTAGCATTTGACCTGGGAAATGCCATAATAACCCATCAGCTCTGCAGGCATCAAAAATGGTGTGATGATTCCAGCATCTGAGGAACTCCAGCTGGCTGACAAGTTTTACTTCTTTCTTGTGAACAGTTAAATATTAACTGAGTATTTTTAAGAAACCCTGGCAACAYGCTCTCTTCTGCTTGAAAACCATCTTGGAATAACTATATAATGCTTMTTAACAAATTCTGATTGCTTTATAYTACATTTGAAACCTTGAATTCTTTAGAAAAATAATGTTATATTTTGTAGACCTGCAGGGTTCTGCTAATGTTTTGTGTTTGGTGCAATCTGAAAAAGTAAGATTTTACCWAAAAAATAACCCAGGAGAGGAGCAGAGCTGTCAGTATCTGATAAATGTGGTGTACTTTGCTAACGGAGAGAATGATGTCTGTGTTTTATTCCTGACTAGTTAGGTGTGGTGTCAGGGCTGTGAGGGGCCTGAAAAAGAGGTTTGCTGGGGTTTTTGTTGCAAAGTCTCCAAGTGAGCCCTCCCATGGAAGCAGATGTTCTCCAGTAGGACTGTCAGAGCTCTGCAGTGGATACCCCCTTGGCACTTGTAGGGATCCCTACACTGGCTGTCATTGCTTCAGTTCAAGTTTTGGAAAGGTGTTTCCTGCAGAGTTTACAGAAGTTGTAAGCACCCAGCTTAACACTGTCCCTGGAACTTGTCCCCTGTCTTTTAGGAGAGTATTTAGCCTCATTACTCTCTTCCATCTCTTTCTTGGGCATGGAATATGAAAACATAGAACCCTTGGATTAAATATGGTGTTAACACCTGGGAGATGTTTCAGAGCTGCCTTTTGCTGATCCAAGTGTTCTCAAGACCTTCAGCATTCACTGACCCTCCAGGTCTCTTCCTCAGTAGTATTTTGTTGAGTGATTTTATTCAGACTGTGCCAGTTCCTGTGGTATTTGGGATATTTTTTCCTGCAATGTCAAGCTGTAGTTTTGTTGTTCATCAGCAGTCAGCAATGAGTTGAATCTCCTGACTGTCACTGAGGTGCTGTCACTTTGGTTTTGTACTGAGCCCTGCATAAATTTCCATGCTTGAATTCTGTCAAAGCACCATTGTCTGTGCACAGCAAGGCAGAGTTTAAAATGTTATTAATATAACAGCATGAGAAGAAAGAAACTGATTTTTCACTACAACACTTCACTTTGTTCCCTGTGCCTTAATCAAGACCTTCACACAGCTGTCAAGCTTGTTTTCGTTTCCAGAGATCATGAGAAAATTACTTGCCTTCCATTCTTTCTGCTCATATTTTCTTTTTTGTTTGCTTGTTTGGTTTTTTTTTTTTTTTTTTTTGGGGGGTTGTGGTTTTTTGTTTTTTTTTTTTTTTTTTTTTTTTTTTTTTTTTTTTTTTTTTTTTGTTTTTTTTTTTTTTTTTTTTTTTTTTTTTTTTTTTTTTTGTTGTTTTTTGTTTTTGTTTGTTTGTTTGTTTTGGGGTTTTTTTGTGGTTTTTTGTTTGGTTTGTTGTTTTGGGGTTTTTTTGGTTTTTTTTTTTTTGTTTGGTTTTTTTGTTGGTTGGTTGGTTGTGGTTTTTTGTTTGGTTGGTTTTTTTAGTGAGAGTTTAGGTTTCCCTTTTCCCAAAATTAACTACTCTTTAAACTCATTTATTGTTATATTTTACATCATTGTGTGTCTTGGAATGACTTCTATAATTTAAAAAATCTTTGGGGCATAAGGTTGCTTGGACATCTTTTCTCCCAAAGCTTTGCCCTGAGCAGTTTAATCTCCTACAGGAGAGCACAGGGTGCTTGAGGAGAGGGAAGCACATAAGGATAAAGTATTCCCTTTATCCTTGTTGCTGATTCCCTGCTCACAGTGCTCTCATTCCTRCACTCCAGGGGTTTAAATATCTTTCTGGGAGTTGGACAGGTTGACTGGACAACAGCACTGGAGGTTAGTCTGTCTTCTCTGGGAAACAAATTTAAAAAAAAACCAAAAAAACCAAAAAACCAACACCCCAAACCCACCACATTTTTCTTGTTTCCTTTATGAGTTCTTTTTAAACCCTGTRATTTAAACCTGTTCAATTTAGTGATGCACGTGCATCAGTGGGACTAATAATTGGTTTAAAAATGTGAAATGCTCAAGTGGGAAGCTGTAATATCATTAGCCAGTTGTTCATAACAACAGAGCCTTGCTCTGAAATCTCTCTGGTATTCCTGAAATCACCATAATGGTACAGTGCAGGAAGAAATCTCCTTGATTATTTGTGGAAGAAGTTTGGCTTTCCCTGTGCTTAATGATTCCCCAGTCTTCTYTAAGAAGCTCATGCAGGGAAATACTTGGGCAGCTTCTTCCCAAACCTATGGCAAAGTTGGGATGCTCTCACACTCTGCTGTGTGRTCTGGCTTGCAAGCAAACTCTGCATTTGGGAAAACAAATCTTACTGGCAGAGAACACACTGCTATCAGTGAGCTAATCCTAAATTTGGGGTTGCCAGAGTTTTGGCTGTCAGGGCATTTGGAACTTCACTTTCCTGAACAGTTCTCTGTGAACTCTCTGGCTGTGTTCAATTTCTGGGGGAAAGCGCTTTGAGGAAGGGGGGAAACATTTCTTCAAAGCCATCAGTCCACAGGAACAATTCCTGCTGGCTTCCTTGTGCTTGGTGTGGCCCAGCTCAGAGCTTCAGATTGCTCCACAGCAATGAGGGAATGGCACCTGCCTCCCTGCCTTTGTTCTGTGGTGTCTCCTGGATGGATCTGAAAGGGAACCCAAGACAGCCACTGCACTCAGAGCAGTGGGATCCTTCAACTGCACTCTGAGCTTTGAAMAGCAGCTGCTGTGGGTGCTGKCAGAGGCAGAGCAGGACCAGCTCTGCTCTGGGGATGGGATTTTCCAGTGCTGCACRTGGCCCAAGAGCTGATTACCAGGCCTGCTCTAACTGGGACTCACCTGTGGTTTTGCTGTGCTTGGGTCACGTTTAGTTCTTCGGTAAAGCAAATTGTTGAATGTTTTATTACCAGTTTCATCCCTTCCAGCTGGATCACACTGAGAATTTACTGATGACAGCTGCTGATCAGAAATCTTGGTGTTCTCTCATCCCTCCTCTGATGCAGTGACATGGAACTTAAAACAATGAAGAATACAACATTGTCAGTTGTATAAAGTGGCAGTGGTATCCTGCCTTTAAGTGTCAATGCCTTTCCCCAAGCCAAAGAAACAAGAGCTTTCCCCCCCTCTGTCTTTCTCAAAGTTATCTTAAAATCTTGCATTGATTCATTACATATTTGTGTGGTGCCTGTTCTCCTATCCCTTCACTGACTTATTCTTTCATCCTCACAAGAGCTCTTGTTCAGATCATGCTGCACACAAGTTTCCCTAACAAGCTGTGCAAGCCTCAGTGAAAGGATTTTGCAGAATCATGCTATAAATCCCTTGAATAGGTGCTATTGATTTCTGAAGAGGTCTTGCTGAGAAAGGGATGTGCTGCTCAGGTCTCCAGAGGTGTTACTAAAAGGACAACAGCACTGGAGAAGCAGCAGCAGGGGAAAATCGATTCCCTGGATATTTTTTGTTTGTTTGTTCTCAGTGAGATTATACGGGGAGAGGAGATGGATTGGGCCACGTTATTTCTGCTGGCCTGAAAGTTGCTTTCTTTTTCTGTTGAATTATTTGRTGTGCCTGAGATCTGTGAGGGCTGAGCTCTGGGTGCATGTGGCAAACAGACCCTGCTTGTGAGGCTCACACCTGGAGGTGTGAGCAGTGCCTCTTACACACACACTGCCTTCTCCAAAGGAGTTACCCAGCCATGTGCCAGAGCTGCTCCAGGGAGGAAGGAGTTTGTCTTATTTTGCCACCACCTCTGGTGGTTTAAGACCAGGCTTGTRTATTCTTCTGCTGTCAGAAAGGGATTTTATTTTAAATTTTTTTTTTTTGGTAATGAAAGCTTAGGAAAGGAATTGTGTTGTGGCAAGTACCTGTACTATTCAGTTCTCCTTTCATCAGACCAGCCAGTGGCTTGTGCTCACACTTGTGTGCTGACAAATGACAGGAGGAGAGGAAAAAGAACAAATTGCTGAAAGAGAAAAGGGAGGAAGAACCCAGGAAAAACCAGGCTAGAAACCCACCATTATTTTGTTTAAAATCATCTCTGATGTGCTGTTGACTGGGGCTGGTTTCCATTCTGTTGTTTTGAGGAGCGGTAAGTCCTCATTCCTCCATGGCAGAAACAGCAAAAGTTTTAAAATAATTTTAAAGTAATTTTTAAGTGAAGCTGAAGCTCGCTGCCCTTTTAATTTACCTTTTTCCCGATTGTTCTCAAGCTCAGTAGTTGTTGCACTTCTTCTTTCGTCTTTGGAAAGACARTGTTGTCCTCAAGGGATATGTTTTATCAAAGAGATGTGTTCTAGATGTTTCCTTTGTATCGTGTTCTTTACATGATGTATTTGGGCTTGTGCCTATAGGAGCTGATTTTTGAGTGTATTTTAATGTGTGGTGTTTGGGACTAACAAGAAAATAGCACCTTTAAAATACTTCTAAAAGCTCTACAGAGAGTAAAATAATAGATTTAGTTTTTTAGAAACTCTAATTTCCATTTGTGGTGGAACATTTACGTGTAACTCTTGAAAAATATTTATTAAAAGCCACCCCAACAACACACACAGAGCCAAACCAAGGCAACACTGCCTTGCTGGACTGGTTTTATGCTTTATGTTAAGTTTTGAAGTTATGCTTTCTTTTCTGTTTATTTCTCTATGTGYAGCTTCCAGCATATAAGAGCTTCCAGCTTCCAGAAATAAGCCACATCCACACAAAAGCTGCTCCTGATGGCCTCTGATCTGAAGGCACTGCAGCAGGAAATCTCCTCTGGATGTTTATTTGACAGAATGAGGTGAGAAAGGAGATCTCTTCTTCTGTGCTGGCCCTTGGCAGTCAATTTGTTACCCACGTTGTGCCTAAACTATGAACTGGATGAGGTCTGAAAAGTCAGTGTTGAGCCCTGATCTGGAGAGTGAATGTGCAGGAAAACCACATGGAATCACTGGAACTGGAGGGAATGGCATCTTGGGGAATAGGATTTGGCAGTGACTCCACACTACATCTCCTGACTGCACTGAGCATTTTATCCCAGGCTAGGGATTAATTTAACTCTGCATGGCTTTATGAGATCCAACTGCTGCAGTGCTCGTGGCTGTGTGCTGTAATCATCCTGACTGGATCTCACTCTGGGTGACTGCCACACTGCTGTCCCATGGGCCAGCAGTATGCCTGCTTCTAAAGGCAAAAAACACTGGCAGAATAAACAGACATAAATAATGTAAATAGAAAGAAATGCATTATTTATGTTTATATAGGTGTTGCTTATAGCTGCTACCTTTACAGAAATTGTGAAAAAAAAAAGAGGTAATGGAATTAGTAAGTAATTGTTGAGCTGATGTGGTTTGTCCATACCCTTGATTTGATTTGTCCATATTCTTCTACACCTTCTCTCCAAACACTGCTTGCTTTGCTCAGCTGTTTTTTTAAGGTTTAATGAATCTTTTGAAAGCAGTCAGGTGAACTGCAAGCAGAAGGTTGAAATCCACATCCGTGAGTGTCAGAGCACAATTGACTTCTTGTGTGCCATAAACTGTTCCAGGGCTGCATTTGAACCAGGACTTGTCTTTAGACACTCCAAATCCTCCATCTGGTGCCTTGTATTCAGAGGGGACAGAGGAAAGGCTGAGCTGGATCTTCTCTATTTCATGGGCTTGACTGGGACTGTACATCTCTGTTGCTTCACCCACTCTGATAATGAGCACTTCCCTGGATCTCTCTGATTTCAGAATTGGGATGGAAATTGATAGTGGTATCACAAAAAAGGAAAATACAATTAGGAACTAACACTCAAGAAAAATGACACAGCCTGGGTTTGAAAATGGAACTAATTTATTCACCCGCTCCCTTGGTGGCAAAGCAGAAATAAGTGGGAAGGATGAGCAGTGATAACAGTGATGAAAGATGTGGCATCCTCCTGTGGACAGGCACTTAAGGCTGTTTTGAAAATGTGCAGTCAGTTTTCTGACACAGGGTCACCACCTTCTGAGAAAGGTCTTGGTTTCTAACATTAGGCTTAAGGCTCAAGAAAAAGAAAATACAATTACATCTCTTCTGCTCACTCAMTTGTGTTTTGTGTTCTGCTGCTTGGCTTTGGCTGTCAGCAGCAGAATCACATCAGATGGGTGGGGGATCCCTGTAAAAATCCCTCATTCCAGCTCTCCAGCTGGAGCCCAGCAAATCCCCAGTGCTGGAGCTCTGTGCTGGTGCTCAGTGTGCAGGGACCGGAGCTCAGACTGGGGTCAGCTCTGTGACCTCTTGAGCTCAGCTTGTGCCCAGAAACCTGAGGCAAAGGAGCCCCTCTGTCCCTGGCAATGAGTTCACCTGCTGTGCTTGCATGCCCAAATTAACTTGGCAAAAAGATTCCTTACCCTGGAGCAGTAGATTTTGCCATGGCAGATAGAGCAGCTTGTCGTCTCCCATTATCATTCCTCCTTTTCATTAGATTCCAGCAGACCATTCCTCTGTTTCTTGGCTTCTTTTTCCTGCCACACTCTCCAGAATGAGAGGTGCTGAATGCATTTTGCCTTATGCACACAATAAATGTATTTAAAGAAGCAAAACTTCAGCAGAACGGGGAGGGACAGAGAAGCACAGGTTATGTCAGCTATGGAAACCTGAGCAATCTGCCTCAGGAGGTCCTTGGAAAACTCTGGGCAGAGTGACAAACACCCCATGCCATGTCCTGTTTGTGCTGGGTGTGACAGCAGCAGCAGCTCTGTTGTCCTTGGTTGTATGTTCCCCACAACATGGCAGTCTGGCTCAGGACAGTGCCCTCTACACCCAGAGCTCAATAAGGGGATGGGGCTTTTTAGGGTGTTACAGTTCAGGGCTCTGTGAGAATTCTTCTATCCCTGGATAAAATCTGAACACTTGGGAAACCAGTGAAGCTGCTACTGCAAACTGCAGCCAGGCTGTGGTGACACATGCAAGCTTTAAAACAAATTTCCAGTTATCCTCACTCTTTACAGTCAAATTTCCGGTTATCCTCAGTCTTTGCAGTCGATCTGTGGGTTAGCTTCTCCCAGGAGCATTAAGAACAGAAAGCTTCTTTCCTTATTAGCAAAGTTGGCAGCATGGTGGAGCCATTCTGTGATGGCTTCAGTAAGGGAGATGCACCTTCCCTCAGTTTCACTGCTGGCACTGCTCCAGATTAGTGGTGCAATTCTTTCCCTTCTGTTTCATTTTGATGTCTTGCTGCATCTCTTTCCTGCTCCATTCAGCTTGGGGTTTTTCATCTTGTTGTGTGARTGCAGCAGCTGCCAGGATCCTCAGAACCAYTGAACTCTTTCAGTTTGRGTTGTAACTTCTCCCATCTGTGCTGATGCTTAGCRRGGTCTCCCTTTGCCATYCCTCTGCTGGCWTGCTCAGTGTTTGTGCAGTGACTGKTGTCATTTGCTGTTTGTGCTGCTGGAACATTCAGAAACACCATGAAGATCAAAGCCCAGTCAAGCCAGCCCTCACARAGCCTAAGTAAATGAGACAATGTGGGATGTATCCCAAAGAGCTGTAATCCCTAAGTGATGGTTAGACTCTTTTTAAGGACTTTATGTAAGGCTCCCAGAATGTGGGAAGTTTTCTRTTTGACTGAAGAGAAGATGAGAGTCTGCCTGCCTGTGGTTTGGGTCAGGACTGTGTGAGCAGCCTCCTGCCTTGCTCCTCCTCTCCCAGGCAGCTTTAGCATTGTGGAGCAAGCAGTGAGAAAGTTTGCTGTGACCTCAGAGCAACACCTATAAATCCAGRCACTGTTACCTAAGAGCAGAGACAGCTCCTGCATATAATTTAGAGGATCAGTGCACTGCAGGACTCCTCAGTAACATAAGCCACAGATGTTTATCTCTGCTATTCTTTTTTTTTTCCCTCTAATAGCTGCAGCATCTTGTTGAGTGCATAGCACAGGAGAAGGGACCAGCATGGCTCTAAACTGCCTGGTTTCAGCTCAAAGTGAGCCTTTATTAAAATACTCAAACCCCATTTGCTATATTTGGAGATTATATTACCCTTTGTAGATGTTTGCAGATTGCTAAATTGGGATACCAAGCAATTATAAAATGGAAGTGCTTTATGAATTTAATTTTCTGATATGAAAAGCACAAGGGAGAAGTACCAATATTAACACTGTAGACTCTCCAGGAGAACTCTGCAGGAGAAAGTTACTGGTAAATATTCTGAGTGAGCTCTGCAGGAACAGACTGGTTGTGCAGCAGCCCCATCAGGACCCAGASCACTGAGAGCTCTGTGGCTCTCTGTGAAATGTCTCATTTGTAGAAGGATCTCTGAGTTGTTCCTCCCCTTGCTCTTCTCATCGTTCCACAGCAAGGCACCATCTCCTCCTTGGCCTCATCTCTCTSATTCAATACCCACCTGGAAGGGGCCAAGCAGGGCCTCTACAGACAAACAGCAAGGTCATTTGGGGTAGATTCTTTCAGAGCAGGATCTCTTCTTTACCTTTAGATCTGTATCCTGTAGACAGAGCCTCAGAAAGGTGAACAAATAAATAATATTTTTTTAAAAATTAAAAATAGTTGCCTAAAGACCTTCCCCTTGCTGTGGGTCTAGTGCTCAGATTTGGGAATAGTGCTAATGGCAGCTGAACCTGAAACATTTTTCTCACCTATCTGATTTCCTTCCCTCAAGGTTTGCATTTTCATTTGCTTTCATGCAGCAAATAAATTCCATGAAAGGGAAMTGCTTAATAAACAGCCTCTGGTCAAGAGTATGGCATAACTGGCATAACTCCTTCACTTTTWGAGGCATGAAGATTGCATCACTGAATATTATGCCTGTCAGTAAATTAAATAAAAAAAAACCCAAACCAAGTTCAGGAAATTAAATTCATTATAAAGATAATGGAAAATTCYGATTTTCCTTGCTGCTGTAGTCATGCACACTTTGTTTCCTCAAACCTTGTAAAGAAAACAAACATCCTCTTCTTTTAAGACACTGCTCAGTTCCTTAGGGACATGGGGTGGTCTGTGACTCTGGCCTAGAGCCACTTAATGCCTGAGCTTGTGGGATGCAGGGAATGTGTGCCCTCACAGGTGCCATTGGCACTGGCCTGTTCTGGCCCTGCTGCAGCTGCACAGAACCCTTCTGAAGCACATGGGGAAGCTCCTGTGCCACAACTCCCCTGAACTGAAGTGTTCCAGCTGTATTTCAGCCTGCCTTATCCCACAGTGTTGCATTGTGTTCATCTGTGCTGAGCAGGGGCAAACACAGCTGGAGTGTGTGCAGTGCAGGAGGAGGGGGCTGAGCACATCAGTGCCAGGGATGCCAGCCTTTGGTGGAACAGAGCAAGCAGCAGAAAACTTTGCCCCACTTCATTTATTAATCAGTTTGATTATTTTACTCTCTGCAGTTCTGCAAATCAGACCTAATCAGGTTCCCTTAATAGCATGATAGGTCTGTGTGTTCAATTATAGAGGGCAACATTATTCATAGATCCTTCTTATTTCCCCATATAGACTAATCTTATTAATATTTATCTTCTAATCTATTTACAAATTCAGAGAGGGTAATCTCTGTCTAAATGAAGCTGCTGTTCATACAGAGTTCTCTTCTTTAAAAGAGTCATGGTAGAATTTGGTATTATAAAAAGCTTAAAGCAGAAAAAAATGTAATTAATTGTGAAGCATTATTAACAATGATGGTACCCAAAATGTTTATGTGGCTGTTTTTTAAGGTCCCCTTCCAGCCCAAACCATKGTGTGTTGTCAAAACAAAAGGCAGAGGGGATAACAGCACACAGCAGGTGCAACCCCAAGTTCAGAAACACCCAGCCACGTTAGTTCTTGACCCCTGTGCTTGGCTACAGAAACTGCCTTGTTAAATGGTCAGGAAGCAAAGGGCTTGGATCACCTGCCCAGCTCCCAAAAGATCCAGTCTCTGCCTCCTTCCACCCATTTGTTTTAATCAATGGCAGCAGAGGAGTGGGGGGGAAAATCCAAGCATGCATTTTGAGAAATGTGTGTTGTGACCTAAGAATGACTTCGGCTTCTTCCAGTTCTGGGCTCTGTGTTTGGCTCCTGAAACATGAGGAGCTGTGTCTGCAGAGCTAATGTGGAATATATCCACTGTGTACTAGCTGGAATTGTCTAAGTGGGTATTTAAGGGACTTCAGCACTCTTCAGTGCCTGTCCATGACAGCAAGGGCTGTGTGAAGCATTTAGGCACACACCAGCCTGTCCTTACTCAGTAAAGCACTTCAGGGGGCTTTTAAGCCCCTTGATTTCTGCTCCTGGCTTTATCAGCAGGAGGTTTTTCCAAGGCAAGAGGCTGCCCTTATCTCACAAATGGGCTAAGCTGCCTTATAGCAAAACAGTCCTCAAAAACCCTTTCATTGTTCAAAATGATGATGTTGTTCTCCCTCCCCTGCTGCAGTGGTTGATGCATTTAAGACCATTCCTTTCTTACCTGTGCRTTTGGGAAATACTGTTTCTAATGGTGTCCATCTGCTGTTTATTCCCTCAATTAGCCACTGAAAATGYTCTGTGTTTTCCCCAGGCTGAAGCATTTGCAGGTTGATGCATCCATGTCAGGCATTGCCCCTCTCAGAGCTCGTGTTCAGGGCAGTTCTGCCAGGTGTGCACACCAGTGCAGCAAAGAAAATCAAGCAGGTGTGACAGCAGCAGGAAATGCCTCACCAGATTTTGTACAGAAAGACACCTCATAGAGGTTGGAAACATCACTGGGTTTCTTGCAGCCAGGCAGAAACTTTCCTGCTTTTCTCTCTGCCTTTTCCTCTGAGGATCCAGGCAGATTTTGGGGTGCAAAGGATGCCACGTGCAGCTTTTCCTGCTGACTGCCTTAGGTTGAGGATGATGCCACAGATTTTTGACATTCAGGCATCATGAGAGTCATCTTTCTGATATTCTTCATYGCCCTGGTTAAAGGGCTTTATCTGGTAATGCTGAACTAAATAATCTCTAAAAGTACCCATTTTTGAGGCAYGAAACCAGAAAGCAAGAACTCTGTGTGCTGGGCAGATCTTCTCTCACAGACATTCCTGTTGTGCTGGTCCTGCAGCCTCAGCAACATTTACTGGGTTCCTCTTTCTAGGGCTGTGGGTTAAAATTTTTCACTTAAGGCTTTCAATTAGAAAGCATAATTTGGAGTTTTCAAATACAGAACACAGATCTTGGTAACTAACACACACATTTGAAACTTGTCATAAAAGAAACTGTAAAAGCCTAATCAAAATGAAAGTTGCAAAAGCTGCATTTCCTGGCACAAATGAGTATAAGCCAGGGTCTGTTGATGTTGTGGCTCCTCCTTCAGTGACAGAATAGAAATTTTCATTAAAAGAGCTCAACATTTAAATTATGAAACAACTTAAAACTTCAGCATGTTCCAGTTGTCAAGAATCAATAAGGTCAGATTTGCTTTGGGAGCAAATCCTGCACCTGATGAAATTGGAGCAATTCTGTGAAGAATGCCAGAGCAGTGGTCATTCAGGAGAAAAAGAAAGAGAACATGAGATAGAAGTCAGTGCAAACAGGACAGAATTGTTCAGGTGGAAGGGACCTGCAGTGATTCCCCAGTCCAACTGCATAAAAATCCAGATRTTCACAGAAAAATGGGAGTACACAGCTGAGGCAGGGATGTGCTGTTTTGTTACACTTCTCCTTTAAATGCTTACTGAGACAGAACATTTTTTGCTCTGCATAATGAAAATTTGTGCATGTACACACAATGCTGGCATTATCACGAGATTTGGAAGGTACTATAAACAAAATTTGGCTGACAAAGTTTACAGTTTGGTCCATCATTTGACTGCTTGATTCATTTATTTACTGAATTCTCATTTTGAGCAAGCTAAATGTTTTTATTTCTGGAAAGACAAWTGCCACTCCTTTTAAATGCTGTAAATGCAGTGCAGAAGTTTTTTTCCTAATCCTTGTGATGCCCCTTTGCTGTGAGGTTTCAAATGGGCTTGGAGAGTGACCCAGGTACCTGGGTCCCTTCTCTATCAGAGAAGAGCAGTTAAAAAAATGAAAAGTGAAAAACCTGTACCATAAATCTTTTCTATAAATCTTTCCATCTCTGTCAGTGCCAGAGAGCCCAAGCAGAGTCCAGCATGTGTTGTTTTGCAGCTGTTTAATGTTACCACCCCACCAAAATCAAGGAGAAAGTTGGTGATTCAAGTACAATTCTAAAAAGGGATGTGGCATAGGCTCCATTTAACCTGTCTGGCCTTAATCAGGTTATTCCATTTGCAGAAGGGAAACTGGGGAGAGGAATATTAAAGCTTGAGTACAGTCATGCTTTGGAAAAAGCACAAAAACCTTGCCCACTGGATGGAGTTTTAGATCCTTGATTGCAGGAGAATGTTTGGGTTTGTTCCCTCCTTGAAGGGCTTGGGAGGCTCTGATGGCAGAGTAATGTACCCTTCAATAACACAGATCAGTTTTCAAGGTTTTCTGAGGCTGCTGGTTGAAGAATTTTCTCATGGCCCTGCAAAACTGTAGCTCCTGTCAGAAAAAAATAGATTTTTTCCATGATGGACTCTTTTATCAGCTAAATGTAAGAGTGTTTTGGCCTTTTAAAGYATAATTCCAATCTTTCACTCCCGCGTCTGCGAAAGTGGCAAACGTTTCCTGTCACATCAGCTCAGCAGCTTTTGTCTGTGAGTGCTTTGTTACCAGTGCTTCATTCCATGCCCTGTGTGCTGCCCTGAGCTGGGCTCTCTCCAGCACCCCTGGTGCACTGGGATTCCTCCCCGGAGCTGAGCATCCCGAAGCCAGAGGGGGGAACTGAGCCACACACTTGTGTGGGGCTGCTCCCACAGGGCAGGGCAGGAGCTGCAGTTCTGCCTCGGAGGACCTAAGGGAAGGGGTGTGCAGAAATGGAGATGTTCTTCGGAGGGAAAATGTCAGAACTGAGTATTTTTCATTCTGAAKGTGCAAAGAGCTGCTCRTGGCAYGTCCTGGTTTGGAGAGASAGGTGTCTGCCAGGGAAAGCCAGAGCCTCYCTTGGAATGGAGAGTGTAAACACCCTCCCAAATTATAGATTTGAAATCARGGGGCTGTCAGGCAAAAATATGGGAATAGGAATAACAGTTCTTYGCTAGGAAAATTAAAATAAAAATGTAGTAGTACCAAAAAAAGSRAACAAAAAGAAAGCACTGACAGAGTCAGAATACAACCTGACACCCTAGACAGAGTGTCACCTTAAAATCACCCCAAGTCAGCACTGAATGCCCAGGCTGGGCCACAGCACTGGGCTGAAGATGCAGCTTTGTGGGACATGCACTGGAGTCCCATTCATTTGTAGATTGAATCAGGCCAGAATGGTTTGGATGGGAAAGACCTTAAAGATCAAAAGGCAGAGACACCTCCCACTGTCCCAGGCTGCTCCAAGCCCCAATGTCCAACCTGGCCTTGGGCACTGCGAGGGATGCAGGGGCAGCCCCAGCTGCTCTGGGCACCCTGTGCCAGGGCCTGCCCACCCTGCCAGGGAACAATTCCYGCCCAAGATCCCATCCAGCCCTGCCCTCTGCCACTGGGAAGCCATTCCCTGTGTCCTGTCCCTCCATCCCTTGTCCCCAGTCCCTCTCCAGCTCTCCTGGAGCTCCTTTCAGCACTGGCAGTGACTCCAAGSTCTCCCTGCCTGCAGGAGTTGGGGATGAGTGCCCAGTGTCCTGATGCTGGGACACAGCTGGCTCAGTGGTCGAGGAGAATTGCTGGTAGATATTAATGGATGTAATGGATATAATGATGTCCTTTCTGTAAAGGACGTTATTAATATGTAAGTAAGTGATTTTTTTARTACATTATTTACATTCCTGAGGCAAGATGAAAAAAACCCACAATGAATTTTGTACCCACCTTAGGTGGGCTTCCTGTTCCTGCAGCTAAAACCAGCACTGTCAGCTCTGAAATACATTCAATAGGAACTTTTCCTCAGTGCTGATTCTTTCTTTATAACTTTCCCAGTCTTTTCTTATTCAAGGCTGAACTGTTTTGGCCCCAAATCCCCTGTTTTTGCTGATGTTAGGATAGGTAATTACCYGTTCCACTTTATCACTTATAACAGGCACAGGTAAAGCTTTCAAGGTTTGCCCTTTTTAGATTCTTTCTTTGTCCCCCTTTCTTTTCAGCTGTGGCTGAGACTGAGATTGCATTAGCAGCAGGTATTTGGGATCATCCTTTATTGCCAGCCAGTGAAATGTAATTGTTGCATCCTCCTGCTCTGCCACCTCTTTGTTCCCATTAAGGAAAACCTGCCTTCACAAATGTGTCAGACTTGTCCTTGGCAAGGGAAGGGCTGTGCCATCTGGGAGCAGAGCTGTGCTGCAAGCCAGAACTGASGAAAGTAAGATAGCTAATAAAAAAGAAATTCAAGTCWAAACGGTGAAATTACTCTGAAGGTTTTCTTTGAAAGTGTGCCGAGAGGCTGATAGAGAACTGGCATTTCTGGAGTGCTCAGCTGAGCCTGGGAGTGAGGGATCACCGAGCCTCCCTGCAATGAGAAGTGGTCATTAGGAGGGGAATTAAGGAGTGCCTATTATTCACAGACTGCAAGATGTGATGAAGACATCACCTGTGTTTAAATCAATCTTCTCCAGCAATTTACCTCAATCCTTCCAACTTCAGCTGCCTCGAGAGGCTGCTCTGGAGGATAATGGAGAAGAGAGATGGGTGGATGGAGAAAGTTGCAATTAGGTGGGAATAGCAGAGGCTGTCAAGTTACAAAGAGCTGGGAGTGTCTTAAGGCACTTAGAGCTGATGACCTGGAGAAAATGAGAACTATGGAGCTGTCATTGGCTGGGGAAGAGGTGCTGGAAGGTCAGGAGGAGATCAGAGGTGACAGGGAGGCACTGGGCCCTTTGACAGGGCAGGAGCAAGGGGTGGGCTGGACAAGGGGGCATCTGAGGAGCCCTGGAGATGGAACCCACCCACCTCACTGGGTCCAGAGGTCTTTGAGAAGGGAGGTGGAAGGGGCRCAGCAAAACCTTGTCAACGTTTTTCTTTTATTTCCTGCTGGGATTGAGGAATTTTARGCTGAGTGCATTGATCCATTAAAGCGAAACAGAAGGAAAGGAAACCTAGAAAAATGTAGGCTTTGCTACCTTTTTTTTCTTCCTTTCTCTTTTCTTTTGGTGTTAAACTCCTTGAGAAAGAGACAAGCAATCTGGGACCTTCCAGTTKAGTTCTGTTCTCATTATCCTGGCAGAAGTACAGAAAGAAAGCCAAATTGGGCAGTGTCTATATTCTTCTAAGGTAGAATTCCTGTCAAATTAGAGGTAGAGTATTTTTGCAACAAAGTAATTTCTTGACTGTGACTAATAATTTGAATTTCTGTCCTAAGAGCTGACTGCTGGAAGGCAGCACCTGGGTGGGTTGCCCAGACACCTGGKGGGATGCAGCAGGGAGCACTGGGGCATTGCCACCCTGTCCTGTGTTGTGCCAGCTCCCTGTCAGGCTTTCATGGCTTTTCCAGCCCATCTCATCAGACCCTGGGCTAATGAGGTTCCCTGCAGGAGAAATCACACAACGCTCAAGGCCCTTAAATCAATCACTAAAAATAAAAAAAATGAAAGCAGTTAAAAAAAAAGAAAAGTGAACAATCTTTGCCAGTCTCTGTGTTTTGTGAGGTGCCTACCTGTGCAAGTTGCCTGCTCCAACTGGTGGAGAGCCCATGTCTGTGCAGCAAGGTCATGGTTGTCAGCTTGTGTGTTTATATGTGTGTAAAGAAAGGTTGCACATGGTGTCTTGGAGGAGCTTGTGCCATGTTTTTACAGACTTATTTGTTTGCCTTAACAGTTTCTRAAAAAGGAATGTTTACAATGAACGGAGGAAACCCTCCCAAGCAGTCCCAAAACAATTCAGGCAGCTGACAGAAGGCACAGCTTTCTGCTATGAAGATGTTATGAGTGCCTACATTTTTTTCCCTTATCTCTTGGCATCCACTTTACATTAGCTTTGGAGAGTGATTTTTATCTTTAAACATGAACCAGACAATGTTGCCAGGACAACCTTTCCTCAAGCTTTTCATTTTCACTGCTGAACCTCTGCTCAGTCTCCCAGAGCAACTGGTCACTCATTTATCAGGTGGGGCTTGATTTGATGGGCCAAAGCAGTCCAAGGGCAGGATTTTCTTGGCTCCTTTGCAGGTCACTCCAGCCAGTGTCCAGGGTTGGAGGAGGCCAATCACCCTGGCAACTGGATTCCAGCACAGGRAGCCAAGTGTTTGGATAAGGTGCAGCTCTGTGGTTGATTGCTGCTTTCCCAGCCATGGACACCCACATGGGAATGCAGAGCCAGTGGCAGCACCCTCCTCTCCAGGCTGTTGCACAGGGTGTCTGCTGGGCTTTTGGATTCTCAGTGCAGCAATGATGTGTTTTAGGCTATCAGAGTTGTGCTCMCTTCTGCATTCCCCACAAATTCCTTATGGCAAGGTACCTGTTGTTAAAGCAGGATGATTTCTGTGGCTTGGCAGGTGGTCTGGAGGCATTGGCTGTACCCTGCTGCTGGCAGGGTGGGGAGCAGGATGTGGGCTCAGTTACCTGTCATTGTTCCCTTCCATGAGAACTTCTGATGTACCACAGAACATCCTGGGGTGGAAGGCACTCACTGTGATCATCCAGTCCAATTCCTGGCCCCAACAACCCCCCCTGGGCATCCCTGGCAGCACTGTCCAARCMCTCCTGGAGCTCTGGCAGCCTTGAGACAGTGCCCATTATTCCCTGGGGAGCCTGAGCAGTGCCCATCACCTTCTGGGGGAAGAATCTTGCCCTAAATCCAACCTAAAACTYCCCAGGAAAGGCAGTGAGCTACTCAGCTGTASATTACTGAGCTTTGCCTCAGCACAACAGAGTGGGAGAAGACAGAGGCTGTAGAAAGCTGAAATTAAATATAACTCTCTTGTCAAAGGGGGAGTGACCAACTCAAATCAGATTTGAATAAATATAGGCTCTGTTTGTCATGTGGTAATATTAAATTCCCTTTAATTTCTTATAACCTCAGTGTGTTTTATGCCCCTTTTGCTTCTGCTCCTCATGCCTTTGCTAGCAGACCCTCTTTTCCCAGGCACTGTCACTCTCTCRGCTTTATTAAATAGCAGTTGTATTGTTCTGTCTTAAACTTGCAAAGGAAGCTCTGGCAAAGTGATGTTATAATTAAATATAACAGAGATGGCTTTGATTCTATTTAAAAAAAAAAAGCCAGAAAGAATTTGCTGGAAAGGTTTCTTAGCCCCTTTACTGCCACAATACATTTATTACCTGAAGGAACATGGCTGTGTTGGGGACAAGGGGATGGCCAGTGATGGCCAAGGCTATCAGGGAATGACTTTGGTGGGGACATCCCCTGGGCACAGTCCTGGGGTGAGGCTTCAGCAGGGATCTCAGAGTCACCCCTGATTSCTCCTGCCTGGGCCTTCAGGAGCTGCAATCTCAGCCTGTTTTCCCAAAAGCAGCCTGAAAGATGAGCAAGACAGGAATTCATCATCCTGCCTGAGATGAGAGTTTATCCAGTGACAGGCTTATATGATCACTGGTGTTCTGAACAGGTTGTGCTTTTCACAGAGACAAAAACAATTTCCCCTTGAAGGATTTATATATTTTTTGTCAAATATTTCCAAAGTTTCAATTATTTTTTTTCACTATTGCATCCGTTCTTTCCAGCAGAGAGGCACAGAGGTCAAAGTCTCTGCTGCATCTGTCTCCTGAARGTCCTTCCCATCTTCTGAAAGGTTGGCTGCAGAGGGACTGCTTCTCCAGTCTGCAAGTTTAATGTGGCTTTCCTGTTACACTTAAGAAGGTGGAATCTGTTGGTATTTAATAYGATCTGTACTGAATCCACAGCAGAACTATAAATATTTATTGCTAATTTTGCAATTGATGAATCTTTTCCACATGGGCTCTGCATCTCAGGGGGGTTTTTTTGTGCTTTTGAGAGAGAGGGTTGTGGAAAACTCATCAAAGTTTTCTGAATAAAGAAAATGCAGATGRTATTGTGAGCTGCAGTGTACAACAGTGAAGGGATTGTTCTAAATGCAATGCATTAAAAGTTATTTCATCCAGGACATAAATGACATTTCAGATTTTGAAAAGAATAATTATCTGAGCTGGCACATGAAAGAGCTCTTCTGTATCTATTGGAGCTTTGTGTGTGTGTGTGTTTTAACCTGTTAAAGATAACTGTGGGATTTATTTAGTGTGTGAATAAGGTGSAGTGGCTGATGACCTTGGTTTGGCACACACAGCCTTTGGGGTCTGTCCCAGGGCTGCTCTGCCCACATTTTTCCTGACATCTTMAGTAAGCACAGGTCTGGCATCTCTGCATTTTCTTTTCATCTTTGTGAGYTGCAAAACAGAGCCTGAACTGCAGGCTCCCCCTGAGGCTGCTGCTGCTGGAGGGGAGGCAGTGCTGTGTCCCTGCTGTGGCACAGGRCACAGAGTGCACAGCTGTGCAGCTGGGCTGGGTCTGAGCATGCAGATTGTGCAGCCTGGCTGTGAAATGCAGCTGCAGCTGGGCTGGGTCAGAGTGAGGTGCTGATAGCTCTGGAGAGACCCTGGCTGCAAGAACAGGGCTTTGCCTGCCTGTACAAAGCAGCTGCCATAGCCAGGGTAAGTGGATTTCCTCCCCTCTCCTTGGGTCTCAGAGACTGGCAAACACAAATCAGCTCCCCCCTGGAAATATGGAGAATGAAACCTGTGCTGTGCTGAACTCAATTCTGCWGTGCAGCTGAGCTCTAAAGTCTTTACCTGCCCTCTCACTTTCTCTCCTGCACTGGTATTGTTTTTTTTTCTTTAAGTAGAAAAGTGCATTTGGAAACCCTTGGAAATGCAAAGACATGGAAACCAATTGTCTTGATAAGCTATTAAAAGAAAGGGTCCAAACAATTTGGGTTTTTTCACATAGAGATACAGCAGTGGAACTATTAAGTTCTTACCAAAAACTGCTACTAAGAATATTAACCTTTTAGTGAACTGATTTAAAGGAAAAGAGAATAACATTAAAAACTTGCATTTATTTTGACAGACAATAGCAATCATTTTGTTAGACTATTCTAAGAGTAAATACATTTTTTTAAATGTTATGGCTCTCTAAATTATAGGATCTAAAGGTTTGGGTCTGGGGAGGGTACAGAAAGAACTGAAGCTGTGTTTGRAACAGATGGAAGGTGTAAGAAAAACATACATTTATTGCAATGGTCTGTGACCACAAGAGAGAAGATTTGAAGCTTTATGTTTTGTATTCTTTACTAACCAAACCACGAGGAAAAATCTACCACAGCCTCATGCCTCTTCGGATTGCTTTCCAAAACTATGCCAACTGATTGCTTTAATTTTTTCATATTTATAAAATACTTARAAGATTCCTTTAGAAATATGATAATAGAGAAATACAATTTAGCCCAGGAATTCTCTCTAATCAGTGTCTGTCTGGGCAAGTGGAAGTCACAGGGTCATCTGAAACACTCYCTGAAATATTCTAAAAAGAAATGGCAACTAAGTTTATAAGAGTTTCAATGAGGTGATGAGTTTTAAATATTTTTGGTTTATACATAAAATAGTGTTATTCAGTGATAGTAATTGTTGCTTTATTCAGAGTTCCACTGCTTTATTCAGAGTTACTCAGACACCCAAAGGTGTCCCAGCTACCAAGATCGCTCCCTCCCAGCAGAAAGCCCTTGAGGAGGGGTCCTTGCTCTTGAGGTGAACCCTGGGAATTCCATGGCTTCCAAATTCCTTCTGATCATGTTGCAATCATTGTTTAAATGGGCTTGTGCAGTGTGTGAGCTGGTTTGGAAACTTATTGGGCAGCAGAGACTCCTCTGGCCCCAGAACTGCCATGTCAGGGTCCTGCCATGCTCTTTGTGCACATTTGAAAGTTTATTTTGCATCAGTAGYTCCAGCCAGAGTGGGAAAGTGATGTTAGATATCAAAAGAGTGTAGGAGCTGTTATCCTCTGTGTTATCCAGGCACTGGAAATCCATGGAAATCCATTTTTAAGTCTAGGAAAGAAACCTCATATTCTGTTGAGTCTCAATGTTTACTGTCCACAGAATAAATGTACCCTGAAGAAAATAAAATTACCTTGATATTTGGCTCCATTTTTGCAGGGTTGGCATTACTTCAGACTAAGTGTGAGTGAAGAGATGAATTCATGTGGTTTKCACAAGAAAGTGTTTTATCCATTTTCACTGGCTAAAGCACACAGAAAGTTCATCTGTCATTATGAAATCCAAAGGAACACAGAGCATTTGGGTATTGTTGCTTGATGTTTTCTGCAGAAAAATCAATACATTTTCAGGGCATTTCACAGCATTGATATTTTGTTAAGCAAACACATCTGTTTCCAGATGTGGGTGGCTCAGTTTGTCCAGGKTGTCTCAGCATTTATTTAAGCCACRAACTCYCACACCCAGCCCTGTATATMYCCAATTTACCAGACTCYCTTCCTTTKGTGATCCTTTATCCTTTTGTCCTTGCCTCCTACTGCTTCATCCACAAACGGATCCGTTTATTTTCCTGGACCCAGCACCACAGGCACAGCAAGTCTCTCTGAACTGTCACAGGTCCCATGTAAGATGGCCTTTTAAAGGTGTGCTTATGGTTGTTATAAATCTCTTTATTCCCTCTCACCCTGCAGGACTGAGTGTTTCAGAACAAGTCCCATTTGGGGAACCCTTTGGAGGATGCTTGCAGCACTCAGGAGGACTCAGGTAAGGTCCCTCTAATGAAGGCAAACTCGTCAGCTCGTGGTTTTCTGGAATTCAGTGAGGATTGAATGGGTTTGGAAGCTGATGTGCTGCCTTCTGTCCCAGGAGCTGTGGTGGTGGTTGGTGTTTTGGCTGGATTGTGTAGAAGGTGATGAAGGGAAGTGAGGCACAAGAGAGAAACTGATGGGCAAGAAAAGTAAGAGTGAGCACAGTAAGGCACAGGCAAAGAAACTGAGGAGTGGAAATCTCAGTTGTTCTGGGTTTACCCTGCTGGAGCTACTGAAAATTATCCTAATTGAAATCATTATTAGGAGCTAAAAATTTACATAATTAACCCAGGCAAAATCTTCCTGAAATGCTGCTGCTTTTTTCTCCAAGTACCTGTTACTGCAGGTGGCACTCACCAACCTCTCCAGTCACTCTTACCTCTATCACAGTCATCCTTTTATTGCCTTTCTTCCCTCTTCCACATGGAGAATGGAGCAGCACTGTGGAATTGTCCTTGTTTCTCTCATCCAAACTCCGCTGAGTTCTCAGCTTCAGCTTCCACAGGACTCTTCAGTACATTSCCTTTCCCACTGTATGGACCCCAACCCCTGCACAGAATCACAGAATGGGTTGGGTTGGGAGGGACCTTAAAGAATATCTAAATCCAGCCCTCTGCTGTGAGCAGGGACACCTTCACCTSCCACCCTTCTRGGCTGCTCYAGGCCCTGTYCAACCTGGATTTTGTCTTTTGCTCMTGTCTTCTCTCATTCCTGAGAGATCCTTGTGAAGCTTTAAGGGTGATTTCCCCTCACACAAAGTTCTCTGTGAAGGCCACTTTCACTTGAGTTCCCCCCCTGGTTCACAGGATTTGATGCTCCTCAGCCACCTCATCCATAAATAATTTCTTTTTTTACTTTTTTCCACATCAATCCTTGTGTAGAAGGGAAGAATTATTCTAATGGAGCTGCCCACCCCTTTCTATGTCCCTTATGATTCCTTGTGACTCTGCCTGTGAGTCCCTGCCATGTCTGAGTGGGGATATCAAATGCATTGCCCCTCCTGGCTTTGCTTCCCCAGCTATCCCTTTTCCTYAAACTTTCCATATTCCCACTGTTTCTGATGGAAATTCACATAGGTAGCTGAGCACCCAGCCCTACATTTCTTGGCCATTTATGAAAGGCAAAAAGCATTACCTGTGCTTTTTGCCTTTCATAAATGGCCAAAAAATGTAGGGCTAGAGCCTGTGATTGATGAGCTCCTGGGGCAGTGGGAGATGTCCATACCTCTGTGACTGTGAAAGGGTATTTTCTCTCAATGTGATGAACTCCAAATCCTCTGGTGAACCTCCAGGCTGGTGAACTGGGAATGCTTTTGCACTGCTTCTGTTGAAGAATGGAAGTGTTGACAGGAGTAGCATAATCCTGGTTTAGTCTTTTGTATTTGAGAGGCACAGAAACTGAATTCTAGTACAATATTTGCATAAGTTATTCAGCACACAGAATTTTGTTTCAAACTTTTAAAGACATTACAATTACCTCTAAGCTGCAAAGACCAGCAAATCAGTGATGTATATTAATCCCAATTCCTAAGCAAACAGGCACACTTGATTCAAGGTTTTTTTTCTTCAGGAACATTCACATATTAAAGAGAGCTGTGCAGACTCTTTCTGTCCAGCTCTGAAAGATTGGRACATTCCAGCAGAGGAGGCTGCCTATTGATTGCAACAGTAAGACCACAAATCTTAAAGATTTTTGGGTCTTCTGATGCACTGTTCTGTCTTCTTGTTTATTATCACACTTGCATTTATCAGATGTGTGATTCTACTGTCAATTCAGACAGCTCACAGAAAAACCCTATTTAGGTTATCCGTAATTAGGCATCAAAAAGCCTCTGCACAGTGTTTCACATTTTCTTGATATTTCAGCAATGAGGCAGATTTTCAGTTATTATTTAAGTCTGAATGGGAATGAGAGAAAAGTCCCTTACTTACAATTCAAAATTCTGGTGTTGGGCACCACCTCGTGATCCTTGGGACAAGTGGGATCAAGTGCTCTCCAGTCAAGTGAGCTGTTTTCCTGGTGTGTAGAAAAATATGGCTCACATAAAAACCCCTCAGTGTGTGRAATGTGCTTCACCAACATCCTTTTCTTTTTCCAACAATTGCATGGTAATTCCTCTGGCCACAGAGCAAAGGTGAGGAAAGAATTGGAGACTTTACTCTGAACACCTTTGCAAAACAGCCAGAGGTTGTTTTTTGTTTTCTGTAGTAATTAATCTCCAAGAACCACCAGCTTTCTGTATTTCCATGAGTTTTGTGACAAAAAACAATCTGCTAATAATGTTTTAAACATTYCAAGTGCTTTTGTGCCATTGCAATTTCCCCTGTATGGTTCAGCACAAGGCATTCCTCGATCCACGTTTTGTGGGAGATAAAAGTTCCAGCAAAATTATGGAAGGTTCTCATTGCAACAGGTTACAAAATCAGGAGGGAAGACACAAAGCACCACTGCYTTCTGATTACTTTTGTGTTTACCTTATTMCTTACCCCTTGRTTCTAAGTGTCTGCTTTGGGGGATRYATTAAATAGAAGTGGCTTTCTTTTCTGTAACAATCAGCCTGGTGTGTTAGGGACTGAAATTTTAAAATGTGCTCTAATTGAGGGACTGAAGAGAACATTTCCTGCATGCCAGGCATCCTCAGTAGAGACTTTCTTTTTCCTCTGTGTTAKAAAAGCAGCTGATAAATGTCAGACTGGGAAACCTGCAACAGCTTGGGAAGGGCAGCTGGAGACACAGAGCACAGCACAGATGTTCCCCTCACTGCTGGCAGGTGAGCAAGRTGCTGTCTGTCTGCAAAAGGATTGCTGAACTCTTGGGAATACCACAGGACTTTCTCCTCTGGCTCCCTAGGAGGTGTGCCTATCCCTGAAAAGAAAATAGTCCTGAAAGATTTTGAACTGGGAGCTGAGATTCTCCTTGAATGCAGAMGCCCACCCACCACAGCTACCCACAGACCCTTTGAGGGACCTGGAAATTCAGTAGCAAACCACTACACACCCAGCTCTTCATTTTGTATTCTGAAATGCTGAGGTTGTCCCCTCAGTTAGCCTGGGAAGCTCTGGAAGGTGGGAATGAGAAGCTGTGTTGCAGAAAAGAAACCCAGTTCTGAGGAGAGGATGCTGTTTGTCCTGGAAACAGACTCCCGCAGGCCAAGAGGATTTTGGGCAGGGTGGGCCACATGGATCCAAGCTGGATATTAATTGTTCAGATGGGCTGTTGAAAGAACATGATTTGTCCAGTGGTTGCTAACTTGAAAAAAAGAAAACAAAAKGAAGGAAAGAATTTAATTTCTGTCAGTCTGTGCTATTCTCCTGGTGYTCAATAGTTTTCTAGAGCTTTCCARCTATCCACAGGAGATGTGCAGAGAAGCTGTRGCTTCCCCTGAGYCTGAGCAGTGTAACAACATTGCCTGGGAACTGTGGGGAAATCCAGGGTTTTCCTTTCTTCCTCAGATATTCCTGGCTGAGAGATGGGTGGGTGTGCAGGCTGAAAGGTGTCTCAGTCTAGCTCCTGTTTTTTCCAAAGTAAATCTGTTTGCCATTCCTGTCTCTGACTCTTGCAGAAATCCATTCACATKCAGCAGTGACATTTTCCACTCAATGAACTCCCCTGCAGGAGCATTTCACTGTCTCAGGCTGATGGAGGAGAAAGCTCTGCATCTTTTGAGTTTGACCTTCCAGGATGGAGTCCTGCACTGCCTGAGGGATGTACCTGTCCAGATCASCATCACTGGGAGCCTCTCAGGTACCTGTTCACACTCTCTGTGCCCACATTTGGGATTTTGGGACACATTTGGGACAGATTGCTGTGCTCATTTTTTATCTTTTTCTGTKTGAACTTTCTCCATGCAAAGGAGGAAGTCTGAGCAAACGAGGTCTAAAATACTCCCTGAGGCTTTGTCACAGGGTTGTCCCCTGCAGAAWGAAAATGCCTTTGCCTTTTATTTTATTTCTTMATGTCCAGACCTCCATCACTAGGACCTTGGGAGCCTCTCAGGTACCTGTTCACACTCTSTGTGCCCMCATYTGAGCTTTGRTCCCTGGAGTTKTTCAGTGTCACAGWGGGAAGCAGGGCATAAACCTGATCTTACTGAGGGACAGTGYACATGGTGCTTTATCTTGATGTAASGTTYTGTAGACCTGCCTGCTTCTGGTGAAAGTCCCTGATTGATTAACTTTGTTCTCAGAGATGTAATTCAGAGCTGGTTACTTCTCTACATTCTTTTGTGTCCAGTTAATTTAGGATCCTGTGTGTGTGGGGTGGGTGTGCACAGCCATTCAGAGGTACTTAAGGGATTGCACCTCTGGCTTTTTATGGGCTTTTGAAAGCAGTGAAAAAAGAAATAAAATATTTTCCTCCACATGTAGATTGTGTGCATCTTTAGGTGACCTGACTGGGACTGATTGCTCTGTCCTTGAGGAAAAGCACTGCTGTCACCCCACGGCCCTCTTCCCTTTTTGAAACCCTGATTTCTGCACAGTGTAATTTGTCTGTAGGAAAAGCTTTTCCATTGCCAGCAGGAAATGTGAAGCAGCTTGTTTACCACCTGGGGTTACGTGTGTGTGTATAAAAYGTTCCCAAATGGAATGCACAGGACACAAAGGCTCTTTATTTGTCACCTGCCAGAGTGTCCCTGTGCCTGTGTGATCAGTCCATTAGCACTGAAAGGGACAATCCTYTCCCTGGGCACCCTGCTCTGAAACAACTGATTGGAGTCACCACTCTGTGCAATCCCACTGCTGTTGGTTCAGCTTCCAAAGATGTGGATGCATTCTCTTTTTAACAATAGGCTTCAAGCAATTCTCTTGTTCTTTAAGCTAAAAATATTTCTGTACAAAATGTCACATCTAGAATATCACATTTGTTATTAACCTTCACAGAAGCCTGAACTTTTGTACTAGGAATGAACAGGGTCACCAGAACAATTTGTTCTTTGTCTATCCTGTTACACATCAACTCTAAAGATTTCCAAAGATCCTCTTGGRCTGCTGGAGGCTGGAAACACATTTCCAAAAGAACCCAGGCACTTTTACCTCTCACTGGCTGCAGTCAGGTTCCATCCCAGTGGTTCTCCCATCAAGGGATTTGATTTTTCTGATTTTTCTGTGTGACTCATCTTCTGTAGACACTGGTTTGGTTTTTTTGGTTTGGGGTTTGGTTTTTTGGGTTTGTTTGATTGTTTGTTTGTTTAATGCCCCGCTGTTTAATTGGTATTTCTGCATTAATTTTCCCTTCTGTCCATCGAGGTGAGGCTGACTCTGCCTTTAGGGTTTTTTCTCCTCTGGCTCCTGTGAACAGGCAATTTTTTTTTCCCTCCTTGGTTTTGATAGGAGGAAGTGACAGTGGAAGAACTAAGTATTGATTTGGTTTAAAGCAAGGCTGGGATTTCTTTCAAATTGAGCTTGATAATAAAATAATGCATTCTCTCATTAGCATCACCTGGAGACCAAGTAGAGATTTGATGCTGCAGCATGAGCAGCAGAACACTGTGGATTTTATAACTTCATGATCATTAAAAGCAGGAGTTTACTGCAGAAGAACATTTGCAGTCTCTTTAGTTGGTAGCTATTATGTCATATTAGATTTTAGGACACTCTTTAATTACTTCTCAGGTGCCAAACTGAAAACCTGCCCTTTTCTCATGAGTTTGTGCTTCTGGCTCAGAAACTTGGGTGCCTTGTTTCATCAGTGGAAAATAATTTGCAGCATCCTGTGGTTTGCACATTGTTAGTTTAGGGTGCAGTTTTARTTCCTGCTTCCCAGTTTCAGTTTGGGCTCACTGATTTTCAAGGACCACTGGTCTCTGTAGATCTAACAAACTACAGTTTCTGCAACCATACATTGAAATTAGTTCAGAAGACTTTCATAGGGATTCAGTCATGAGGTGTGAGGGGCCTTGATAACTAAATGAAACCATTTTGAGTAGTTTTTGGTGTGTGCAGTTCATAAAACTGTGCTGTTTTCAAATGCAGCAACTCAATCARCGTGAAACAAGTCAGAAGCTTTCCCCTGTCCATTCTCAAAAGGCAGATTGCTGTGCTTTGTTTTTCTGTGTCACCTCTCTCCATGCAAAGCTTCATCCAGCACAGGAGAAAGGCTGAGCAAACAAGGTTAAAATACTCCCTGAGACTCCAGGGCTCACAGGGTTGTCCCCTGCAGAATAACAGTGCCTTTTTTTTGGTGGTTCCTGCTGTGAATTCAGTGGAGACCGTGGTTGTGCTTGAGCCCACTTCAGGGTCTCATGGCAAGGCAAGTCGAAGTATTCTGAAGGCCAGCCACTCTTATTTTTAATGAAAATTAATGAAGAATTGTTCTGTATGCGTTATTCACTGACCCAGGAGGAAGCAGAAGTGATGCCTTATCCCAGCTGTGTTTGGTCATAAGGCAGGAAAACACAGCTGGATGGATGAGGCTCACTGGGAAGCTGCAGGGAGGAGTCACAGGGCTGGATGTGAAAGCAAAAACAGCTGAAGGGAGAGGATGGGAGATACACAGAGAGTGGGGAAGCYTGTTTTGCTGTGTTCCTTCCTTTCTGCCTTTCTCATGGGTGCTTGTGTTCAGAGCCTTGTGTTGTCTGCTTTCTTTTCTCTCYCCTGAGGAAGTCAGCACAGCTCTCCTGGCAATCAGGTGGGGAAGGCAGAGACTGAAACATTCCTGATTGCACTCAGGCCAAGTTGAGAGGCACAGGCAGAATGCTAATCCTGGGCTTCCACTGCTCATGGTGCTGATTTGGCTTTTTTGTTTTTTTAATAAATAATCTTTTCACTTGTTATTAAAAAAAAAAACCAAAAAATCCCTGAGTTTAAATTAAGTAGAGCTCTTTCACTGTTAAAGCCAATAATGAGAAAGATTTTATTTAATTCAGATGTACTCAAGTGTTTTTGCCAGGTACTCTGTGTTTTACAGACATTCATATACTACAAGTAAGAGCAGGTATTGCTGCTCCCCTCTACTCCTTCCTGGTGTTAAGGAAGAGAACATTTGTGGTTGTGTATGATTAATGTATTTAGCTTTTCCAGTGGTTTGGATTTTTTTTTCTTTCTATTTTACATTGGGTTTGAGAGACATGTATTTAACAAGATAACTTAAATTGATATGCGTGTCTTGACTACACATATATATATACACACTTTTTCAATAATGAAGGAAGCCAATGATAATTTTGACATAAAAACATGCTGATGACAACATGCTAAGTTAAATTTAAAGTTGCTACTCCAAAAAAAAATTATTGCTGATGCTTTGCAATGATATCTTAAGGTCCAGTCCTYAACAGGTTTCTTTGAATTGTTCAGGTCCAATGCAAATCTTGCTTTCCGTAATACCCTGCCATACCTGATAGAGTGTGGATGGAGCAATTCTCCTTCCCTTGGTTAGGAGCCTGATTCTTCAATTAGAGATTTAAGCACGGCAACCAAAGAATCAGTCATCCTTGTAATTAGCTTTCTTTGGTTTTTAAGAGCCAGCAATGAAAGGTTTGTCATTATTCCAGTTSTGCTGTGTTAAGGCTCTGAACTGCTCTCTCTTTAAAGGTTGTCTGTCTCCTGTATGCTTTAAAGKACACGTTTTTACAAAGATGGCCTCACAAATGAATGTTTCATTACAAACAGAGGGTTTTTTCTCACTCTCATTTTATTCTGCTTGAAAAGAATACTAAGGGAGTTGTTTCTATTACAGAAATAACATCCTGTCATTTTTCTCCCTGAGAGCCTCCAGTGCTTCACCTCCCTTGGTCTCATTTGTGCCTGCAGAGCTGTTGGTGCAGCTGGCATTGGCTGTGTGTGTGTTTTCACTGGCAGGGAATGCACACAAAAAGGCTTTGCTGCAGAGAACATCCCAAAAACTGGGGCTGGAAATGGTGCATGTTTTYCTTGGAGAGTGAAACTCTCTTCTCTGCCTGAGCAGAGGTGACCTAAGGAGCTTTTCTGGTGGGAATCCAGCATTGCTGCTTCTCCCTGGGAGGGGGAGGTTGTCCTGGGCTTCATTCACACACAGGCAGTGTCTGATAGTCAGGAGGAAAAGGTAATGTGTTTATCACAAATGTTGGGAAAGGAGCTGGTAAAAAAAGAACTTCAACTTCTGCTGGAGAGCCTGGGATAGTTTCCTTCTTACTGGAACATGCTATTCAGCACTCTCCTGTGTTTAAGAATTTCATAAATTCTGGAGAAATGATTGCTAAACATAATTGAATCTTGGTGAACTTGCTGTCACAAAATCCAGTGAGAATTATCCCAGCCCTGTGAGAGCTGCCCCCTGAACACAGGCAGGCACTTCTGTTCCAGGCAGAACACCTTTCCTTTTGTGTGGGAGAGCTTTCTGTGCCTGTTCCCATCCTTCCATTACAGCAAGGTCCTGATTTCATTCTCATGGTGTTCTTTATCCACAGATTAGTGTGTCTGAGGTCACTGGATAAATGCTCCACATCCCCTGCTGTCCTCAGGGAACAGAAGTTGCATCCTTAAATCCGATTATTTACTGAACTGGCTGTGCTGGAGCCAATGCTTTGGGAAAAGCATTTTCAGACCTCTTTGGTTTTTAAAATGGTTTATTGATACATGGGTTATTATCCCTTTTAACAACAAAACATGAAGTGTTCCAAGGAGACCAGATTTTTCCCAGTAACCACTTTGTTTTTCCAGGCATCAGAATCCTGCAGGTACYTTGGGTCAATGCTTTTCTCCCTCTGAGAGCTGAGTGTTGGTTGCCCTGTGTCCTCTGCAGCTGCACCAGACAGCACATCCTGCAGCCCAGGAGGGCACTGGGCTTCACAGACTCACTTCATTTGGGGGTTTATCAGGGAAATGTGATGGGAAACACAAGTTGTGCGTCCCATGGAGAGCACACGGAGTCAGGGGCTGCTCACTGTGGTGATGGAGAAAACAAAAGCAAGTCACACACAGATGTGTGTTGCCCTCATCTGTGCATGTTCTTCACAGCCAGATCTGATTTCTCCTGGAAGAGACAAAAAAAGAAATGTCCCTTGTGCCCATCCTTCCTTTGTGATTGAATCATGATCACCCCCATTGCTCTTGGGGAGAAAGCTGCTGGTGAAATGTTACTGCAGAGTGCTTTTGGCAACACTGAGCTTTGCTTAAAGGTTATTAATGCTCCTACTGAGGTGTTCTAGAGGTGACTTTAGGAGTATTTTAGGATATTCTAATACTGATGTACAAATAACAGGGAAAGGGTGTCGTTATTGCATTTGGATTGCAAACTGGTAGGGGGTTAAGTCCATCCAAGCTATCACACAAATGTTGTTTGGTTCAACTTTTCAGGGCAGTGTAGGACTTTTCATAGCTTAGTTAAGCCTTGACAAAATAAAAAATAGGCTTATTTGTGGCAGATTTGATAAAAAAAGTTAATAGTTCTGCTGCTTCTTGTAATTAAAACAAAATATATTGCTAATTTTGAACTTTTTAAAAGGACCTTTGTGTAGGTGCAGCAGGGGATAAATGTGTGCTGAACAGAGATTTTAACTCAGCTGTTGGTGCTTGCTAGAGGAATGTATTCACAATAAAAAYAGAGATCACAGAAGAGCAACTTGAGAGGTGATTTTCCATTTTTTGCAGCTAATTAAGCACAGAAATGAAGCAGTGGTGCTGGGGTTTTCTGCTCAGCTGACAAGCACAGAGAAAGCTCAGCTGCTGGAATTGGAAATAAAGACAAATTCAATAATTAGCAGAGCGTGTTGGGCACAGGGAGATGTTTGTTTGGGGTTTGGTTTTTTTTAACTGACAGGTTTTGCATATTTTGATTTAGCTGGAGCATTGGTAATTTCCTTTGTGCTGGTGGAAAAAGAAACAGGATTTGGTGGGCTGAAAAACTGAAGTGATACAAAATCTTCAGTAGCTGGCAGAGAGCTACAGAAATGTTTGGGAAGTGCAGGAATTCCATGGCTTTTCAGATAACATTTGAATTTTCTCTGTCCTTGGTTGAAGGTGGAGGTGGCTGTGGATTTTCTTCCCTCCTCATTAAATTAACCAAATAATTGAATATAATATACTGACAATATCTTCTATATGTGTGTATACACATAAATAACCAAGACTCTATATATATATATATATATATATGTATATAACCAAGACTAATTCCCTTCTCTGTGTAGCCAGGTTCTGGTTAATAAATTCAAAGCAATCATATTAATTAGCTCATTGACAGTTTAATTGTGGTCTGTTTCAAAATGATTCCCCAATACTGGAGAGAAAAATCTTTTTTTTTAGGAATTAATCCCTTCATTCATGGATTTTATTTCTGCAGAAGTGAGAATTGAAAAGAACATTCATCAGCTTTGAGTCATGGCATAATAGAATCATAGCAGAGTCTGTRGAATATTTCAGAAATTATTGAACAAAGTTGCTAAAGTGACTAATCTGCAATTGTGAATTTGTGGTAACAGTGTCAGCTACWATGGAATTTATTTTCATAAATTAGRCACCACTTCTTTGAACTTGTCCTGGTAAAATAGTTCAAGTAAAACTATGGTTCTATACCTGATAATATTTACCAAATGCTTGCRAAGTTTCTCAGTGTAATTTAAATGAATAATTGGAATTTCCTTTTTTTTTCTCTGTGCTTTTTATAAAATACATAAGAGGGAGAATTTTCTTGGTAAACACTCTACTTGAATAATTTAGTACAGGTTACAGTTTAAATTCATATATCCTATGAAAAGAAAGGGAAGATATGTTTTTCTTGCATGTCAGAGGGTGAGCAGTGATGGACATGGAGAACAACCCAGCCAACACTCAGCTCAGGCTCCTGAGGTGGCTGTGAAAGCTGGAATGGAAAATGGGATTTATTTCTCCAGCACGTGGCAAACATGTGCCAAAAGGAGTGAGTGATTGACTGGCTCACCTTGGAAGTGAACAGGGTCTGTGCATTTTGGGAAGCAGCTTTCCCAGCCTGCAGCTTTGTGGCTGAGGGTTCCACAGTGTCCTCCAAGTTTTTGTGACCCTGGGAAGTCTTGATGGTAACATTAGAGAATGATAGAATTTGTACAGTAGAGCAGGCTGCCCCTTCCAGGCAGGAATAAAATCCCTGTTTTTAAAACATATTCTTTGCCTAAATGGATGCATTTTCTACAGTGGATCCTCTCCTTATTCTGCCTTGAGAAGTTTATACTTGGGAATCAGGAAAAAATCCAGCTCCATCTTTCTGTTCTGAGTGGTTCCCACACCAGGAGATGGATCCTTCATGGACACGTGGCCAACTCCTCTCTCAGAGCATCACATTCATATTCCATCTGTAACATGGGAATGGCCTCATTTCCAGCTTGATGGAAAGAAATTATGTCCATCCTCCAGGAAAATTATCAAATACACTCCTTCCTGAAGCAGATGAACAACTTATCTTCACACTTTCAGTGTTTGCTTCTTCTGTTTATATTATTATATATCATATTATATGTCAACTTCTATTTCATGTACTTTCTCCTCACGTCCACAACAATTAGGAGTTTTGAACTCTTACTATTCACTTATTTTCAAMYACTGCTCTTAGCCTTTGAAGGGTGTCTGTGACAGATCACAGCTTTCTTTGCAAGGAGTATTTGGTGCCATGTCTGGCTTTGAAGAATTAATATACCCACATTATTTCAAAGCAGAACTGTTGATTGATGTGAAAGGATTGTTGCTCATTGTTGAACTGTTGTATTTCTCTCTGTGTACACAGCAGGGGAGAAGCCAAAAAATAAAAAAAAAAAAGAGTGGCAGGTGGGGCTGGGGGTGCTGCTGTGTTTTGGTTTTACATTTGTTCAACTTCCTCAGCAGCTTCAAAGACTTTCTGAAGCACTGTTGCACTCTTATCTGTAACCAGTGCTTAATGTTCATCCTTTTTTTTTTATCATTTCAGTCCACAGCCAAGCTTTCCTACAAACAGAGCAGCACTGGCTGCAGTGATACAGGTGATGTATCACTGGCTGTGGGGAGATGTGTGCATACATCACACAGCAAGTGACACAAGGGATTTTGCAAATCAGTCTGTCACAAAGTGATGAGGCTTCTAGATGCTCTTTGCTCTGAAAAGGGTTATAAAAGTGTTTGTTTTCAAAGGAAGGCACTTTAATCTATCCTAGAACTATCAGTAATGGCAGCTGCTTTTCTCCTCAGTGTCTCTGAAAGCCTGCTGAGCTCCTCTGGAGGTGTGCATTCCCCTTGCTGATTCAGTTGGGGTGATCAGCTTGTTGAATGTACCACTGAAATGTGTTTTCTGTAAACATTCAAACAGCCAGCTTTCACAGCCGTAAGAAAAAAGTAAGGAATTAAATTATACACAAAACCAAAAGGTTTTCCTGCCTTCTCCCTATCATTTATAATTGACTTCCTTTAACCTTCTGTGGTCATTTTACAAGCTGCATGACCTCTGTTTTTCTGAGTGCTATCMAAGTTCTGTACTCTTAGTTCAGGGGCCAAAGGCTCTCACGATTTGCATGAATCCTGCAGGAATGTAACTGCATTGAAGGTGACAGTCCCTGGCAAATCTAATGGAAAATCCTCAGTGTGTTAAGAAATTAGTGTGGGGAAAACAAGCTAAGGAGCTCCTCCTGTCTGTGTGCTTCCCTCATCCACAGATCCCAGGAGCTGTGTGTGCCAAAGGGAGCCAGCTGGGAGCTGAAGGGCACCAGGGCAGTGGATGCTTTTCCACTGAGGGGCTTGTGCACTTCAGTGACAACATTATTGATCCCAGCTGCCACTGAGGGACATCCCAGTGCCAATGGAAACTGTGTCCTTCATGGATATGCATCTCTGAGAGGGGATTCTGCCTCACTCAGGTGAGACCCCACCTGCAGAGCTGCCCCAGCCCTGGGCACAGAACAGGAGGGACCTGGAGCTGCTGCACAGAGCCCAGGGGAGGCCATGGAGGGGCTGGAGCCCCTCTGCTCTGGAGCCAGGCTGGCAGAGCTGGGGGTGCTCACCTGGAGAAGACTCCAGGGGGACCTCAGAGCCCCTTGCAGGGCCTGAAGGGGCTCCAGGAGAGCTCCAGGGGACAAGGGATGGAGGGGCNTCCTGAAGCAGATGAACAACTTATCTTCACACTTTCAGTGTTTGCTTCTTCTGTTTATATTATTATATATCATATTATATGTCAACTTCTATTTCATGTACTTTCTCCTCACGTCCACAACAATTAGGAGTTTTGAACTCTTACTATTCACTTATTTTCAAMYACTGCTCTTAGCCTTTGAAGGGTGTCTGTGACAGATCACAGCTTTCTTTGCAAGGAGTATTTGGTCCCGTGTCTGGCTTTGAAGAATTAATATACCCACATTATTTCAAAGCAGAACTGTTGATTGATGTGAAAGGATTGTTGCTCATTGTTGAACTGTTGTATTTCTCTCTGTGTACACAGCAGGGGAGAAGCCAAAAAATAAAAAAAAAAAAGAGTGGCAGGTGGGGCTGGGGGTGCTGCTGTGTTTTGGTTTTACATTTGTTCAACTTCCTCAGCAGCTTCAAAGACTTTCTGAAGCACTGTTGCACTCTTATCTGTAACCAGTGCTTAATGTTCATCCTTTTTTTTTTATCATTTCAGTCCACAGCCAAGCTTTCCTACAAACAGAGCAGCACTGGCTGCAGTGATACAGGTGATGTATCACTGGCTGTGGGGAGATGTGTGCATACATCACACAGCAAGTGACACAAGGGATTTTGCAAATCAGTCTGTCASAAAGTGATGAGGCTTCTAGATGCTCTTTGCTCTGAAAAGGGTTATAAAAGTGTTTGTTTTCAAAGGAAGGCACTTTAATCTATCCTAGAACTATCAGTAATGGCAGCTGCTTTTCTCCTCAGTGTCTCTGAAAGCCTGCTGAGCTCCTCTGGAGGTGTGCATTCCCCTTGCTGATTAAATTGGGGTGATCAGCTTGTTGAATGTACCACTGAAATGTGTTTTGTGTAAACATTCAAACAGCCAGCTTTCACAGCTGTAAGAAAAAAGTAAGGAATTAAATTATACACAAAACCAAAATGTTTTCCTGGCTTCTCCCTATCATTTATAATTGACTTCCTTTAACCTTCTGTGGTCATTTTACAAGCTGCATGACCTCTGTTTTTCTGAGTGCTATCAAAGTTCTGTACTCTTAGTTCAGGGGCCAAAGGCTCTCATGATTTGCATGAATCCTGCAGGAGTGTAACTACATTGAAGGTGACAGTCTCTGGCAAATGTAAGTGTGTTAAGAAATCAGTGTGGGGAAAACAAGCTAAGGATCTCCTCCTGTCTGTGTGCTTCCCTCATCCACAGATCCCAGGAGCTGTGTGTGCCAAAGGGAGCCAGCTGGGAGCTGAAGGGCACCAGGGCACTTGATGCTTTTCCACTGAGGGGCTTGTGCACTTCAGTGACAACATTATTGATCCCAGCTGCCACTGAGGGACATCCCAGTGCCAGTGGAACCTGTGTCTTTCACGGATGTGCATCTCTGGGAGGGGATTCTGCCCCTGTGCCCCTATGCTCAGGTAAGACCCCTGTGACCTGGAGCTGCTGCAGAGAGCCCAGGGGAGGCCATGGAGGGGCTGGAGCCCCTCTGCTCTGGAGCCAGGCTGGGAGAGCTGGGGATGCTCACCTGGAGAAGACTCCAGGGGGACCTCAGAGCCCCTTGCAGGGCCTGAAGGGGCTCCAGGAGAGCTCCAGGGGACAAGGGATGGAGGGGCAGGATGCAGGAAATGGCTTCCCAGTGCCAGAGGGCAGGGCTGGATGGGATCTGGGGCAGGAATTGTTCCCTGGCAGGGTGGGCAGTGCCTGGCACAGGGTGCCCAGAGCAGCTGGGGCTGCCCCTGCATCCCTGGCAGTGCCCAAGGCCAGGTTGGACATTGGGGCTTGGAACAGCCTGGCACAGTGGGAGGTGTCTCTGCTCATGGCAGGGGTGGCACTGGGTGGGCTTTGAGGTCCCTTATTCCGTGTTTCTATGATTGCTCTTTCAGTTGCACATGATAAAGAGCTCATGGCTTTTCTCTCTCTCTCTCTTTGTGATATTGTCATGCCAGGAAATTTGGACTGCCTGAGGCTGTGGACATCAGTGTGATCTGATTGTACTTGCAGGAGAAGCCACATTAAAATGAGCAGTTACATAAAATCAATACCAACTTGGAAGAGCTAAAGGGTTTCTCTTTTCAGACACCTTTCTGAGGAAGGTAAGGGAGACGTGTGAGCAGCACACTTCCAATCTGGGCCTCATTTCTTGGTAAACTCTTTTTCTGGGAGCTCCAGGAGGTGAACTAAAGCCCAGAGAACATTAATTTCCTTACAGGTCTGGGCTCTAATTAAAGGCTTATGAAGAAGTAAACAAAAGAGTCCATGCTGAGAGTGTCAGCACTGTCCTTTGAACCTGAGGGAAAGGTGATTTCCTGAGCAGCACCATCCCTGCAGTGCTGGGAATCCCCACTGGACATGGCCCCAGCTGGAGGGGCTCAGAGCTCCCCTGGAGCAATGTCCCACGRGATGGCTTTGAGCCCCAGGGTTGGGGTTTGCAGCCACATTGTTTTTTCCCTCCCTGATCTGCCTTCTTGGAGAGAATCTAGAGCTCTCAGGTTCCAATAGTCAGGTTCCTGACTATTCTGGCTGTGCCCAGGGGTAGGTGTGGATTTTGGAAGGCCAGTTTGACACTGCCTGTGTGGTTACCAGAGACATCATGCTTGAACAAAACACACAAATGGTGCTGGGCAAGGAGGAAAAGGAAACCCATGGCTCTGCCTTGCACACACACCCCTTCCTGCTCCAGGAAAAGGGGAATCACACAGAGTTCTCTACCTCTGCTTGTGCCATGTTCCATCTGTAAAAACCCAGCTCTGAGCAGTGGCTTTAAGCTTGCATAGGTTTCTTCTGACTCTCAGTCATTTTGGCTGTGTTTTCAACAAGGCTCCAGCTTCCAGAGTTTTCTTTCTGTGGATCAGACCTGGGAAGGTTGATATCAGAATGGGAACAAAGAATGCAGGGGAAATTAGAGCAAGAAGATTGTATCTGCTATTTATTTCAAAATTTAAAATGATCCCTGGACATCTTTAGAGAACTGGAGCTGCTAGAGATCTTGTCTGGTGCTAAGCCTGAATTGGAGAAAGTCTATTTRCTGTGAAAATTAGCCAATTTTTAAATTGAGAGTCAATTAATTTCCATCACATCTCACGTGGCTGATTTTGACAAAGCATTGCTAAGAAGACAAATAGTGCAGAAAATGGTTTGGGTTAGTTTCTTCCAGCTTCTAAAAACCTATGTATTTTAGTGTTTCAGGAAAGCACCAGATAACCTGAGTGCCTTGGTGTGAACCCTGCAATATCTTGTACTCAAGCCTGGCTGTTACTGAAGAACAAAAGAGGTAAAATGTTGAGTGTATCGTTCTTCCATRTGTAACCAAAATCCTTTTTTCTCCTGGTGGTGGCAGTGCTGGGTGAAAAATTCTGGCTGAAGAGCAGGATCAGGAAAARCTTCCTAATTTATTTTGTAATTGTCACTGACAATTACACAATTTATTGTGTAATTGTCACATTTTGACTACACAGGGATCAGTTCCTCATAACACACATTGAGGAGATGCTATAAAACAAGGAACAAAATCAAGGATAAGTTTAGGACAAATGCATTTCTTTTGGGAACTCTGTTCTTTAGCCCTTTTGCCTGCAATAGAGTTTATATTCTACTTGATTTTCACCATATTGTGTGAAGGAAGCTAAGTAACACGTTTTTGCCAATGTCATTTGCAGCTTTAAGCTTTTTGAAGTGTTGAGAAATGGGTCACTTCCCCYGAATTCAGCACTCAGTTTTCATGTTTAGTGCAGCTGAAGGTTAGGAAAAGTTTCAAAGCCTCTTTTGTTTTTCCTTTTTAAGCCATTATTCAGCCTTGAAATGAAAACTCACTCACTAAACTATGCTAAGTAGCTTGTTTCCCTCATTTGCTGATGGAGCTAAATGGCCTTTTGGAGATATTTATGAAGGTGACTTCCTTTTTCTTATGCACAGCAGTCACACTTTCTCATCCATGTAATGGAAACRAGAGAGACTTTCTGAAACAGTTTAGCTGTTTTCCCAATAAATTTACAGTTTCAATATAAGACTTCTACACTTTAGAATGAGCCGTGAGATGAACTTTTTTCCCCTAAGAATTTGACTATGAAAATAGTGTGCTTCCGTGGAAAACTTTGGATGCCAGTGAGCAGGAAGGTGTTGGGTGTGGGTCCCCTCTGGGGGAAATGTTTCAGGCTGGGGGTGAGGAAAGGGAGGAAAGGCTCGGATTCCTGCTGGGCTGGAGGGCAGGGAATGCACGGAGAGGGGTCTGCTGAGGCTGCTGTGAGCAGAAAGTTCTGTGAGCAGAAACCCGCCGAGACTGGGGGACAGAGGGGTTCTGCCTAGAGAAGAAGTCACCTTGCTCAGCCCTGCTCGGCCCCTGGAGGAGCAGGGAAGGGGGAGGAGAAGGGACGGGCGGCGCTGTGGCTGCGTTCCTGCCGGGCACGGGGACGGGGAACACCCGGCAGCGCATCTGGCACACCTGGTGAGCACCTGGTGCATTCTTGGTGCTCACCTGGCGCTCCCCTGGTGCATTCTTGGTGCACACCTTGTGACACCTGGCGCTCCCCTGGTGCATTCTTGGGGCACACCTGGCGCTCCCCTGGTGCTCCCCGTGCGCGCACCTGGGCGGCAGCGGGCGCACCTGGAATGCGGCCGCGGGGCAACAGGGGGCGCTCCTGCACTGCCTCCGCGCCCGGCGGGAATGGGGAGAGGGAATGGGAATAGGGAGAGGGAATGGGAATGGGGAGAGGGATGGGGATGGGAGGGGAATGGAGAGAGGAAATGAGAATGGGGAGAGGGAGAGGGAATGGAGGAGAGAAAGGGATGGGGATGGGAGGGGAATGGGGAGAGGGAATGTAATGGGGAGAGGAAAAGGGAATGGGGAGAGGGAAAGGGATGGGAATGGGAATAGGGAGAGGGAATAGGAGAGAGAAAGGGATGGGGATGGAATGGGAATGGAGAGAGGGAATGGGATGGGGATGGGAGGAGAATGGGGAGAGGAAAAGGGAATGGAGAGAGGGAATGGGGAGGAGGAAAGGGGCGGGAATTGGAATGGGAAGGGTAATGGGAATGGGGAGGGGAATGAGAGTGGGAAAGGGGAGGGGTACAGGGATGGGAACAGGAATGGGGTTGGGGATGGGGATAGGGATAGGGAGTGGATGCAGAAGGGAATGGGGAAGGTGATGGGCATGGGAATGCAAAGAGGGAAGGGGATGAGGACGGGCATGGGGATAGGGATGGGGCCGGGATGCAGCCTCAGCAGGGCTCCCCCCGCGGGGCACAGCCCACCCACAAAGGGCCTTTCCAATCTCTGACCCCGTTAAAGCACCTGCAGACGAGGCAGGTGTGTGGAAGGAGAGCTGTCAGGCCCTGCAGGATGAGGGCTGTGTGTTCCTGGTGTTCCCAGCTGTGGGATGTTTATCCAACCCCACAGCTTGGGCATCTCCCTCACTCACAGGGATAAATGCACCACTTACCAAAAGTTTGACATCTGTGTAAGGTTCCCACAGTAAATGAATGGGGAAAATGGCTTTTTGCATTACCATAAATTTATTTTTCCCCTGCAGAAAATARCTGCCTAATTTCTGCCCTGTGCACAAACATCATTTCAGTCATGAAGAAAGCATTTGGAAACCTTTCTTTAGTTTTCAGACAATGCCTTAACCCATTTAAAATAATAATTTCTCTAAATCTGGAAACATTTCCAATCTCATGCAGAACTTTGGCTCATTCTATTCAAAGGCAATGTTCAGCAATAAGACTTTAATTGAATTTTATTTACTAATTCAAATATGGAGTGAGTAAGCAAAACAAAGTCCACTTGGAAATTGAAGGGTGTTTTGAGCAATTGTAAAATATGTGTTAGTCTTTTATGTACAAATGCAAAAAAAGTGATTTGCTGTTTTCCTGAAGTCCTTTGGAAAATGGTTTGCATTTTCCAAAAAGGAAGTTTACATCTGAGGTGTAYATAATGTGTTTAAATTAWAATGTTTCTTCAGCTGTGGGGGAAKAGRAAATTCTTTGACTGAAATGTTTGTGAGTCTTCCCTGCTGGCTTTAGCAGCACTGGTAAACACTGAGGTGGCAAAGATTGGGGCCATTTTTTGGGAATGTGCATCTTTTCCTTTACTCCCAAACCTGCCTCTCTCCATCTTCATAGCAGTGGTAGCAAGGAGAAACAAACAAAAACAACAACAAAAAAGATTATTTATTGAAGGAAACTAATAAAAAGTAGCCTTGAGCAAAAATCTGGAGGAGCAAATCTTCCTTGGAGGCTTGGGGTGGATTTGGCAGGAGTGGCTCAGACCACAGATGGGATTTATCCAGCAGAACCTTCCTTGCAGGCCTCAGGAAATCAAACCAGCCTGGCCAGTGTGTGGCTGCACAGCCCAGAACAACACTCAGGGATGTTCTACCAACATCTGCTCTTGTTTCTCTGATGGCAGAGATGTGCAAACCTGACTCGGGGCTTCCTCATGGACTCRGGACAAGAGCAGGGAAGGAGGCCCAGGATGGAGACCAATTTCTAACATCCAACTTGAAAATCCAAACGATGACTAAAAATGTCCAAAGTGTCCTTCCTCAGCTCGTGCTGAGGGTGGGCAGGAGGTCCCTTTGCCCAGGATCACCCCTTTTTGGAACCCCTCAGGGAGGAGCAGAGGCTGAGTTTCTAAGCTGCCACTGCAGCTGGTGACAGGAGTGGACTCCAGGTGCCAGAGACTCCACAGCCATATGAACCAGAGGGAGGCAAATACCCATCCAGCACAGCCATGAAATCTACTTCTGAGCAAAAATAATTAATAATTAAAGCCATATTTTCGTTATTTGAAGGGGAAAATACGCATAATATGAATTCTTCCTAATGAGTAATTTTGATCATGCAAGTGCAGAATGCATTTTTAAAGGTTAAAAAAAAATGCTTTGAGCCTATAGCATTAGTAAAAGAATATCTTTGGGAATCTTGTCAGGCTATTCAGGCTGCCATCATGTTTACACACCACTTGGCAGATTGTCACATCCCTCTGTTTATTTTCAGCTCCATTCCCTGCCATGTGTGGAATAATTGTTGACTCGAGTTTGAAGCACACTCCTGTGCTGCACTCTCAGCTCAGCCATGGACATGCCATCCCTTGCATACCAAGCTCAGCATTGTTTATACTCTGCCTTTTTTTTCTATTGTAATGAGAGCAATTATGGGTGGAAGAGTTTTGCTAATGATGGAGCGGTAAGAGCGAGCATTTGGAATATTTGATTGCAGCTCTTATCAATTCAGCTTGCAAGCCTGCCACAGAGGAGCTGCAGGAACATTCTGGGTGCTGAGCTGTGTTTGTACATGAGACAGGGAGCAGTTCCCAGGTGTGTGTGCAGAACAAGCAGCTCAGGGCTCTCAGGTCTGGCATGTGGGGGCAGAGCCCAGTGCCCAGCGTGTCCCAGGCATCCAAGAAAGGGCTTTGCAAACCAAACTCAGAGTTCTGTGCTCTAGGTCTGACCTGGCAAAGCTCAAGTCTCACCTCACTCAGTTTTCCCTGTTCCCTGCCATGACCCCACAGTGCTTCTGAGACCTTCAGGGCTTTGGAGCAGAGAAGAAGCAGTGTGTGTGTGCAGCTCCCAAATCTTGCCATGCAGCCTGTGGAAAGCACAGGGAATTTTGATGTTTAAGTTCATGAATCAAATCTCTTTCTCTTGTTTGGAACACAGAGCTGGTCAGAAAAGTATTTGGTAGCTGTACCTGTTTGTGCTCAGTTCTCTCCCATTCTGTTTGAGTTTGCCAAAGTCAGGGCCAGGATTTGGGTGGGAAAGCAAACCTCTTCATTCCCTTTACTGCAATTACCAGAATCATGGAATGGTTTGGKTTGGAAGRGATCTTAAATCTGCCCCATTCCACAGGGRCAGGGACACCTYCCACTGTCCCAGGCTGCTCCAAGCCCCARTGTCCAACCTGGCCTTGGGCACTGCCAGGGATGCAGGGGCAGCCCCAGCTGCTCTGGGCACCCTGTGATGCCTCCCCAGCATCCTAGGGAACAATTCCTGCCCAATATCCCATCTAAATTTCCCCTCTGTCAGTCTGAAGCCATTCCCTGTGTCCTGGCACTCCAGCCCTTGTAACAAGTCTCTCTCCATGTTCCCTGTCAGCTCCTTCAGGCCCTGCAAGGCCACAGTGAGGTTACTTCAAAGCTTCTCCTCTCCAGGCTGGACAATCCCAACTCTCCCAGCCTTTTTCTTATGGAGAAGTTGCTTCATCTTTCCAAAGGCTTTCCAGAATTCCAGATAAATATATTCCATAGCCCTCCCCTTGTTCAGTGATGGAGTCACTGCACCAGAGAAGGCCTTGGGGTTGGGTGGGAGGATTGTCCCTTGGTGAGGCTGTCCCAAATCACCTCGGTGTGTCCCAGTGCCTGCCCCAGGCTCTTCCCAGCACAGGGCAGCAGACAGGTAAGCTTTGAATGCAGTGTTTCCAGTAAATGATACAGGTGGCACAGGAGATTCTTCCTGGCACCTCAGGGTGTGCTTGAGCTGGACATTTTCTGAGCTCATCAGCTTGGTTTGATCTGCTTGTTGAACGAGTCAGACACTTTCAAGGACTGCTGGCTGTGAAAGGAATGGGGCTGTGTTTCTCTGGGATCATGTCCTGCCCCAGAGCCACCCTTTGAAAGCCAGCTCTCACCTCACTGCTTCCAGGGGAGCAGATGAAGCTCCATAGCTGTGTTTAGTTGCCTCCTCCATGTGTGGACTTTTCCTGGCAGGCTCTGCACCCCAAAATTGGGAAGACTGACCAACTGAGTGTTTGTGGGGTTTTTTCTGGGTTTTCAGATTTTCTTCTCTGCTGGGTGCAAGCCTTGCAGAATTCCTGAGAGGAGGTTCCCAAAGCCAGAACAACCTTTAGCTCTACAACAACCAGGAGGAGGCAGGGATTTTGGAAGCATCCTGGTTTTCCCCCCATCTTTACAGGAGGAACAGCAATATGGAATTAGATAAATGCTTGATTAAAAGTTCTGGTGTTTTCCTCAGCTTTTTTTTTTTTTTTTCCAGAATGATATTCACATTTGAAGATATTCTTTCAGTGTTCATCCTTGCAGGGGTGAGTGTTGCGGTCTGAGGTTGGATTGAAGAAAGTTTTGGATGGCAGAATAAGCCCAGGATAAAGAGGTTTCTGTGAAACTCCTGTTAATGTGTTATTTCTAATAATGTGAGGGTGGGCAGGCCCTGGCACAGGGTGCCCAGAGCAGCTGGGGCTGCCCCTGCATCCCTGGCAGTGCCCAAGGCCAGGTTGGACATTGGGGCTTGGAGCAGCCTGGCACAGTGGGAGGTGTCCCTGACATGGCAGGGATGAGATGATCTTCAAAATCCCTTCCAACCCAAACCATTCAGTGATTCTATGATTGTTCTTCGATAATATTGCCAAAAAACCTTTAATTTCTAATTTTCCAAGGCTTTTGGAAGGCAGCTTGCCAGCTGGTATTTAGGAAAATTTGTCTTTTAACCAGAACATTTCTGTGTGGTTTCTGAAACCCTCCTAGATGTGGGCTGCAATAGGATGGGACAGAGTCTCAGTCTCACTGGTGTCTGGCTCTGCTGCTAAATCTGCCCAAAAAAGTTCACTGTGGGTCCCTCCCAACTTGAGATAGCCTATGATTAAATGAAAATACTCTGGTTTGACAGCATGATTTTTCATTTAAATTAGCCAAAAAGGAATGTTAAGGAAAAAGTAAACACTAAGAAAAATCAAAGCAAATGAGAAGGGTTGAGAGGTTGATAGATAAAAGATCAGATGCTGATAGATGGAAGCTTGTGCCTTTGAGAGGGAAAAATCAATGGAGGTGATTTTTGGAGCACACTGGCTGTGGGTTTGTGCTGTGTTCTGGATTTAGGCTGTGGGTTTGTGCTGTGTTCTGGATTTAAGCTGTGGGTTTGTGCTGTGTTCTGGATTTAGGCTCTGCTTACGAGTCAGTCAAGCACAGAGGATGCTGAAGATGCCAGAGGAGTGACATGATCAGCAGCAGAATGAATCCCCCGGTTTTACTTTGGTCCTGACCAGAAAGGCTTTCCATTTCCTGAGGATGATGGCTTCTGTTGATTAGCAGATAGGTAAGAACTTGTTATCTTCCTAATTTATATCTATAATGATGGTTGGAACAGCACTGCTCTGTATGAACATGCAGCACTCCCAAGCCACACATGAGTTTTGAACACTGATCTCAAGCCCCACTCCCCTCCAGAATATTGTTTTAAAGAAAGAAATGTGTGGAAATGTGGGTAAATAAAAGCTTTTCTGGAACATATTTTAAAAAAGGGAACAGAAATCTAAATGACAGGCCTGGTATGAGCCTTTCTCAAATATCTTTATCTGGGTAAATCCTGGTTTATTTGTATTTTATGGCTGCCATTGAGGCTGTCTGCTGTGCTTTTTTTTATTCCAGCCAGCAGTGCTGTTGCTCAGAATTCGTTGTTGTTGTCTTCTTGGGCTCTTTAAGCCTCCTCAACTTAGAAATGCATTATTTAGTGTGGCAGCTTGCAGAGTGACAGTGTTCTCAGGAGGAGAGAGCGTTAAGAGAAAGCAGGTATTCAATTTGATATTGCCACTTGAGTAAAAATGATTAAGAGAACAAATTGCTGGGTCTGAAGGTACATCCTTGGCTTGGGATTCATTCTTTTCTTGTGGCTTTCTCAATTTCTTGCTTGAGGCCTTTTTTTTTTTTTTTTTTTTTTTTTTTTTTCATTGGAGATTTACTGTGTTTGTGAAAAGTGTACAAACAGGTTACACAGTTAGCCTGAAATGGCTTGGAACTTAGAAATAGAAGCATCTGGTTCCAGGCTGCTTGGCAGGGGAAGAATTCATCAGCAAAATAAGAACTGCAGTCAGGAAAAAATCAAGACAGATAAGAATTACTTTGTTGAACGGATGGTCTGTGATGGAGTGAAATCAGATTCCTCTGTATTAAATAAAAGTAATGCTCTCCAAAAGTACTTCAGAGACAGCTCTGTCTCAAGAATTTCYTCCACTTATATTATTCACTGTCCTCTTTTTTTTGTTGTTGTTGTTCTTTTGCATTCACTTTTCCCCTGTGAATGATTTCACTCAACATGCAGGAAAAAACTTTATCAAACAGGAGAAAAAGAGGTTTTTTTTTGATGTGGCATCACTAGGACTTGCTTATTTCCAAGACAAAAGTAGGAAGTGCTTTGCCCTCTGGTAAAATTTCAGTCTCAGTTTCTGGAGCTGCTTGAGGACACCAAATCCTCATGGTTTTGATGGGGCAGAAGTTGAATTTCTTCATGRCAGTCAGTGCCTTTCTCATCTTCTCTTTCTTTTGTTTGTACACTTCCTCATGCCTTAGCAGCATTTTCCTTGGAGCACTGGGGCAAGGTTGTGATGTACACCAGCAGACCTGAGTCACAAACAACCCCTGGCCTAATGGTGACCTTCATGTGCCAAAATAAACTGATGTGGGCAGGGAAAARGCAGCTCAGTGACAGCAGCACCAATGCAAGGCAGAGGGGGAAAGTATTTCATTGTCATCAGATTGTGCTGGGCACTATGGATGGGAAAGGGAAAACAGCACTGGGTTCAGGGGAGGCAGGGGGAGCAGAGATGAGAGGATACCCAGCTGATTATCAGAACATTTTGTCTTTGGAGAATACGCCCTGGGAGAAATACTGGTTTTGAGGGGAAAAAATGCAGATTTATGGCATGTCAGCATCTCATAATATTTGTTGTTTTGTTGRATTTGCTGAATTGTTCATACCAGAAGAATAAGAAACCTGGAAAGTGTGATGCTACATTTTAATACTGTGAACTGAACCATCTTCTGAGCTCATTTTTCACTTAAAATGCTTTTAGCTTTCACTTTACAAAAGCATGAACAACGAGCTTAAAAGCTCAATACTCAAGAAGTTTTTCAAGTTATCCCTGCTGCCAGGAACTTCAGAACTGAGCTCCTCCTGCACAGGATCAGAGCTGCCTTCTGTATGGGCAGCTCAGCATGCACCCCTCCATCTGAGCCCAGGGGCTCACCAGGCACACACCATTCCTTACTGGGAATTCTTGGCACAACACTCTTGGATTGGCAAGTCTTGTCCAACTAGGAATCTGAAAAAGGGAAAGAAAAAGAAAAAGGGAAAGAAAAAGAAAAAGAGCTGACATTGTGATTATTATGACCTCTGCAGATATTTTCCACTGGCTTTGGGGATTTGTGTGTTTTCCCCCTCACTGCCCAGTGCCTCCTGTTAAAAGATATTGGGCATCTGGAGAATCCAGACTGTCCAGGGGGGAATTTGGGATATATATACAGCTAATGTTGTCCAACCATCAAATCCATCAAATCTTTCCAAGCAGGTGATGGAACTTGCACTAAATCCCTAAGACAACCAGCAAGCAAGGATTTGAGTCAGGGCAGGAGCTAAGCTGGAAGCTGGAGACAATTTTTTTTCGTTCTGTGATAGCAGAGAAAAAATCCATGGGATGGGTTACCCTGAAGGTAAAAGCCTGAAGAACTCCCTGAGCTCTTTCAAACTCAGCAGTTTGCAGAGATCCTGGGGGTCACTTTGTGCTAAGGGGTCTCTTTCAGCTGATAACAGCCTTTGGCAGCCCCCAGGCCTGAGGAGAGAGCCTGGAGCTCACTCTGGAGTGCCACAAGGACATAWTTCCTTGTGCCAGCTGCCCTGGGGAGTGCCAGGACTCCTGTGTGGAACAACTCACTCCTGCCTTTGGCAATGTCCAGCAAGATGGCAGCTGAGAGCAGAGGAAACTTGCAGGGGCATCTCCCTGGGAGAGTCTCCCTGTAGCTGTTTGTGCCTCTGGGGTTTTCCTGGAACATTATCCTTCCCTTGTCCATTTAATTTGTCCACTCTCCCTTTTACTGCCCACTTCTGGRAGGTGCARTAAAAAMAAAAMCTAAAGCAAAATGATAAAAACCCAYCCTATTCCCYCTTTCCATTCCCAYTCCTTTCATAACTGTGTGGGACTCTGTTGTCTCTSCCTCAAACATCTCCCTCCTCTTCCTCATCCCTCTCTGATATTTCAGCCATTGTTTGCTCAGAACCTGATGATCTTTYCAGCCTCCAGGTACTGAAAGTTTGGGTCCCCAGCCAGTTTCCTCTGTCTCTGCTTATCCATGGAGGATTCCAGAGGTTCCAGCCAGGACTTCCTTGTGTCCTGTCCATTGTTTCTTTGGGAATGAAGTTCTCACTACTCTTTGAAACACATTATTTTATGCTTCACTTAACAGCATATTGAACATGCATCAAATATGCCCAACATCTTCATTTTCTTTCAATGTTTAGTGACAGGAATGTACTGAGACTCTTCCATGGATCCATGACACTGGAAATAGAGTTAAGGCATGTCTTTCTTGCTGTCTCCTTTACACTGCTTTAGAATGAATCACCCTGTGCCACAATGGCATATGACAGCTGCAAAGAATCACAGATCTTGCTCTGAGCCAGAATTTTCTTTTTAAAAAAAACCCCAAGCCAGCACAGTGTTATTTTAAAAGCTTCCTTTGCTGGCCTTTCTCTTCTGAGCCCCTGTAGACTTAGAAATGCCCACACTGATTTATGATTTATCTGTGTGTCTGCCCTGCCTCTGCACATTTTGTCCTGGGCAAGGCTTATTTATAAATGGAGGTATTTGGGCTTAGAAACCAAACAATTAATCTTGAAGGTGTGACTGTCACTTCATCTCAGTGGAAAGTTGTTTCTGGGCCCAAAGGTACAGACAGACCTCGAGGTAAAACTGCAGCCAGCCTCATTTCTCCTGCACAGAGCAGAGGAATGGCCAGCCTGATTGGCCTAAAATGGGTAAAAAGTGGGGTCTGGCAGTGGCAGAAGAGAGGACTGGAACCACTGGATGATCAAGATCAAGATCACTGCAGAAGTCAGGTGAGATTTCTGCTGCTTTTTAAATGGTCTCAGGTATAAACTGTGATCTGTGTTGCTGTTACACACTATCACCAACCCCAAACAATGAGATATCGGGTACATAAATAGCACAGACTCATTCTAAGGGTTCTAATTCTCTTGGCTTTTTGCCTTCCATGCCTAAAAGCCTCTCTTGACATTTGGAAATGGTTGTAAATTCCCCAAATGTGATTCTGGTCCCAGAGAGCCAATTCTTCAGTTGTTTTTACCGTGTTTTACAAGTTTCAGAAATGTAATCTGTCTTGAGGGATGGAAAGAGGAAATAATTACAGATTCTTATGGGTTAGAGACTTGGAGAATTTTAAGATCCTTAAGTGTTGCTGGCTGGAAACAAATATTGCCCAACATCTGCAACTCYGTTAGATCCACTTAGTATAAATTAGTAATTTGGTCAGAGAATGTGTAAAAACATGGAGGAAATTGCTGCTGAATTATAAAAGGGAGGAAATTGCTGGTGCCCTCCAACAGTGCACATTTAATTTAGGGTTGTGGTGGTGGTCAGCCCTGCCCATGTCACCAGCAATTAAATTTYCATAGCACGATTTTTTTTGAGAAAGAGTAAGTGCTATTGCAAGAGTTGTGCTTTCAGTCTGTACCTTTGGAAAGCACCAAGACCCTCAGTAAATAGCCAGCATCCCTGGAAGGGGTTGCTCAGCCTTGGAAGATAACATTCCTCCAGAGGATCAACCCAAGACAAAATTCACATCCGTTCAAACTGGTTGTGTTCAGTACTTGAAAATATCCCAAACCAGTAAAAGTGTGTGCAGCTCCTGGGCATCAGGAGGGGAAACTCCTCTTGGTTGTGTCTGTTGGAGTGTTTGCTCTTAATCAGCTCTTGAAAGAGGAGGTTGATTTACAAAACAGAATTTCAGATGTGGCAATTAAACAAACAAATAGCTGAAATAAGGGTAAACAAAAGCAGTGGCTCCCTTAAGGTACCAGGAGGATGRACAGGGAAACAAAAGAATACAATTACAAATAAGTAAAGTATTTGTCAGAGAAGTGTTTTTAGGATCAACAGATATCTAAGAGGCACTTCATTAAAGCCAAAATATTCTGATCTGTTTCTCTGGGATCACTGTACAAAGAATGAACAGCAGTGCTCATGAGTTAAACCTAATTTCATTATCTTTAAATACTTCTTGCCATAGTGGTAAGATGCATGCCCCAAATAAAAGCCATTATCTCCAGATGGGGTGAGGTCTGCATGCTTTCTTATAAGTGAAGTGATTCTGTGTCTTTTGAAGGCATTTGTAACACTGTGAGATAGTTCAGGGATTTCCTGGAAAGGGAAAAAGAATCTTCAGTGAAATTTGTATTTCTTCATGACACATCCCAGAGATATCTGGGAAATACACATCAGAAATTTTTAAAAGGCTAAAATTTGGAAAGATTACAAGGATGTTTTACAACTTTTTATCAGAAATTTGTTCGTGAAAATCAAGAAAGATATTTGAAGTAGCAACAARTATTGAGTTGATACTGACAGGGTGTTTTTTCTCTTGGAGGTATAATCCTGTTTACTCACTCCTGAACATTTAAACAAGCTGCTGAACACTCACCTGCACACACACTCATCTCCTGCTGAGCCCTACAGCCTGCACAAAGCAGGCACTGGATGCTTTCTCTCTCAATACACACTTCCAAGATCAGAAAAAAAAAATCTTTGCTGTCCTCTGCTTGCACAGATCTGTCAATTTTTTAGAAGTGTCCTTTTCTGGATCAGATTAAATTGGTGTTTCAGACACCCAGGGGAGGAAGGTAATGCCAGCCCCTCCTCTGCTGGCTCCTGAGCAGGGTGTGACCTCCTGGAAGGTCCCTGCAAGGACTGTGCTCACTKGTGTCCATCTTCCAGACCCACTTCTGTCACCCTGCTGCCTGCAGTGAGCTGCACTCCCTGCTCCTGCTCTTCTTCGCCTCACCCTCTGCTGCTTTCAGGTGTTTTGAGCATCCTGGAATGGGGTTTGTCCTTGAGGTTCCTGGAAGGGAAGTGGGGCAGGGTGTGCACGAGAATTAGAGAGGATTCGGGTTTGGCCTGTACCCAAACATGTGTCAGACATTCCGTGATGGCAGGAGCCTGCTCAGTGCAGTAAATGTGTTTTACCTGAACTCTTCTGCTTGGCAGATTTAAGGCTATTCCATATTGAAATCAATAAAAGTTCATAAAAGAGAGGAGTCTGAGCTGAGGCAGCCATCACATTATTATTTACAGTCATTTTCTGCTAAATTCGCTGGCATGGTGTGATTGTGTTTTGTAGGGTCTGGGAGTGCATGGGGTTTTTTCCATCTGGATATAAGGAAAAGCTTCATCCCAATCCAACCTTTGATCAGTGGAACAGGTTGCTGGGAAAGGTAATGTGAACTGAGCCCCATGCAGCTGGTCCTGCCACGAGTGGGAGGCTGGAGCTGAAACACTTCTGAAGTCCTTTGTGAGCTGGATAATCCTGTGCTCCTGTGACTCTCATTGAGCTTATCCACTGAGAGGGTTTTTTTTTTCCTCCCTGTGATTATACAGAGATAAAATACACAACCTTCAYCCCCCGCTCCAGGTTTGTCAGAATGTGTTACTGCAGTCGTGTGTGCTCTGCTTGCCTGACCAGACAACACACAGAGCAGCATTTCAGTGTGCTCAGCATCAGGAGAGGCATTTAGGATTAAATYACTGCTGTGAAGTGTTTGTGAGCAGACAGAGCAGGGCTGGAGGGGTTCACCTGTCCCTACAAAGCTCTTCTCATGCCACTTTACCCATCTGTCCTCTGCCAGCCCTGTGCCTGGGCTCCTTCACCTTCCTTCTGTGCACACTGAGCACAGCTGCACTTGCCAGCAGCTGGCAATTTTAGCTGGGCTAAACAAGAAATTCTTTTGGGCTGTTTTTATCTCTTCTTCTTAGGGGAGAGCCTCTAATCACCCCCYTGCCTGCTCTGGTTCTGGTCTCACTGAAATGTGGGGTGCAGCTTTGCAGCTGTGCCATTTCCAGGGGCCACCTCCCAGCATTTCACACCAGTCCCTGTSATTAGGCAATAAAAATGCCTGATTTCACATTTTACATCGTTCTCTCACTTCCTCCCTCTCCTCTCTTGGCCAGTACCTCAGGTGTTTTACAGGTTTCCCTCATGTCCTGTTACTGGGTGYRGTGGAGTGATGYCAGGCACTCACCAAAGCCTCTCCCTCACTCCCCTCCACAGCTGGAATTGGGAGAGAAAATACAGGGAAGGGTTCCTGGGCTGAGGTAAAGCCTGGGAGAGGTTGTCCATTAAATACCAACACAAGCCTGGAATTTGAGATATTAATTCAGTTTATTACTAACAAAATCAGAGCAGGATAATGAGATGTAAAGTAAACCCTTAAAAACACCTGCTCCCCTTGTGGATCCCCAGGGGCTGTGGGTGGATCTCTGCATCCCCCAGGGATCCCCAGGGGCTGTGGGTGGATCTCTGCATCCCTGTGGATCCCCAGGGGCTGTGGGTGGATCTCTGCATCCCTGTGGATCCCCATGGGCTGTAGGTGGATCTCTGCATCCCTTGTGGATCCCCAGGGGCTGCAGGGGCACCGCTGCCTCCCCCTGCTCTCACCACAGGCTGCAGAGGGGTGTTGGCTCTGGTGCCTGGAGCCCTCCTGCCCCTGTCCTGGCTGTCTGCAGAGCTGTTTCCCTCCCGTGTTCTCACCCTGCTCTTCCCTGGCTGCACTTACATCTGTGCAACAACTTCTTTTCCTTTTTTCCCCAATCTCTTGTTCCAGAGGCAGCACCACCGTTTCTGCCCCAGCCTGGGCCAGCCACACATGCACCTTTGGAGCTCCAGGGATGGGCTCTGCCAGAGGTGGTGGAAGCTTCTGGCAGCTTCTCACAGAAGCCAGCCCTGTSACYSCCCTGGTACCAAACMAGGCCATGCAAACCCAGCACACAGGGTCAGGTTTTGCTCTTTGGAAGCCTTGTGTGGCTGTGCCAGGTTGCCTTTGCCACCCCAGGCCAGCCCTGGCTCCCTGCTCCATGGCCTCCAGGGTTTCCATTGCTCTTTTCCCACAGAACGTGTTCAAGAGCCTGGAGTGTCATTGAGATAAAAACTGATGGTTTTTTGTGCCCCCTTTTGCTCTGTGTATGAAGACTGAGTGTGATTCCAGCTCCTCTTTGGTCAGGCAGTGCCTCACCTCCACTTGACAGAGGCCCTTCCTATTCCACTTGCACTYCATCCCTCAGTGCTTTTGCAGATATTCCAGGATGGACTCCCAGGTCCTTGCAGTGTGAGCACATCAAATCCTTTGATCTGTGGGATTTTTTTGACGGTGGCAGCCTCCTTTTCAGTGCTTTGTTCCCATCAGACAGTGAAATTTTGCCTTAGATTATTCACTTTCCCCCCTATTTGAAAGCCAAAAGAAAACGTTAATTCAAAAATAAATTAAAAAAAAAAACTAAATCCATTCCTATAGCACCTAAATGTCTCGTCCTTTTTAATATTCTATTTTTAGGACTGAARGCACTTATCACTATGTAGAAAACATTTTATTTAGGGCCATTCTCAAATTATTCTTCCTGGTTTATCTCTAAAATGTAGCTTTCTCGTGCTGCTTATTTTCCCTCTAGAGTGTAGCTATTATCTCTTTAGGGCTGATTATCACCCACTCAGGGCTAGAAGTCTCCAGAAGAAGTTCTTTCCACTTCTTTACAGAAAGGTTTTAGAGGATTTTGTATTTCTGAGTTCATTTATAGCCTGAGGTTTTTAAGTTCATTTTGGATATTAGCGCTCCTGATTTTCCAGGGGTTTTATTGTTTTGGGGTTCTTTGTTTGGTTGTTGGGGGTTTGTTTTGTTTTGTTTGTTTGTTTATTTTGCTTTGGTTTAATTGAAAATCTTTGTTTATAGTCTGGTTTTGTTTCTTTTTCAAGTTGGAAGTGGAACCGCCTCATGACCTAATTAGTTAATCTCTATGTTGGGTGATAATATTAATAATCAAAAATTTATTTTTTTATTATTATTATTGACTTAATATATATTTCACCGTGCCTATGCACTGAGCATAGTGTTTTGGTGGGTGTAAATATGCTGTGAAGTGCCTGTTTTGTTGTGTCAGAACGTGGGCGCCCTGCCACCTACCCAGGAGATAACCAGACCCTGCTGCTGTCACAGACAGCACTGTCCATCCTCTTTTAACTTTGGTACCTGTTAATGCTTTCTCTCTTTTTTCCCTTGTCCTTTGCTGTTTATATTCTCCATATTCTTGCATTATGTGAGTATTTGCTTGGTTTAAAAGGATTTTTTATAAAATCATGCACATAGTTTATAGATTATTGCCCTGCTTTTCCCCTCTGCCTGCTTGGATTCCGGAGGGATGAGAGGCTGGCTGTTGTGCAGAGCCTGCTAGGGCCCTCTTGCCTCCCTGGACATCTGGGAAAGGTTCCTGCAGGAACATCTCAGAGCTCTCTGTTGCTCTGTGATAGCTTGGAGCCAGTTTGTCCCTCTCAAGGCACTGCAGCAGTGTCACTGAAAAAYCACCTGAATCCTTTGGCAGTCCGTAAGATCATGTCTGCCCTTCAGCTTTCCTTGCTCAGGAGGTGTTTCTAATTCCTCCAGTACTTGCTGTCTCACGTGGTCTGTCATAGCTGCTGTGTTTTGCCTTGAGCTGCATGTGAACTGCTCTGATCCTTCCTTCTGAGAGGCCTGGCAGGCAGCACCTCACACAGGAATGGGTGTGCACTCTCACAAAATCACAGCTCTATGGGACAGCATGCAAAAACCACTCAATATTAGCCTGGGTATTTCTGTGAAGGAGTTTTATCTCCATCTCTTCACACTGCCCAGTAAARTGTGAGCCCATCAAAGGAAAGGGAAGGCATCAAACACTCAAAAAAGTAACAACCCCCCTCTGGTAGCAACTTGRAGCTGTTTTTCAGCTGTTTGTAATGTGGATGTTTTTTACAGGACTGTCTYAAAGCAGGATTTCACATGAGAGGTGCTTCTGTCCACTCTGACTTAGTTTGCTTGTTGTTAAGCTATGCCATTTTAGATATGATCCAGCAAAATGTTAAATGTCCTACCCTTAAATGTTCTGCACGTGCTCAAATTCCTTGTGGGATTAAATCCCTGAGGGAGAGCTTCTACTCTCAGCCCAGGTCCAGAGCTTGTTCTTGTGGAGGATATTTTCACTCTGGAGGACCAGCCAAGAGCAGGAATGGGGCTGGGAGATCCAGGCTACTGTGCAAAACCCCTTTGTGGTTCTGCTTTACCTCAGGCGCAGCATCAAGTGCCAGAAACCTGGCATCTTGGCACACACAGGATTTTTGAGGACCTGAAGAACAACAGAAATGTCTATCTGCTATCTAAATGTCTAAATGAGGTGAATAAGAGGAGGACCTGATCCCCCAGGTTCCAGTGGGATTGCAGTGCACCCACAAGGGTGAGGAGGGAGGTGAAGGTGATCAGAGGTCAGGGCAGCTCCCAGACAAAGCAGGACTCTGCAGTGTTGCAATGTGACTCTCCTTGCTCACATCTTCTCTGCTCCTTCCCAGGTTTCCATCTTCAGGTGTTCAGAGTGCAGACCCAAACTCGAGTCTGTGGAGCTGCAGCCAGCACAGGACACCCAAAACGTTCACGTTTATGGGAAAAAAATTCTTACACTCCCCCATCACCCCAGGCTCACATCCCTGCCAGGAGTGCATTAGGCAGTGTGAGAGATGTGTCACATGTTGGCTCTTTCTTCTTCTCTGCAGGAGGAGGAGTGTCTGCAAGGGAGAAGTTGATTTGGGRTTTATCTGGAGCCACAGTTGCACTTGTCTGCCCAGAGAGGGTCAGGGGCACCTGTGGCTTGCTGAGCATTTGTTAAAGGACATGAAATCAGCTCTAACTTACCTGCTATTTATCTTGGAAATTGGTGATGCCGTTTCTGTGTGGGCTTGTGTGTAGTGTGGTGTTACTTCAACAGAAAGTTATGACAAAAATGATCAGAAGTGAAACAAAAGTGTTGATGSCCTGCCTGCTCCATGAGAGGCAGCAGCCAGGCTCACTGCTTTAACCTCTKCACAATTCTGTGTTTTATTTGGTTGGCCGTTTCATCACTTTTTCATCAGTTTTGAGAATATAAAAGGGAGAATGAGAAGGACCATTCAGTGAAATTATAGATCATTGAAAACGTCAAGGGGATATTGTTTACTGTTATCTTTGRGAGAAAACACAGGGCTGTAAACTGCAGTGCCTCTTTGTTGTGACAAAGACTGYAAGAAGGACAGAAAGGCTGGCATAAATCCAGTCTTTTGACAGGGATTGCAGGAGTGGGAAATAGTACAATTGAACCCACTGTTGTAGCAGCTCTTTGATTGCAGTCAGTTGTTAACCCCCATGAACTTCCAGATGACTTCTAGTTCCCTTCAAGTGACAAARCAGTTGTTTTGTGACTGTTTTGAGGCAAGCCACGAGTGAGAAAGTGCAATGTTTTATTTATTTCACTCTAGTCAAGGGTCCAATGAGTTCATTAGGCTGAGGCTGCAGGAGGCCTGCACTTGTCCAGGTCAGTTATTTACTCCGAGCTCACAGCAGCAGCGTTTCCCATCCCTCATTTCCCACACCAGCTGAAGCAGTCCCATTATTTCAAGAGCCATCAAGCTCAGGCTATCCATTTTTATGGCCTTGCCATCAGCCATTCCTGGATTCTTCACAGGCCACTCCAGCAGAGCCTTTGGTTATTGCTGGGGATGAGCATTAGCCTGCAGAATTCGAAATGAAASCACAGCTGGGAGGGTGTTAGTACAAGTGTTGCTTTCTGTCCTCTGCCCAGGGAAACTGATTTTCATGAGTGTGAGGAGTCTGGGCACATTTGCTCTGACTCAGTGAGGCTGCTGTTAAGTGTGGGTAATATCCTCCCTTCTCCCTCTGAGTGAGCTGTTTTAAATGTGTTCCYTTCAGGAGCTGTTTGGATTTGTGCTGTTTCTGGTGAGCAGCAAACAGGTACCTGGGAAGGGCCGTGGCATGTGTCTGGCCATCAGTCCCTGTGATTACACAGSAATCTCCACAAGGAGTCCCTTCCCAATTGCTAAATTTAGATGAGATGAACCCTGACACAAAAGGAGAGATTCATGTCCTACTTCTTGTGTTTGTAAGGACTTGAGCAACCCAGTCTAGTGAGGGTGTCAGTGCCCATGGCAGGGGGGGAGTGAGATGGGTGTGAAGGTCCCTTCCAGCCCAGCCCAGTCTGGGATTCTGGGATAAGTCCTGCTTGCTGTGAATTCCAAAGCCAGTTTGGACTAAATCAATTTTGCCTGATACTTATAAGAATAAATYTGAGGACTCCCCTTCTTAGTAAATMATAGAATCACAGAATCCCAGAAAGGTTTGGRTTGGAAGGGACCTTAAATCCCATCCCATTCCTCCTCCTGCCATGGGCAGGGACACCTCCCACTGTGCCAGGCTGCTCCAAGCCCCAATGTCCAACCTGGCCTTGGGCACTGCCAGGGATGCAGGGGCAGCCCCAGCTGCTCTGGGCACCCTGTGCCAGGGCCTGCCCACCCTGCCAGGGAACAATTCCTGCCCCAGATCCCATCCAGCCCTGCCCTCTGGGAATGGGAAGCCATTCCCCCTTGTCCCATCATTGCAGTTCCTGATGAAAAGTCCCTCTCTGCCTYCCCTGGAGATGTACTCAGATCCTGAAATCTCTGTAATGAGAAATACACCTTGGTGTTGTAATGCTTCATCTGTGAATCCTGAACTCTCTGGTTTGGGTTGACAACTTCTTTGGGCAAGAAGTTTGTAGACTTTCTTATTCTGTAGTGGAAGTAGCACAACAGGAGCCAGAACTCTGAATCTCATATGAAGATTTGTTTTAAAAATACCAAAGTAAGGAATGGCTTTTCATTCAGGGATTTTCAGAACCCAGATAAAGCAGCAATCAGATACACACTGCAGGATTTAGGAATGAGGAAATCACCTCTCTCATCTTTCTGAACTGGTGTATCTGATATATTATCTGGCATATTAAATTTATTTTTTCACTGGCTTTTTTTCAACTAGAATTTTTGAATTAAGAGCAGTTTGTTTTTTCCCTGTTGCTTTGTTTTCCTAATCTTCTAATTCTYAGTTGGTCTGAAAAGATATTTACATGTCTAAAGYTATGTTATTCATAAAGCAAATCAAAATTTTAATTAACATCAAAAATAAAGTTGGTTTTGAAAGGGGAGTGAAATATTCTGAATTCCTAGTTAAATCCTGTCTTTCACACTTTTTATAAATTGTAAATATTATGCATTTGATCAGCACATACAGATATTAGAAAACTGAAAAATCTTTTCAAATAGCCATACATATCTTTAGTATAATTCATTTATTTGCCTTRGAAGTGAAAATCTAATAGCTGACAATATAACAAAAAGGACCATACCATCTGTTAGCTGTATATAATTCTATTAAAAACATCAGTCTGTACTTGAKTCGACAATTTTCAAGAGCTTGTTAACCTTTCAAATTAGATTTGTACTATCAATTATACTTAACCAGGAACTTTTTAATCCATGCTTTTATATTCCCTTAATTAGTTCCATAACTCACTCGAGGCATTTTTCTAATCATGTCCCACGGTTGCACAGCAGGACTCGCAGGGCTGTCTGGTTGCCTCTCCCCCTTTTCCTTTCCCCAGCGCTGTAACTGGGTGATGATGGATGTTCCCACTCTGGCTTGAAGCATTCCTGTGAAATCCATCAAGGGCCAGACTTTGTGTCTGAGAGCAGCGCAGTGAATGGGCTCTGCAGCTCCGGGCTCTCATCCTGAGAGAAAGGACTGCAGGTGCTCCCTAATTATCTCCTGCATCATCCCTGCTGCTTTTCAAAGAGGTGCGAGAAAGTCTCCTTTTTTTGCCTCTGAAACTTTCCGAGGATTCTCCCCAGCGCTTTTGTTCTGTGCCTGACCCTGCCGAGGCCGGAGTTAAGCGCACATTGTGTTAAGAGCAGTGCCAGCACTCCCTGGCCGTGGGGCGATGCTCCAGCCCGCTCAGCAGCACAGCAGGGTTCGTTTTCACCCCAAGGAAAGCATTGTTCTTAAGGGCACATCTCCATAAAATTACTGCCTTAGCAGCGAGGTAAAAGCTCCTCTCAAGACACTCTCACGATTTGGAAAAGGAGAAAGATGGCATAGCATCAGAAAATGTTTTAAAAATCAGCGTGTCTGTCCAGCAGAATGGAGAATGTGATTAAGACATAGCTCATCTGGATCCATAGACTTGGGTAATAAAATTATTTTTCATAGTGGGAACATCCTTACCACTTTCCAGCCTCCTGGTTTCTTACACTTTGAACTTCTTGCCGTGATAGCTTTCATTATGGTTCCCAAAACAGATGTTAGAACACGCACTTTGTGTGTTAGAGCACTGCACTGCGCCCAGCTGGCACCGCTTTTCACAGGCACACCCATCCCATTCACAGCCACAGCACCGAGGCAGTGATATCATTCATCACAGCTTAACCTTTCTCTGCATTTCAGGGGTGGCAAAGGACAAAGACAAGTTCTTAAAATAGTCCTGACAGCTGTTTCTCCAGCCTGTCATTAAAGCTGTCCCCATGGACCATATGCTGAAGTCCAGCGTGAACCTCATTTCAGTCCATGGCCTCTTGTTTTATCAGCCATAAATAGGGAGAACAGATTATTTCTGTCTTCTTTGTGGTGACCTCCCATCAATCTGGAAATCGTGTTGCTGCTCTGTGGGCTKAGGCTGCCATTCCTTCCCACATTTTGGATCTGTGATGTTTCCTGTGCTCTGGTTCTGAGGATGGTGCAGAGGTCTCCAAGGATGGGTGTCCTAGAACAGACTGGATGCATTCAGCAGCCCCTGCTCTTGTTCCAGGTGTCATCTCCATTTTCTGGGGTTTTATTCTCCAGTGTGGGCACTGCTGAGCCTTGCTCCTTTTGTGCCCCACAGGAATTCCCCAGAACCTGCACCTTGACTGCTCATTCCTCAGGTGAAGCCAGGAGTCTGCTGCCTGCCCACAGAGCTTTGCAGTTCTGCTTTCTTGCAGCCCATTTGCTAAAAGCTGTTGTGGAAAGAATTAACATTCAAGCATGGATTAGTGCTGGCCACAGGCTGGAATGGATCCTGCAGAACTCTGCCAGAGTCCTCCCCACTTWGGTATGGATCTGGTGGTCATGAACCCATCTGCAGGTTTTTAAAGAGGWTTTGATCCTCTGTGTGTGCTCTTTTCATTCCCCTGGCCTTCCATCCCTCTCCTGGGAGTTCTCTGGGTTAGTCCAGCCAGCCTTGTGTGTGTGTAGGAAAAAGCTGATCAAACTGGGTGTGCTGGAACCCATTTTTTCCTCACAGAGCCTCTAAGCTTATCCTCATGATCCTGGCTTTKACTGTGTCCAGCTATCTCTACTGCTTRACAATTTTAACAAAACAATTAYAACAAAATGTTTTAAACACTCAAAACTGTGGAGAGAGGGGATCCTGTGGCAATTCTGTGCAGTGGCCAGAGATCCTGCAGAGCAGGATTTCAGCATGTCAGGCTAGCTGGGAGAAAGCTACAGAGAGTTGTTCCTGCCATCCCTGATGTTTTCCATTCTCCTCCTGCCTGCCTGTTCATGCAGGGAATTATTGGGAAAGCAGTCCCTGCTGCACCCTTCTGCATCACTGCCTGAGCAGCCCTTACTTGGTGGCTGCACACTGAAATGAAACTTAAGAGAATGTGCTCACAGGAAGAGAGGCATGAAATGTTCCCAAGGACCATTGAAAATTCTACAGTGAAGTGGGGGAAGAATCCCCAAGAAATTCCCCTTTTCAATGGATGGTGCCCCTCCCTTTAGTCTGGTATTTCTCACACCATATTGCCTTTTTCTTTTTTACATTCAGAAACCAATTAAGAGCTTGAAGATGGAATTTGTGGATGTGAAAAATCAGCAAAACATCCAAATGCTGTCATGCTGAGGCCAGAGGGAGCTCTGCATGAAAGGCTACAGTATGAAAACCATGGATGTTGCTAATGTACTGTTTCAGTGCAAAGTGATTGTATTTTAAATAGAAAATAATGCTCTGACTTTTAGCAGCTCTAGAAATTGTACCATATTTTACGATTACAGAAATTTGTTGTTTTCTGCTGCAGATTTAATGAAGTATTTTAGAATATTTAGTGAACAAACAGTCCTTGCAATTTGTCTGTCTTGACTTAGCTCTTCATTTATTTCCTGCATGACTTCTTCCTGTCTGATTTTACACCAATGCTGATTCCATAGGTATTAAACATAACTGTGCTTAAAGTAATTTAAATATTGCTTGTACTGAGCACAAAGATATTTAAGCATAATGGGAAAATATTTTTTTTAAATTAGTAGTTTTTATTAACTTACTATATGTTGCTCTGTAAGAAAGCTGATGCTTCTAATCTAGATCTCTGTTTCTGAAAAAAAGAACTAAGGCACAGGTTTTGGAAGTTAATACATGCCAAGTTCAAAAAGGAAGTGAGCATCCAGATTTATTTCCTATACTTAATGTTGTTAGCAAATGAGATRTAGACCTTAGRGGAGWGAAATCCAGGGCTGGATTATTCATRGAGACATTTAAATGGCATCAAAACACAGATGGATTTTGATTTTTGGCAATTAAGCTGTTAGATAACTTTTATTCTATTAAAAACCCCATCAGCAGTATGTAAAACCCATMTGTGGGTGAATGCTGGTTGTAAATTCCATGGAGGTTTTCAGTTTGGATGTTTGTAGAGCAGTGTAAGTTCTGCCAGAACTGAAGTAAGAGTGATTCCTGCATCCCACCTTCTGGCCAGTCTTACATCTGAAACACAGGAAAAAAAAAACAAATCAGAACAATTTCAGCTGAAATAAGTGAAAAAAAAAWTTACAAATATGATAAAATTTACAGAGTGGAAGTTCTGAGCCCTCAGGAGCCACCAGCTGGAGGGTGGGAAGGAATGGTGCCATTCCTTCTTCACTCAGAGTGTGACCTCCAAGGACACTCCCTGCAGCCCCTGAGTTCCTTCCTGAAGGGCAAGGTGGGAACCTCCCCAAGCTCTTCCCTGGTGTATCCTCACCTGCAGAGGGGGATCTGGGCTCACGTTTACTCCACGCCCTTCAGGTGCCACCCTGCTGCCTCTGGAGAGCAAAAAGGACAAATTAAATGAGTAATAGCCTGAGCTAATAATAAATAGAGAAGGTGGGGTGTAAAGGACAAGGCAGAATATTATTTAAAGTGGGTCTCTCAACCTGTTTCCCCGAGTAACTGCACAAATAAACTGTTATTCATTTTGAAGGTTAAGCTCTAATAATGCCTTTAAAACACTCCAGTAAAGTTCAAATGCAATCTACTATTTRTGATAAAGCGTTCCCAGTGTTGGAGGCAACTCTTTCCCAAATTGATTATATTCCCTTTTGAGCAGAAGTAAGGTTTCAAGCACCTCATTCAGGGAGAGTCATCCATCTTCCTTTCTGTGAGTCAGACAGCTCGATATTCCAGCCCCTTCACCAAGTCTGCCTTGCCAGTGGAACGGATATTTCTTTTTCTTCAGCAGWGCAGGCTCTTCTGAGTCCTTCCAAGCCTGCTTAGCATTTCTGTTCTTTGTGACAGGCACTCATTTTTGGAACAAACTCGTGTGTGCATCAGAAATGAGAGAAGAAAAATGCCAAATGCCCAAAAAAGGGGCATTTTAAAGAGTTTTAAGGTTTACTAAATAATTTCTTTTTAAGATTCACAGATATTTTACAGGCAGTATGCAGCTAAAAAAACAATTATTCCAACCTGGGAGCATGCAGTGTTGTTTTGTATAATTTTAATTTATTGTTTGTGAGTTCTGTTCTTTATCAGTGATAAACAGATACASATCCCAGCCATGAATCTTGTTAGGAACACATCTAGCTATTTCTGTTATAATTGCTCAGAAAATGCTTTTATCTGGAGTTTTAAGAAATGTTCTTCTTATGTGACTGTGGGATAATGACAATTCATCCTCCAGAGCAAATCCARGGGAAAAGTGAACAGGAGACAACCAAGGGATTTCAAATCAAGGAATCATTTGGCTTTATGGCTGGATCTATCCCTGGTGTCAGTCCCTGGTARGATTTGGGGTTTGCCATGAAGCTGTCAAGGGTTCATCTCTTTCTCTCCAAACCCAGYGGCCAAACAAGAAATGCTGTTTTCAGATTCCAAACCGATCTAACTTTATTTTTTCACAGCTAAAATGGAAAATTTAAATCCTTTGGCATTTAAATTCTTTTCTGGGTATGAACAAAACTCATCCTAGCTGAAAAACAAAACATGCAGCCTTTCTTTAAATGAACAATCCTCTTCATTGGTGCATTTTCATAGGTAGAATTTGCCAAAAGATAAATGAACTTGTCAAAATTAAGTTGCTCCCATTTGCTGTGAGTTGTACAGTGATTAGTCTTTTCCCAGAGCAGCTGAAGAGGTGACCTTTTAATTTTTTGTTCAGGTACAGAATGCTAAATGAAAGTCATGGCATTCTGTACTCMCCCTGAGCCTGCTGCTCCCAAGGCTCGGGGCAGGGCTTGGTGACACATCCCAGCCAAGTGTGGCACCCCAGTCATGAGGCTGTCACTAAGGCAGAGGTGGATCTTCAGATTCCTAGGTTGTCAGATCTGGACACGTGTTTTGGATTGACAACACTGCTTTTTTCCAAAAGCTCCCTTCAGGCTGCAGATATCTCATGTTGTTCTGCCATTTCACGAATAGAGAAACCATTTCTGGCCCATCAGGGAGTGCCCAAGGCCAGGCTGKGCAGGGCTTGGAGCAGCCTGGGACAGTGGGAGGTGTCCCTGACATAGCAGGGGTGGGAATGGATGAGCTTTAAKGTCATTCCAACYCAAACCATTCCATGATTCAATGATCCTAAAATTCAGCACAGATTTAATTYCTGGCTGATCAGCCTTGCATCATACTGTTGTAAATGGCTGTGATGGGCAGTCAGGGATCTCCTTTCATGTGTTTTTATGCTTTTATGAGAAGGAAATTGTTGAAATGGAATGACTGGAATAATTTAAATGGGATGTTGTTCAGTAGTACACAATTCAAGGGAATGGAAACAATTTCAGGTGGCATGGTGAGTGTTGGAGGGGGAGGAGCAGAATTCCAACGAAGGAGTTGTTTTGCATGGTGACTGTGAATCACTCATGATATCCAAACCTAAAAAATGTCAATGAATCCCAGGAGCTGAGTCAAACAGGACCAGAGATGTGYGGTCAGACCTCATCAGCCTAACTGGGGATGTGGTTGTAGGGTGAGAAAAGAGCTTTTTACACAAAAGAGGGTGAAAATACCAAACTTTTCCAGCTGTTGACTCCATTAAGGCTGGATGTCCTACTAAACCTTGTGACCATTTCTCTGCCTTGGGGCAATGGGATCCCAGAGCAGCCTCCTGAGGGGTATTTTAAAGGACTTGAGAGTTCCTATCTTGCCAAAATTTTTTTCCTAATCTTGTTTTTACAAATATCAGCTTAAAAAAAAAGACCTAATGAGTGTTGGTCTTCCTTGCTACACTCATTAATAGCAGATGTGCCTTTTTAATTGTACCTCCATTTGCTTACAAATACCAGCACTCCACAACTAAATAAAAGAAAGAAAGAAAAAGAAATCAATTAGAGAAACATGAAGTCCTTAGATCTGGCAGTGAAATAATTATGCACAGCATGTTCAAAAATATCCTTTTTTTTTCCCTAGACAAGACTTGTTGCTTGATGATGGAAAGTGCTTCATGGTGCTTGAAGCAGCAGAATTATCCCACCCTGCACCCCTGCAGCCAGAAAGACAAAACAGACCTAAAATTCAGATGTCACCAGCAGAATTGCCTCATTTGCTTTAGCAAACAATCTTTCATTTAATAGGGGAATAATGGCATTGAAAACAAAATGATCTCTACAGCTGCAGCCTGTTTAAGTGTTGCACTGAGCAACTCGGGGACTCCATGGAGGAGTTTTAGATTTTCAGAAGCAAAAACTTGGCCTTATTGCTTGATACAAGTGAATGCAGGAGGGCTTTGGGTACCCCAGAAGTTCAAGGTGACCTCATTTGCTGATTAAAAGGTAGAGACTAAAGACAAGGTAATTTTACAGTGTTGGAACATTTGKTGTTAATGGTGTGGCAGGATAATTTGTGACCATCAGATATCCATGGTGATGCAGAATGGGAAGTGGATCATAATGGCCTGGGAGATTAAGGAATGGCTGCAAACTGGATATGCMAAGGATGCAGAACAACTGGTGGGAAGCACATTAAGGGAATTGTTATTTGCAACTTTACTGGTGATAATTTGGGAGAACGTGGCACTCTGGGGGTTTGATGGTGGTTTTGTTGTTGTTAGGGACAAAAGAACTCTGCTCTTCAATTCCTTTCTCTGTTTATATAACCTAAAAATGTCACAACTATGGAATGRTTGTKTAGAGKAAATAGGATAAAAGAATGGGAAGGRCTATATAKAATTTCACACATACTGGATATTAGGTCATTAAATTAAATTTTTTCTTGACTCTTTCCATCAGAGGCCTTTGGAGGAAGTGAACTCTATTTAAAGGTGATTAAACCCAAATTTACTATTTTTTTCCTGGTGGGTTTTAACCCTGGTGACTTTTTGTATTTATAAAATTCATCTGGAAAAATCTGTTCAGAAAAATATCCAAGGCCTTCCCAGAACTGACCACAAACCCTAATTTTATTTCAGCTGAGTTAACAAAATATTAAGCTGAAATATCAGCTGTCAATATCACTACCACTGTCAGTGGAATTTTCCTAATGAGCCCTGAAATGAGTGCTGTAATCCTGTTAAATTTGAATTAACTTGTGAAGGGATTTTGTGAAGTTAATAGGAGAGTTAGCATTTCACTTCAAATGAAAGGTGCTGTAGGTTCCTGGAGCTATCACTTCTTTCATTTTAGGAACAGAGCAGATGTGTTCCCATTGATGTCTGCAGAGCAGCTCTGGTCTCTRAAAGCTGGTGAGGGTGCCCAGTTGAATCAGTCTTTAAAAAAGAAATCCCAGAATGAGATTTCACAATTCCTTTTCTGTAAAACCCTTCATGAGGCTACAGGAKCCATAGGATGGTGCTAATGATGTCACCCTGTTCTTTTGAGATGTTCTTCTCTCTAGATTTACATTTCACCCCTAGGCAAACACAGAAGGCTGCTACAGATCATGCATGGTCATTTAAGCAGAAAATTGTCTTAGAATGGTTAATTATTTAATTATTGCATACACTGCATCCTTGAGGAAACACTGCTGGGGAGAAAAACCAGTGAAGCAAGCAGAAGCTTTTTTACTTGAACTCCTTTCTTAAATAACACAGCAGACTGTTTTCCTTGAACTGAGAARTGAAAATGCAGATGAAAATGCTGGATGAAAACACATTCAAATGAAGATAAGATTCACATTTTAGAAGCTGGTATTTAGTTAGCTTGGYAACACGTGTAAATAAAACTTACATGCATTTGGAATTGTAGAAAGAGGCACCTCAAGAAAAGATCTGCTGCTTTGTGCAGCGAGCCMAAATCAGAGAGAGATGTTTGGCTTTATTGATCTGCTCCTGAGCAGACAGCTGTCTTTCCAAAGCAAGACATGCAGTCACTTCAAATGCCTTTCTCCAAAGGCCCCTGCAGTGGCATTTACTGAGCCAGAGGCATCAGTGGGACCACCCAGGGGGCATGGACAGCCAAAAAACAGCTTTGGCGCTATTCTGAGATGAGCAGTGGTGTGTTTTCATTTCTCATCCTGGTCTGGGGAGGAGCAGAGCAGCACTCACAGACCTGGTCCTGGTGCTGCAGGACACCAAACCCCCCTGTTTACATCTCCTCTGTATCTTGCACTTGGAATGCTTTCCAGAGCTGTGGGATAAATACAGAACTTGTAAAAATATCTTTTTAAAATGAAGGTGTTGTTCGGGCTGCCTGTGCCTGGGGGCAGTGGGGGGTTCCATCAGAGACTCCCCTGTGGTGAGGGCACATCCCAGTGGGGCAGGGGGAAGGTGTAGGGAGGAAAGAACTAAAGAGTGGGGCTGTTTTGGGGCATCCATCACCCCCATTCCCCAYCCCTGCACTGCTGGGATGGGAGAGGAGTCAGGCAGGGAGGCATGAAGGTGAGCCTGGGGCAGCTCAAGTGATTTGTTTCTCATCCTTGATCTCTGCACCCATTGGAAAGAAACCAATTTTTCACCAGTTTTGCCCATGCTGGTGCTTGGTAAGAGATCAGTAAATGTTCTCCATGCTTTTAACTTGACCCACARGTTAATCTTGTCCCCATCCCCTGCTGATGGCCAAGGTCAGCTCACAGAGAACAGCTTACAGAACAGTGCAGTTTGTAAAGGAGAACCAAACCCACCCCCAGCACTCCAGGGCAGGATGGATGTCACAAAGGCATTTTATCCGTGCTTCCAAACCCCAGTGCCTGCCGGTGTTTCTGAAGGGAGTCTAACTGTGAAATGACCAAAAACTTCAGTGATGAGAGCTGAATGAAAATGCTTAAATGTGGATGTTCATCTTGGCTGGGTGCACTGGAAGCTGAGATGGTCAGGGAGAATCCTGTCACATGAAGAGCGTTAATTAATTCAGAGGGAGAAGATTTGTGACATAAACCTCAACAGTGCCATGTTCCTGTGCTGTGGCACCCCACAGGCTGGGAATCAAAAGATTTGGCASATTCTGGACTGGGCTAACTGAGACAAGACCTCAAGTGTTCTSAGTCTACAGCTGGGGACCCAGCCAGTGTGGCTTGGGAATTAAATCTGGAAGCAAATATCTATGACAATCAATTAGTGACTAATAAAATCATTTCTTCACTTACAGTGGGAGTGGATGATGGATTTGAGGCAGATGCCACACTAGAGGAAGAGGGRAAAAAAACCAACTCATTTGCCAAATATAGGCAAAACATCCCACAAAATGTGTAGAAATGAGGGTGATTTTCCTGTGCTTGATCAAAGGTAAAAAAAAAAAAAGTTGAAAAAGCATATTGTAATTTAAAAATCTTTTTGATGTGAATCTGAAGCTGTGSTTTGATAGCTTCTCCTCCACTCCCAGGATACAGAAGGCTATTCCACAGTAAATGGGGTGTAGTTAGTGACTATCCACAGCTGAAGACAGTATGAGCAGGGACTCTGAGGCTTTTCTGGTCTTSATTGCATCTGGACCTGTGTCTTACTGATACCCCACAAAGGAACCAGATCCTGCACTGGCTGCTTTGTTTCCCTCACATCTCTTTGGCAAGGCTCACAGGGGGTTTTCCTTTGCCCTGCAGCCTGGGGAATGGTCTGCTTCCTAGGAGAAAGGAGAAATCTGGACATTTCAGCTGAAAAGCTTTTGTTCTGTCAGGGCCTTGGGACCTGATGATGCCTGGTATCTTCTCTGCTCTCCCCAAGGAGSTTTGGAGAGCGTTTTTTCACCCATTGCAGGGGTGTTCCAGGCACATTCTGCCAACCTCTCTGCACTGAATGCCTGTTACATGGTTTTAATGGATCTTACAGCCATTTGCAGTCATAACCATTGCGTTTATCATGAGCCCTGCTAATACCCACCACGATTTAATCTATATAAATCAACTAAATATCGATTTATTAAATTTTCAGGGTTGTTCCTTGTATGGAAAAGCCATTATGCAGTTAATATGTTCTAAGAATGGCAATCTGGCTTTATAAATTGCAGATTGTTTTTTGTCTCAGCTTTATATGTTGGCTCAGAGCAATGTGTGACTCTACTACCCATCCCTGTGTTATCTTCTTTGTTCATCTCACCAGCATAATTCATGGTTTGGGGCCCAGAGAAGCTCCTGGTTTGTCTGATACCCACAGTTTCTGTATTGTGTGGCTGATTCACAGCGTTACACAATGCAAGGTACAGGGGTTTGTGTTGACTGACTCTCAGATAGCTGCCCTAACACATTTAGTTTAGACTTATCCATCTACCACTCTGTGCAGGATATGGCATCTGCTCCCTTGAATTTAGATATTCTTTGTCTGATTTATAACACAGGCCTGTAATAAATTATCTCAGCACAGTTGGAGTGCACTGAACTACAGATTAAGAGCTGGAATGAGCKGGGAAGGCAGGGACTTCACAAACCAGATTTATGGAATCCAAACTCTTTTTTGTTTGTTTGCTTTGATTCTATGACAGAAGCTAACAGRAAGTTATCTTAAGTGCTAACTTTATAACAGATTTCAGCAAACTCTTCCCCAACTCTGCTGGTCTCATATAATTAATCTGTGTCTTTTAATAAACATTCTGCAACTCCAGCAACTGCTGCAGAAAGRAAAGGCAGTTTCATTGTGCTGAAGTCCATTGCAGCGGCGTGTTCATTAAATCTGTTGGAATTTTCTTCGCTGGCACCTTTGTTAAATGGTTTTCTCATGTTGATGTGAGTTCTGAGAGGCAGGGGAAGTCCTGCTGTCCTCCTCCCTCGGGGAGGATCACACTTTAGGCACTGTATTTAGGCACTCTTTAGGCAGAAGTATTGTTTTACAGGGTCTGTTTAGTTCTTAACCTGCACTCACAGGCACTGAGCTTCATCTGCTCCCTTGMTGGGAGCAGTAGCAGGCTGTGCATGGCTGTCCTAGGTGTAAATGTGAGATGTGCCCCAAGTGTGTATCTGTCACGATCTCCATGGGCTGTTGGAACCAGCTGGGGCAGTGCTTTCCCTGGCCAATGACTCACAGGTGACTCCCTTATCTCTGTCCATGGCCCATCAGTGCCCTGGCCAATGACTCACAGGTGACTCCCATCGGGAGCTGTCTCTGGTTAATCGGCAATCAAGGACCCCCTGTGTGACTCATGGAATCACATCAGCCCATTGGGAGATGCTCTGCCCAGGGGGGAGGAGCCAAGCATTCCCACCTGGATATAATCTGGGGGTTGGGACAGAACAGATCTTACTGACTGGATTCCCAAAGGACAGGAGCTGCTGGGTATTTCTACAGGATCACTGCTTCAACAGGGCTGCTTCATCTGGACTGCTACCACCACCCTGCAGAACAGGTTGTATTCTGACTCTGTCAGGGGTCTTTTTAAACTATTGCACTTATTTTTATCATTTTCCTATTGAATTGTATCTTCAACTTGGAGTCTCCCACTGGTTTTGCCTTTCAAACCAGTACAATGGCCCTGGTGGCCCAGAAGAAAAGGGGGCAATATTTGTGGAGCTAAATGGGGGTGGGAGAAGGTGTGTAGCTATGCCAGCACTTGCAACCCCAAAACTACAAGACATGGCTTCAAAGGTTACAAACCCAGGAAAAGCTGATGGTTTCCAGTAACAGGGAGTGACAAAAAAAGTCTTTCTTTTTGAGGGGATGCTCTCAAAGAGCTTGTGTTGGCTGGAGTGGTTGTGAGCTTGGTAAGAMGCATTGCTGCCCAAAGCTGGGTTTAAGGAGGGTGCTCAGCAGGAGAGTGGAATTCCTGAAGGAGACACAGACTGGTGATGGGAAGCACAGCCTGACTTAATTCAACAAAGGTCAGTTAGAGACAAAACCAGATAAACAGAAAAAATAACCCATCTTGTAAGCAAAACACCTTTGGAACAAGAAAGGGTAGACTTCAGAGAAACAAGATTGATGGGACAGGAGGTTCTTCACATTCCATTTCGTCTCACAGGTTTCAGTGCAGTAATTTAGCTATTTATTATGGTGACACATCTCTCYTGCTAATTATTAAAATTGCTGTCAGAAATAATTTCGGTTCTAGGTTTATAAAGAGGCTGTGGTGAGTTCAGGATGCTCAAGCTCTTGGAGTTGAATAAATTTGTTTTTATTTAACTCTCAGAGTTGAATTCATTTGTGTCAGAAGTTGGAGTCTAGAAAGCACCTATTAAAAGTGAGTCAGAAATAATTTCTGTTTGTTTTTCTCACATACTTTAAATAAGAGAAATTTAATTTTAGTAAATCTAGTAGTGTCTCTTTGCAGARAAGCAATGGATTGAGAGTTGATCTAAATAGTTACAATTGTTTAAAAGGTCAAGAACTATAGCACTTAGAGACAAACCATTCTAATGGTCTTTTGTTAACATGCCCACACATATTGTGTATAACCAGGGAAATGAGAAATCTGCATTTCCCAGGTTTTAGAAGCTGCTCTGTGATTTTGAGGGAATGAGTTTCCTGTTGGTGCTTCTGGGAGCTGCTGTTGCAGTGGTCCTTTGCAGGGTGGCTTTTTCTCTGTCATGTTTAGCCCAGCCACGTCTCAGAGATAAGGAAATAAAGTCCAGACAGTTCTGTACAACATCCCAGTGCAGGCAGTAAATAAATCTTATTTAATGCAGGTCACAGAGCCCATCCTCATGGTCACTGAAGGATCAGAATAAATGCTATTTCTCTCTCTGAAATTCTCTTTTTCTAGTGACTTGCCACTGTAGCACTTGGAGAAATACACCTGAAGCTTAAAAAAYAGAGTAAGAGGATGGATTTTGGTGGTCTCTTCCCCCTGAAGGTGGCCTAGGACAGGCCCCATGAGGAGATAGAGCCTGGCCTTAGATAAATCCCTGTGCTGGGGTTGCCCAGCAGTGATGCTGCAAGTGTCTGCCACAGAAGCACCCAACACCAACAACCCAGGAAATGCTGTGGTGGGGTTTGAAACTGGCTGGGTGTTTTTCCTGTCCTCAAGGAACTGGTAGATGCWCATTTTCCTGTTCTCAAGCCTGTTTGTGGTAGTGCTGGACCATGGGAGCTGTTTCAGTTGTGTTCATGGAAACCTGCAGCTCCCAAGAAAATGGGCTTGCATCTCCCTTGTTTGTAATCCTGCAGAGCTCCAAAATAGTTATGAACTAAGGGGCATTTCTTGTGCCTCCCAGTGTGGGCACAGGAGCTGCCTGCTTCTTATTTAGATGTTACTGCTTCTTTGGCACCTACTTTGACATGAAATGCTGTAGATTAATAAGCAATTAGGAAGAAAAACAACTTTTGAAGGTACTTCATTTAATCCACAAAAAAAAAAAAAAATTGCTTGGAGATAAAAAATGCCTTGTTTACAGCATGAGGAGTTCATGTTCCAGATGTCTTCATCTGTTGTTCCTTGAAATGTTTACTGAAAAGCTTTCTTGGATAAAGGGAAGGCTGGGGGGATTTCAGTGACAAATGGGGCACTGCAGTCTGCTCCATGGTGGGGTGCACTGAGGGATCAGGAGCCTGCAGAGGAATTGTTGTAATGCAAGGGAAAAAAAAAGGGAGGTAGTTTCAACAAATTAAAAATATTGAGCAGAGGGGTGCAATAAAAAGGACAGCAGCACCCAGAATATGTCAGATATCTTGGCTTGGACCTAAAGCCTCAAGGAGAAAAAAGAACACACAAAAGAGCCACTAATGGTTAGCAGTGYACACAGGAAAGATTGGTGATTTGGGAAAGAGCTGCATTTGAGTCCAGCTTTCCCTTATTACTGTATTAAATTCCCAGGCTTGGCTTTAACCTGACATTATAGTCATTGTAGTCTTTTTTTTCACAAGTGGCAATACCCAGTTCAAATACTTCAGGGTGTGTATGAGTTGATGTATTGCTCTACCCTTTATTTTAAAAACAAAACAAAGCTTTACTTAAATGATTAATTTCTCCTGTAACTAATTTTTTTTTTTCTAATTACAAACTTTTCTTGGCAAAAAATAAGCACAACAAAATTTTTGAACCAGCACTATGAGTGTAATATTAAAGGATTAAATGGGAGCTATAAGCAAAGAGATGAACAGTTTSTACCCAGCAGGGTGCCTAATGTGAGGAATGAAATCATAACTGCCAGGAAGTAATTGGTGTTGTGAGATGTATAGAATTTCAGTCTTCTAAAACTATGGAATCACCGAATCGTGGAATGGTTTAGTTTGAGAGGACCTAAAAGCTCATCTCATCCCACCCCTGCCATGGCAGGGACACCTCCCACTGTCCCAGCTTCAATGTCCAACCCGGCCTTGGGCACTGCCAGGGATGCAGGGGCAGCCCCAGCTGCTCTGGGCACCCTGTGCCAGGGCCTGCCCACCCTGCCAGGGAACAATTCCTGCCCAACATCCCATCCAGCCCTGCCCTCTGGCAGGGTGAGAAATCTATAATAATATAAGTTCTTTATGCCTTTTTTTTTTTTGGGTCCAGCATTGTTGCCATTGCCTGCAGTGCTGCTGGAGATGCACTCCCTCAGGACAGACACCTGGAATAACACAACTGAGTACGTTCGGAGTAACTTTACTGGGTGCAAAGCCCCCAGGAATCCTGCTGAGTTGGCTCTGTGCTGCCTTTTGCCTGGGAGGAGCTGATGGATCCATGGGGGCAGAGCACACCCTGGCAATGCTCTGGGGGATTGGCAGTGAATGGTTGGCTTGTGGATAACACTCTGGATGTTTGACTGGATCTGTRACACGGGRTTTTGGCMAAGTGCCCTKGTTTTCCTGCAGGGCTGGCTCCRTAATCTCTCCRGGAAGTGAGTTTCCCTTCATTTCTSGATGTAGCTTTCTAGAGAGCACTAAAGAGCTTTTTTTTTTGGTGAAAATACTTCAAGTGCTGCACTATGGTCTGAGTCATGGCACAGTGTTGTAGTTTATTCCATTTTTTTCCCTGTTATATAGCTTGCTTTCATGCAACTTTATTGCTTATCATGAGTGTTCTGTAATTATAAATGGTGTTTAGGCAATGCTTCCARCAATATCCACTTCCCCTGCTTTGTGCCAAAATTACATGGCCCCCTCTAGCCTTTGAATTAACCACAGAATTCTCTGAAATATTTTCCATGTTCTCRTAGAAAGATTGACATGTTTTGCATATTTTAATTTAAACAGTTTTTCAAACCCAGTGTCATTTAATTGTTTTCCCTTTGCAGTTCCAATTAAAAAAAAAAGAGAATGGGGATTCCTAAAGTAAAGAAGCTAATTTCTTTTTGCCTTTGAACCATTTAGCTATGAGGAATGAAAGAAATACAGATTTGAAGGGTTTTCTGTAAGGGAAAAAAAAAAAAAACAGTGAAATGTAGCAGCATGGCAATGATGCTAATTACAGAGGCAGTAGAGAAAGGAAATGTGTCAAATTAGTCTCAATTGCCTGAATTTGATTTTGTCATTTATGCAAAAGAGTGCAATAGTGGGAGAAGTAYCCTGCAACAATATTCTCTTCAATCTGCCCCTGGGAGACAAAACTCTCCAGGAGCCCTGGGTCAGGACTTGCCTCTCTGGGATACCCCTGGATGGGTTCTGCATGTGATGGACAGAAGGAGAATTACCAAAAATGCCTCCCAGCACTCCTTTCCCCCTCTGCACTTGGCTGCAGTGCTCTCTGCACACCTGGGCAGTGTGCAGGGRCCACACCTGGGTCCTGCCAGAGCTCCCACCAAAATATGGCCATGTTCTATCATGTGCAAAAGGCCTGAATACAGCAGTGGTGTGGAATTAAAAATAAGTGTGTGCTGTGTGTTTCAGTGTAAGGCTGAATGATTCACAGTCCAGCAATGCTGGCAGCAAAATATGAGCACTGAGGGGATGTCATGGATGTAATTCTGTRCTTGTTAAGGTGGCAGCAACATAGCATTAGGTGCCTCATACSTCTGTAATTAATGTTTAGGTTGGTGTGGGTTCCTCATGTTCCACCTCTCTGTGATTTGTGTGGGATGTGGCTGGCTCTGTTCCTCTGGAGATGCTCTGATCAATGCAGGTAAMGCAGGTGGTGACTGAGGAGGTCAGGGAGTTCAGCCCCTGCCCCAGCAGGAGCAATTAGACCTCAGCCATGCCTGACAGTTAATTAGCTTGCCTGTTCTCCAAACCATCCTGTGGCAGAGATTCCACTCTCCCTTGGCAATTGATTTCTGTGCTGAGCCACTTTGAGACAGAAATGTTTCTTTGACATCTGACCAACATTTTCCTTGCTGCMGTTTAACCCTTCTTGTCCTGACTTGTGATGAATAATTTTGCCCCCTTCCCTTGACAGCAATTTTCCTTAATGGAAAATTTGYTGTCATGGAGGCTTCACAGCATTTCAAATTTTAAAAAATCACAGAACCTTCAGTCTTCTCTTATGGGTCAAGCTTTTCAGCTCACTGGGTCATTCTGCTTTTCTCTTGGTGTTTTACAAGTGACTGGAGTCACTGTGCCTGTTGGGAAGCCTCAGTGAAGCCACAGCAGTTCCCAGCTCATGGAATCCTGGACTCATGGGAYAGTTTCCTCTGGGAAGGACCTTAAAGGTCATCTCATCCCACCTCCTGCCACAGGCAGGAACACTTCCCACTGTCCCAGGCTGCTCCAAGCCCCAATGTCCAACCTGGCCTTGGGCACTGCCAAGGATGCAGGGGCAGCCCCAGCTGCTCTGGGCACCCTGTGCCAGGGCCTGCCCACCCTGCCAGGGAGAAGTTTCTCCCCAATATGCCACCTAAATCTGCCCACCCCCAGGCTTTTCCCACTTTTCACTACTTGTTCTTGAGAGAAGTTCCTCTCCAGCTTTCTCCAGCTTGGTGGGAAGTGCAGAGGCTGGCAGGAGCAGGGACAGGCACCTGCCAGGTGTGTGCTGGCTCAGGGGGCAGTTTGCTGGCAGGACAAKGCAGGAGGGGCAGCTCACAGCGATCCTGTGCCCAGCCATGGACAGCAGCTTCCCTTTGTGGGAAGGCACACCTACCCCCTCACCCAAACCACTCTGCAGCCTCAGSATGGAATGTACTCTGAGAGGGGYGATGATTTTCCCTTGGGAAACCWKGGGYCTGTAATTTCCATCWGTTAGTGTGACAAGTACAAATCAATCCACGTACTCTGTATTTTTTAAAGTGCTCCTRGTTTATTATTTTCTAAATTTAGGGCATATTTTAAAAGCATTAGTTGGGACAAACTACTGGCAGCTGGAAAATGCCARTTTTGCAGATTGCAGATTTTTGCATGCACATGAAAAGCAGTGATGGCTCAAGATTATTTCAGTAGCACCTTGATCCAGAGGCCACTTGGTTTTACAGCACTGGTTGGGTTGGTGCCTGTTCCTCCTGAGCTCCTGTGTTGAGAAGCTTCCTTTCCCTGTTTCCTGAGCTGGGGTTTTCCACTGTCCTGCTGGAGGCCCTTGGGGGCCAGTGCTGCTGGGTTCCAGTGGTTCTTTGTGCCCATCTATTGCTCCTTCAGCGAGTCAGCCTCGGGCCATTTGTTTCATCTGTGCAATCCTTGCACACAGCAGGAACAAATGAGAACCCCTGACAATCCCTTTCTGATGTGTTTAGCCATTTCTTAAGATTAAAAAGTAGATTAAAACCAATCCAGTGACTGAAGGGAGGGCTATCTTCTTTGCAGGGTTTATCTACAAAATGTATTTTTCCAGGTTTGCTAACTATTGCCCTGAAAGCAGAGRAATTCAGATTTGGGACCATTAGAGCCCAGGACACTGATCAGTTGTTCTCAGAAGTTTGCTGCCAACACAGCCACAGGCTGCTTGCCTCAGCAAGGCAGCATTTTGATGAAAAATGTTGGGTTTTGTGTTTTCCAGAGCCATGCAGTTTTTCAGACAGGTCAGTCAGCATCTGAAGAGTCAGTGTGCAGTAAAGTTCCTCTCAGCTTCCTCAAAACCTGTGCTGGCAGCTGTGTGCTTTGTTGTAGATATACTCCTCTCTGGGAAATTAATAAAGGGTCTATTAATTAATAAATTTCCCCAGGGCAGTGGGGAAAGGGGAAAATCAGGACCAAAAAGCCTAATCCTCAGTGAAATAATAGGGCCAAGCATTGTCTCACCACACACATAATTTAGATMTGCCTGAGGACAGGGTTTATATTTTTCATTTTAAACAGATCCCAGGTTGTTCTGCTTTCTTCATCCACCTGACACTTCACAGTAGCAAATACACAAATGGTCCATGCTTTAACCTCTGGGCTCCTCAATCCATCCTCACCTATCCACRTTTTCCAGCACCCTCAGCAAACTCCAGCAGCCCAGATCTGTTYTGCTGGCTCAGTGCAGGAGCCCATGTGGCCCATTTCTGCAGGARCTGAGCTCTCCCCTGCTTTTATTGTTCTGTGTCGCAGACTTAATGCCTTTTTAATGGAGTTTTCAGAGAGTGAGCACTGCCAGCCTTCATCTGCTGGAATGGCAAGTGTCTGCTCCGTGGAAAGCAGGGTAGAAAATTAAAAGGGGATATTAATGGAGGGGAGGAAGCTTGCTGATGACACAATAATGGTTTCTGTTCTCAGGCATGGCTGCTGCCAGTTTAGCAGTGATTTAGGCTGGAATTATTTTTCGTGATGTTCACACCCAGCCGGGTGGTTTGCAGGAAGGACTTGGAAAAAGTCATCCCAGAAAAAAAACCTGTGAAGTTTATAAATAACCAAAATCACTGCATAACTCATGAATCATTTGGATGATCCCTTTCATCTCACTGCATGTTTTCCCMCTTGGTTTTCATTGATAGGAAAATCAATGTTTCTTCTATGGACTCCTGATCTAGAATATTTCACAGGAAGGCCTTAGAGAACAAATCTGTTTTTAAATGAAATAATGCATCTGTTTTATTTAGCTCCCTGCCCAGCAAATCACTTAATGCCTCAGCTTCATTTTGACAACTCMAATATTTAGAGTTCTGTGTGTTGCTGCTGTATCTCATTGAATAGATCTTTAACATGTGATCAGTTCCTTTGGTTTGCCTTTTTCCTTGCTTTCCTTGGGCAAAAAAGGCTTCTTCCCATTTTAGTTGTCTTGGTTTCCTGGGTGCAATACCTGAGCCCTTATGTTTGTAACAGAGTCCAAAAAACCTAAAACCACTTTGCATTGGTTATATTTTGCATAGAGAGGTGTGGAAGGTGGTTCAGCAGCAGGTAGGGTTGGGATTTCAGGGTGTCTGACAGAAGCAGGAAGTGATTACCTGTGGTACAAAGTSARCATGAGGTGGGAGAGCARAACAGATAGTTTGGAAAGGTTCCATGTGGCATTTCTGGAGCAGACTTGAGAAAAAGTCCCTGCTCAAGCTGACCTTCAAAACTGAAATCATGGGTTAATTAACCAATTTAGAGTTAGTCATGGGTTAGAGTGCCTTCCTCTTGCCTAAGCCTCTCCCAGGTGCTCCCTGCTCCCACAGGTGAGCAGCACTCTGTGGCACTGCTCTGGTGCCCAGCCCCTCAGCAGGGCTGCAGGAGGAGGCTGCAGTGTCCCAGCTCTGCCCCACAGACACTGGCAGAGAGAAGATCAGCAAAGCTCCACAGTCACRTCTGCTCCTCCCTTACCAGTCCCAAAGAACAGAGCAGACCTTTATTCTGCAGGGCAAACAAATAAAGTTCTGTGGGTTGTGGTGGAAATCCACATCAGCTCCCTGCTGTCCCTCTGCAGCTTCTGGGGATCTGCTTGGCTTGTGTCTCCCTCCTCCTGGATTCCCTCTCTCTAATGTTCTCATAGTTGGTGTTTGCTACTTGTGCAGCTGTTGGATCAAACTGACCCTCTTCCCTCAATCTGCCAGGGCATTTATCCCACTTTGCTGCAGCCAGAGAACAGCCAGGTGTTGCTGTGACCCAGCACTCTGCACTCCCTGGAAGTCAGCAGCAGAGGAATCCCATTGTCTGATCTCTGCTCTGACCTGGAGAGCAAAGCTGGCCTTGTCTGCAAGCCTGGAGAGGAGAAGCTTAAGGCTGACCTGACTGGGACCTTGCAGCAGCTGAAGGAGCTACAAGGAAGGTGGAGAGGGGCTCTGTAYAAGGGATGGAGTGACAGGACAMAGGGGAATGGCTTCCCACTGCCAGAGGGTGGGATTAATTGCCAGATGAGGAAGAAACACGGTCTAGTGAGAGGTGTCCCCACACACAGCAGGAATGAGATGGACTTTAGGGTGCCTTCCAACCCAAACCATTCTGTGATTCTGTGGCTCTTGCATGGCCAGGGAGTTGAGGGCTGTGCCTTCCCTATGAGTTCATCCTTCAGGAAGGGACTGTATGGAACTCTTTCCCTCTCCTGTCATGAGGAGGGCAGTGCAGGTCCTGTGCAGAGCAGTGGGTAAGGGAAATGCCCTTCTCCTCCCCTGCCCTGATCACAGAGACACCCCAGGCTCCTGCCATGAATCTGCAGCCATAGATGCTCAGCAGCTGGCAGCCTCAGAGGGGCTACAGGAAAGGGGCACCAAAATTGCTTTTGTTCCCTCTCTCTTGCATTTTCTGATCCCCTCCTTGATCAGGTCCTAGGATATTTGTGGGGGGACTTGCTTTCAGTGTTCCCTGCTGGAAAGGCACTCTTTGTTCCCACAGGAGCTTGTCCAGCAGAACATATTTAGCTGTTTCCAGTCATCTCTAAATGCAGTGACCCACAGCAACCCTGCCCAAAAGTGACACCAGTTGTGTTTCAGCTGGGCCACAYTCCAAAGGCCTGCTCAAATAATTTGTTTTCAACTTATATGATGGACAAAACATTCTCAGATGAGTTTTCCCTCACTCTGGGATTTAAAAACTGGGCATGCCCGTAAAAGTCAGGCAGAAGTTGTTACACAGTCCCTGTAGAAGATGTTTATCATCAARTATTGCCAGGTACCACAGCAATCAGCTCCTTCTGCTGTCTCTTGATGTATTGAAGTTGCCTGGGCCGAAATCATAGGATCAGATTTCTCAATGTGCATTGTTTCTACGTGCATTACCTTATAAATCAGTTTTATTTTGTTCTTGGTGTCATCCTGCTGCAAAACACAAAGAAATCACTCAATAAATGAAATTGCATCTGTCTGATTCCAAAAATCTGAGTAATAGTAGAGGTCTTCATCTTGAATATATCTATCTCTTCTGGAAAGGCTCTTCAAGCCTCCTTTCCCCAATAAATTCTGACTGTTATTTTAGCACAGATAATACTCTCAAAATAGGATTGCTAGAAAAATCCAGGAGATTGGTATGACAAACCCGACGTGCTTCGAGAAGTCATTTTTTACCCAGCAAAAACAAACATCCAGCGCAGTGCATGYCATCCAAAAGGCAAGAGGAAGGAATTGTGTCTCATGAAGGGAAAAAATCTGCTCTCAGCAAGCTCATACATCCCTTAGAGGCATCATTTGCCTTTGGAAATTTGGACTTGGGGGATCATAAAAGCCTGGTCTGTGGGGAGTTGGATTTTCTAATGAGAAGAACAGCGCTCAAATTCTTGAATATTTTCACCAGTATGTGTAATAATGTATCAGCTTGTAATGTTTAAATGACTTGGTAAAACATAAGAGGAGGAGGATTAGCTACTAAATTTGTCAGAAATCTATTCCAAGTAAATACCAGGAGAGGAAGAGGGGGAAAAAGAAGATTGGATTTGTTTTTCCACAGCAAACACGCAGTGAGTTCTATCAGATTTACAAGTTGCTCTTCTGCTCTGGGAGAACTGTTAATCTTGTGGAGGAAGGAGATTGGGTAGCACAGAARCATTTTTCTGAGCAACTTCAGGCACACATTCAGGGACATTCTGCAGAGTTGTGGTTTTTTTTGGGTTTTTTTTTTCAGTAAATTGTTCTGAAGTCAGTTTATATTTATTTCATACTTCTCATCCTGTGTGTTTATTAAGACCATTTTAARCTGGGAATTCTTCCATCATAAAGGCCACGACTGCCTTTACTAGCATATTCCTCACTGTCTTAGTTATTTGAATCTGAGAGGGTTTTTTGAAGGGAAAAATTCTCAAATTTTGCTTCTCAAAATTTATCCAAAATCCAGCTTTTACAACCTTAATTTTCTCGCACATTTTTTTTTCTCAGTTTAGGAAGGAAAAAGTCAGTGTCATGTAAGTTCTCAGATGTCATCTGGGCTAAATCCCCTTAGAACTAAAAGAGGCAGCCCAAAGTGCAGAATCCTGGTGTGCATGTGTCCCATGTCAAGATAAATGCCTTTTCTGGTGAGAACTCACTCATTTCAGCTGGAATTGGAGGTCTCTGTTGCTTTGTTTTCCACTTATCTGCTCTCAGAGCACAACGAGGCTGTGCAAGGATGAGTGATTTAGGCTCAGCTGGAGATGATGAAGGCAAAAAGGGTTCTTGTTATTATCCTATTAAATCATTTCTGTAACTGGGCTGCAGAGCTAATGCAGGGCAGTAATTGATGGCAGGCAAAATTCATTGCTGARTGTGTTTTCTGAGAACTTCTGTGTGCTCAGAGAGGGCAAAGTGGGCCTGGGTTCCTCTTGATGAATATAATGCACTTTCCGACAGCGTTGGTCATGGGATAGAAGAACAGGTTAAATTATAAAACTCTAACCAAGCAATTTTTTAGCCCAAATTTTGAGGAGCATTGGCAGAAGAACTGCCTGTAAAAATATTAGTGTTGAGCAGAAAAAGAAGGGGCAAAAAGAGGAACATGAGATAATGCTCAAGCATTTTTTGCTTGAGGTTTACTGATAAAACCTGTGATAAACCTAGAAGTAATTCTCAAAAACTCCTCTTGCATCTCTCACACAGTTGGACCATAGATATTTGCTCATGGTTATTCTCCCTGGGCAGTGGATTTTCTGTTTAGCCACAGTTTTGAATAAAATCTTGAGATTGGTAAGGTCTTCCTAAAAAACAGCATTTTCCAGAGAGGCCATTTTTCCTGCCAGCACTTCATTTATACAATCCTTGGACTCACAGCCTGCTGGGGAGTTCCTGTGGTTTCAGTGGTTTTGGTATTAACATCTCCCGCATTTTGAATGTTTGGGGTTGAGATTTAAATGTGCAGAGCAAATAACCCATGAGCAATATCAATGTGTGTAATAAAAGTGTAAAGGAAATACTTCAAAGGCATTGGCATCTGTGTAGGTACAGAAAGGCTGCATCATGGCTCTGATTCATTCCAGCAAAATTACCCATTGTGCCAATTCCTGCCAACTTAATGATTATTCTCTCTTGAGATTTTTTTTAATTGGCTATTTTGGTAGTTTGAGGGAGTGGGGAAGCCATGGTTAGATGTTAGATTTGTACATGTGCTTCTAAAATTAAATTTTTGCTTTAAGGGAAGAAAAACCCCCCAAACTGTTTTGTGCTCTGTTCCCCTGATTTCTGGCTGTTTCAAGACAAAYCATGTGCTTTGAAGGTAATATTTCTTTATTTATTTATTCTTAAGCTTACAGACAGACCAGCACCTGGCCTGTAAAGTTGCACTTGCTAGCTCTCCTCTATAAACCTTGATTTMTACAAACTCCTCATTTCTGAGGGAGTTGCTGAAGCAGCTTTTCCACAAGTGCTGCACTGGCAGAAAATAACAGATCTCACCTGGACAATGGGCAGAGAGCATCTTGAAAAAAATATATAAATACCTTATTGAAATATTTTAAGCAAGTTGTGCCTGCACAAGTGAAGCAAAAGAAAATGTGGCTTTTAGCTTTTGAAAACACCCTGGGATTTTGCTGCAGGTTCCATTTTTCAATTTAATAGCTGTGTGACAGGCKTTTGACACGTCTCTCCTGCAATCCAGAGTGTCTTCCCAGCTTTATTTGCTGGGAAATCTGTCTGTCCAGTGGAGCCAGATTTAAGACAGACATGATGGAATCGGGATTTGTAAAATTTTGCACAAACAAGGATTAAAAAAAGAAACTGCCTAAAATTCCTTCTGTTAAACATCATGAATGAAAGAWGTTTCTTTTTCACACACGTGGAATTTGGCTGTTTGCCACTGTGTCTGTTTCTGATGGCAATGTTCTATTTGGCTCGGTTGCCTGCTGGTCTGAGGGCTTCCACTGCCTGGGAATGGACTTGTTCTCCCTGAAATTCTGTCTTCCACTGCAGTGAATTGGCAAAGCACAGAGATAAATCTGGGAATGCACCACAGGGAACAGCAAGTGGCTTTTTGGCTGCATTGTCATTTTCAGTGCTGTCATCTTATTCTTGTCCACACTGTAATGGTTTTTTCCTCAGCAGAAAATTAAAAGATYCCAGAATGGTTTGGGTTGGGAGAGATCTTAAAGCCCATCCCATTCCACCCCTGCCATGTCAGGGACACCTCCCACTGTGCCAGGCTGCTCCAAGCCCCAATGTCCAACCTGGCCTTGGGCACTGCCAGGGATGCAGGGGCAGCCCCAGCTGCTCTGGGCACCCTGTGCCAGGGCCTCACCATTCCAGAATAATGGATGTGCCTATCACTGCATGCTGGGAACAGCAGCTGTGGGGAATCCTGGCCAGCAGCAGGACCAGTTGTGCAGCAGCAGGACTCATCTGGGATGGGACCACCCTTATCCTTTGAGGAAAACTCTGTTATTCTGTATTTGTAGTTCTTAAGCTCAGAAAATTGTCATTTTGGTAAATTTATCTTCTTTAGGCTCTTAGTCTCTGTTTGAGATGCTGCTTTGCAATATCTGCTGGGCTAGACCAGAATCACAGAACTGTTAAGGCTGGGAAACACCTTCAGTATCATCCAGTCCAAACATCAGCTCAGCACCCACCACATCCTCAGGTGCCTCACCCACCTGTTTATTGAACAACCCCAGGGATGGCTGAACACCCCCTCCACTGCCTTGGGCATCCAGTTCCATTGCTTCACAACCATTTCCATGGAGAGATTTTTTCCTTACTATCTAATCTAAACCTCCCAGCTCCTAGTTTTCTTACAGCCAAGGCAGCCCATGTGGAACATCTCCTCACACATTGCACGGGGTGGGATCAGAGCAGACAGCTCCTGATAGGAGTTCAGATAACACCATCTGCTAGAGGAGCTCCTGCRTGGGGTTGTGCACAGCAAGTGTTGATTTGCTCTGTGCAGGATCTACTAAGCATGTTCACTACATTTTTGTGTGTGTTTGAAGTTCTTGAGATCTTTTATTTTTAGCCAGGAACAAATGTGATTGCGGGGTTTTTTTTTTTTTAATGGCCTTTAAAAGAGTTGAGTAAACAACATATGTAATTACTCCGTGGGGAAATACGGCRTAATTAAATCATGAAGTCACTCTATTAGCATATGCACCTGCTGCTTGTGTGGTGAATTCCTTCCAGAAATARCCAAATTAATGAATAGAAATTGTTSCAGAGTTCAGCTGCCTGGGATGYGKGGTTTGCCTTGTCCTCCTGCAGGTGATTCACTGCTGGCCTGCAGGAGGGAGCTCTGTTGGRGTTTGTGAAAGGACACAGTTTGTCTTGGCTCTCTGAAATCCCCCAAAACCAACACAGTGTTCATTATCTGTGGAGGAAACCTGCTYATCAGATGGGACACAAAAGGATAATCAGCTTCCTCGTGCACTGTGCCATCATCAAAAAGAGCTTGCAAATGCTTGGAAAAGCTGTGGTGCTGTATAGGGCTAAGTTTTCTTATTATTTAGGGTGTGCCATGTATTCTGATTCTCTTGATCATAATGTCTCAGACAAAACACTCCTGGAAAATTTGAATGTGGTRGAATCACAGAATGTTCTGAGTTRGAAGGAYCCCCAAGGATCACCAGGTCCAGCTCTTAAGGGAATGGCCYTTTCAGGGATTGAACCCACRGSCTTGGTGTCACCATCATCCTGCTCTAAAACAGGTCCCAGACTGTGGCCAGATTGATCTGGAAAAGAATTAGACTTGTGAACTTGTAACATGATGGGATCTGATTCACATCACCTACTCCTGGATATCTTTTCCTTTGTAATTTTAAAGTGATTGTAAAATACACAGAAGGGAGGAGGCAAGAGCTGATGGAGTTTTCCTTTCTTCCAAGCTGTGTAGGGCTGGGGGTATTTGCTGTAACTGTGGGTCTGTATCCTCAGAAGAGCCTTAAATAAACAGTGTAAGAGGTGGGATCAGTATGAAGTGATCCCTCTCCAGGGCTTCTTTCCAGTTTCTGGCCAGCACACCTCTGGAGGTTCTGGGGCTGGGGTTGCGTTTAGAGTATTGTCAGTACTCTAAATTTAATAGCTGTCGCTATTTCATCCTTCTCCAGTTAGGTGCACAAACTTTTCACAGAAGGTACTGCTCTTTATTTATTGCTTTATCTTCATGTTTTATACCAAGGTGCTTTGAGTGTTGCGGAGAGTTTGACTCAGTTGTTTCCTACAGATTTATAAATGAAAACAGAGACAAACCCCAGCTTATGTGAGGTCCTGGTTTGGGTAAATTCTGTTTATAGAGTACTTACTAGGTTTGTATATTTTCTAGGGATTTTCATTTTGTATTTTACAGGTTTGCAAAGCCACCAGTATTCCAAAGTCACCCTCAACATTTTCATTACCAATTGACACAATTGCATTCCTTCTGTCACCTCTCCCATTTAGGGAATGGATGTGTGTCCTGTTGTGATTGCAGCAGTGACAGCCAGCTCTGCAGAATGAACTGCTTCCCTTGTGTGTGGGGTGTCCTGTAGGTGTGGTGCAGACACGACTGGGGGCTCTGTCTGAGCAGCAAATGTACCCGTGACTCATATCCCAGCAGCCACCCCAGAGGGAGGTCAATGCTTTAATCCTGGCCCACAGCAAAGGCCACAGAACATGTCAGCTCCCTGATCATCTCAGGCTGTCCTTAACATGTCCTTGGTTTGTAAAACCTGCACAGCTTTGCTGTGGGGTCTTCAAATATTGGCTCATTCCAAGCCTTCTGCTGAAACAACTGAAACTTTCTGACACCCTGAAGATTTCCTTTTAATACTGGTCATAGGGACTTTACCATTTCAGTGGATTCTTCTCTAGAACTGGGCTTTCAGCACAGCTCAGGCAAAAGCACAGACCTTTTTACAAGAGTGCTCTGAATCCTGGTTTTTTGGGTTTTTTTTTCCTTCTTAAGCTGGTGTTCCAAAGTATTTGGAATAAAATTTGGGATGCTGGTATGGATTCTTTGAGGAGTGTGCACTTTGCCATTGGGGTTTGAGAGAATTCCAGAGTGTCTGGAGATGTGTGTAGCCTGTGCAGGGTGGGAGATGTCAAGAAGGCAATCTGAGGGTTTGTGAATTGTGTATTCAAATCAATCAATTCCAAGATACTGCTTAAGCTCTCTGAAAAGCTGCTTCAGGTTAGATTTTCTTCATGAGCAGCACACCAATTCCACCCAAATGCATGTCAGCTGATAAAAAATTCAATCTGCAAGGGAGGAGGGAACATTGAAAATGCCCTTCCATTAAAAAYGGAGGASTCAGTTTTGAGAAAGTTA